>OX465281.1:41349804-41523837 GCA_949987705.1 Thereva unica
ATTGAAACTAAACTGAAGTGAAAACTGCCAAAATTACCAATTTTTTAGATTTTTCAGCTGTTTCTTTTGGTTGAGGGTGTAAAAGTAGCCAACGACCTATTCCCAGACCAACCAAATACATATACACAAAAAATTTCATAAAAATCGGTCAACCCGTTTCGGAGGAGCTCGATAAGAAACATTGTGTTACGAGATTTTTATATATTTAGATTTAAGGGTTTGAATAAAATTGGTATATGTTAATATAGACCGGGCGCTGGAGGTAGTTGAATATGCAAAATATGAGGACCCAAATCCTTTAACAGATTTCAGTCGAGGAATAATACGGATGTTACCGGTCCCATTTTTTTCACCCCCCCCCCCCCCCTCTCTCTTTTTATTGGCACCTCTAGGGTGCAGTGCAGTACCGACGAAAATGTAAAATATTTTTTTTCGATATGTCACTTAGTTTTTGAGATATCGATACTTGTTGTTGTTAGATCTCTTAACGGAATTCGGTCCTCATATTCGTTCTTCTTCGGTTGTGAAGAAAATGTCAATCCGCCCTCTAGAAAGGAATAATGAGTATACTATATTGCATATGGTATTTTACTTATCATAATCTCTCATTTGTTATCCATGTCCAAGGGGTTGTGAAGAAAATGGTAATCCGCCCTCTTGAGATGGCCGCCCTGGACCAGATGATATATTGTGCATTCGACTTATGATGCCCTTTCATTTGATACCCATATCAAGGGGTTTGCGAAGAAAATGGTAACCCGCCCTCTTGAGATATGGCCGCCATAGACCAAATGATAAATTGAGTATACTATATTGCTTATGGTGTTCTACTTTTCATAGCCTTTCATTTGATACCCATGTCGAGGGGGTTGTGAAGAAAATGGTAATCCGACCTCTTCAGATGGCCGCCATGGACCAAATGATAAATTGAGTATACTATATTGCTTATGGTGTTCTACTTTTCATAGCCTTTCATTTGATACCCATGTCGAAGGGGTTGTGAAGAAAATGGTAATCCGCCCTCTTCAGATGGCCGCCATGGACCAAACGATATATTGAGAGTACTATATTGCTTATGGTGTTCTATTTATCATACTCTTTCGTTTAATACCCATGTCATAGGTGTTGTGAAGAAAATGGTAATCCGCCCTCTTGAGATGACCGCCATGGACAAAACGATAAATTGAGTATACTATATTGCTAATGGTTTTCCACTCATCATACCATTTCATTTGATACCCATGTCGAAGGGTTTGTGAAGAATATTTCAATCCGCCCTCCTGAGACGGCCTCCATGGATCTAAAGGTATATACTGTAGTGACCGCGTAAAGTTTAATTACCAAACTTCACGCAATGTCACACAACAACTTCCGGCACGATCAAAACGATCAGTCCGAACACTCCCTCGATCACTGAACTCCAAAGTTCAGTGATCTAGCCAAATTTCCGGCATCTCCACTTTATCACTTGTTCTTATCCCTCGTGTCCTAAGAGTGCGGTCCCAAAGTTAAAAACTTAAAGTTAAATATATATGTATATATATATTCAAACCACTTATACTATACTTATAAGTTACGCATAATATAACTAAGTGATGTGCAATCTAAAAGTTAATAAATAACAATATAGTGATCAAAACAATAAAACAAAAGTGTCTTATTTAATGGAACCAAACGGCATCCATATTGGTGACTCCGATAAAGCAACACGATACGAAATTTAAACGTGTTTTAATAATTGCTAGAGAAATAAAAACCAACAAACTATTGGAGAAAAGAAAACAAGCAGACAAAACAAATAATTATATTCACATTTATTTTTTTCTACTCATCAAAATATAATATATATGTTATATATACATAAATAACATTACATCCGCAGAAAAAAAGGAAAGAAAGTAAAATTAGTTATTTTAATTTACCCTGGAATAATATACATATAATAAATTTACAACATCATTACATTGACAACATTATCACATTGACAACGTCATTAACAAGTCAGGCTGAAAAGAAACCGATATTGGCGACACGAATTTCCCCTATTGTTCCCAAATAACAAAAAACAAAGAGTTCCAGATATCAACAGCAATTCACCAGAGGACTTTAAAATAATTTAAATTGAATAAAATATCGAAGAATATTTTGATTAGAAATTGAATTAAAAATTATTTTTACCTATATAATTTCGCTTACATAACAATATATACATATACATACATTTTTTTTTAGATATAAGTTCCTTTACATACTCAAAAATTTTTGATATTAATTTGAATTATATTTTTTTTAACAAAAATAATTTCGGTGACATATCCACACATACATATATATACATTTTTTTTTTAGATATATTTTATATATTATATATTTTATATTTAATATCTCTTTCAGACATATACATATATGTATATATACACACAATATCATTTGTAGATATAATTCCTTTTTGACATACATTCTACATGTTTACATAGATTTTTGTTAGATACGTTATTGTTTGTTGCACATACATTTTTCTCTAGCTCTAGATATTTTTCTTTTACACAAAATTTGTAGTAAATACAAATTAATTAGAAAGTTAGATTGAATATATATACATATACCGGCGACGTAGGTGAATTTGTTTTAAATAAAAACAGTTTTTCGATTCTACGGTTCGTTTATTAAAGTTGCAATTATACTTACATTTACATTCATTTTACGATATACAAACACACATATATCGCTTTATATACGCATATTTGGGCTTATTTTGGTATATATACACGCATATTTGTTTTTTTTTATATATATTATGTCAAGGACCGAGGGTTCATCCAGTGAACAAGACGTTCACATGGAAACGCCACAAGATGAGCCAAAGCCCGGTACTTCGGGAGTCTATGCCGCTTCGGTATCGAAGCTCGACATCCCATAGTTCTGGACACACCAACCTGCCTCTTGGTTTTACCAGGCAGAGATAATGTTCAGGTTGGCGGGTTTGAGATCAAACAGTGGAAAGGTATACAACGTCATGGCAGCACTGCCGGAAGAGGCGGTGACGGCAGTGCGCCATGGCACAGTAGACTTTGCCACCGCCACATACGAAGAAGTGAAGGAGCATCTGCTCGAGAAGTACGGCACTTCAGAGAAGCACCGCCTCGAGCAGCTTCTGTCAGTGCAAGAGCCTGGAGACAGAAAACCATCTGAGTTTCTCCAGGCTCTCAAGGCACTAGCGGGCGGGTCGTCGGCGGTCAACGATGATCTGATCCGGAACCTGTGGGAGCGGAGGCTTCCACAGGCCATCCAGATCACGTTGGCCACCTCCGCTGACCAAACACTAGCCGGGCTGGCTGCAACGGCGGACAAAGTATGGGAGGTGCTTCCACACGGAGGCGCCTCATACGCGTCCGCCGTCCGTGTTCCGGCGACACTGAAAAACTAAAAACCGAAAGGGAATATTAAATAAAACCACAAAATTCACTATTTTCTTCATTTATTTTTAAAAATCAAAAACCTGCAAAAAACCCTGAAAACGAAATAAAATAAGGGAAAAAACAAGTAAAAACACAAATTCTTCTATTTCTTGTATTTTATTAACAAACCAAAACTACATGGATCTACATAAAAATAAAAACAAAAACACACATGAAAGGACGTCACTACACAACAAAAAAACAACAAGAAATTCATACCTGGAAATAGAAAATAGTTAGTAAAGTACAAATATTAAATCTACAAATACTTACCTTTTTTAGACGTTGAAAATTAAAATCCAAGGCGATGAAAAATCCATCCAAAGAAGATGCCGAAATGCCGTCGGCAAATCGACATTCTGTAAACAAAAAAAGATTAGTGAAAATTACAAACAGGTTCCACAAAAAACACTCACCTGTCAACCCCAATGGAATGATCGCCGGCTCCTCCTCTCTTCATCCCCCACTAGAAACCTGAAAATATAGAATAAAATTAGTAAATAAACTAAAATTAGAAGAAAATACTTACCAAAACAAACAACTCCATTTGACGTCTACGAGTGAAACAAGAACAGCTGATCGGACATCGCACGCAGATCTAGTACATAAACACGAAATTATGTACTTCGAGAACGAAGCCCCCTACTACAGAATAGCTTCAACCATTATTCAAAGAGAAATAAATACCGACGCACAGACGGCGTTAAATCAGATTGCTTTTAATCTTTCTAGAGTCTTGAACTAGAAGATAAAATCTGTATTGAGGTTTTAGCAATAAAGCAATTTCAAAGCCTAAGTATCGAACTTAGCATTCTGGAAAGACAGAATTGAGGTCTTTTCCCAGTAAAGCCCGAATTAAAGACAGTTTTGAAGTCTTTAATACAGCAGTAACTTAATCACCAAAATTGATTTCAGCAGTTACAGTCCATTCAAAACGCGGGGGGGGGTGTTCCAAAATAACACCGTTAAGAAAATCGAACCCTAAACGTTTTTGGGGTCGCTGATCACGAAAATCGAGGTCCCGCGGTCCCAAAATTAGGGCGTCACCCCTAAAAATGCAAAAAACACCCCTTTTTAGGGGGTTTTCCCGATTATTTCAATAATAATGAAAACTTATGCGATGAAATGCACTTTTTTAAATATTTATTTGCGAAGGGGGTTGATTTATACTAAATTTAGGCGAGCTTAATGGTAAGGGGTGCCCCTAAAGGCTTGAAAGTACCCCTAAATTGGCGAAAAATGTCAAAAATTGTAAAAACAATTTTTTTCCAAGTTTATGCTTCAAATTCGATTGTTGGCGTACTGTCGGGCAAAAATAAATTATTTTCAACCCTTAAGGGGTTAAAACTACCCCTACAATATAGTTAATTGAAAATTAGAGGGGGGTGTTCCAAAATAACACCGTTAAGAAAATCGAACCCTAAAGGTTTTTGGGGTCGCTTATCACGAAAATCGAGGTCCCGCGGTCCTAAAATTAGGGCGTCACCCCTTAAAATGCAAAAAAAAAACCTTTTAAGGGGTTTTTCGCGATTATTTCAGTAATAATGAAAACTAATGCGATGAAATGCACTTTTTTAAATATTTATTTCCGAACGGGGTTGATTTATACTAAATTTAGGCGAGCTTAATGGTAAGGGGTACCCCTAAATTGTTGAAAGTACCCCTAAGTACGTCCACAATCGAATTTTAAGCATTAACTTGAAAAAATTTTTTTTTACAATTTTTGCCATTTTTCGCCAATTTAGGGGTACTTTCAACAATTTAGGGGTACCCCTTACCATTAAGCTCGCCTAAATTTAGTATAAATCAACCCCCTTCGTAAATAAATATTTAAAAAGTGCATTTCATCGCATTAGTTTTCATTATTACTGAAATAATCGCAAAAACCCCCTAAAAAGGGGGATTTTTTGCATTTTTAGGGGTGACGCCCTAGTTTTAGGACCGCGGGACCTCGATTTTCGTGATCAGCGACCCCAAAACCTTTAGGGTTCGATTTTCTTAACGGTGTTATTTTGGAACACCCCCGCCCCTAATTTTCAATTAACTATGTTTTAGGGGGAGTTTTAACCCCTTAAGGTTTGAAAATAATTTATTTTTGCCCGACAGTACGCCCACAATCGAATTTGAAGCAAAAACTTAAAAAAACATTTTTTTTTACAATTTTTGCCATTTTTTGCCAATTTAGGGGTACTTTCAACCCTTTAGGGGCACCCCTTACCATTAAGCTCGCCTAATTTTAGTATAAATCAACCCCCTTCGGAAATAAATATTAAAAAAAGTGCATTTCATCGCATTAGTTTTCATTATTATTGAAATAATCGCGAAAACCCCCTAAAAAGGGGTGTTTTTTGCATTTTTAGGGGTGACGCCCTAATTTTGGGACCGCGGGACCTCGATTTTCGTGATCAGCGACCCCAAAAACGTTTAGGGTTCGATTTTCTTAACGGTGTTATTTTGGAACACCATAACGCGCGTTTTGAATGGACTATTACTCTAACCAATTACAGAGGGACGAATTTGCGAAGAAACAAGGCAAAGCAGTCCAGCAAGCCACAACCAGGGCAGCAAGCAGCAACCAGGCAGCAAACAGCAAGCAAATCCCAAGCGATTCCCAAGCAACGAAACCAGAGTGCAGCAACACAAAGGTTATTCCTGGCTGTTCTAATTGCAGAACACATCAGGCGAAACATCGATCGTCATCTGACAGATAGGTGGCGTTATCAATTAAGCTATCAGAGCAAGCAATATTTTGGTAATTCTTATTTACAAACAAATAAAGAATAATTTACGAATTTTCAAGTACTAAATCACGAAGTAATAACGAATTTAAGATTGAATTGAAATATTTTGGCAATTTGTTGAATTTTTATTGAATTTATATTTGAAAAAATCTAATAATTAATTGCGAATAAATAGTAATTTGGTTATTGGAAAAAGTTATCTTTTTTATTGAATCACACCCTTCCGGCACCTTTTTTATTGAGTCAGAAATTAAATTGCTAATTCTGAACAGTCCGCGCAACTTCGGCCAACGCCGATCCAACATTGGTGTCGCTGCAAAGCGCCATCAATAAACTGACGGCCCGGCTAGACAATCTGGCCAGAAGCCCGCGTAAGCCGAGAAGCCAAACACCTGCCAATCGGCAGGGTGGCCCTCGACAGCCCTCGGCCAATCGGCCACAAGGGACCAACCAAGCCAGGGGAAGCTTGTGCTATTTTCACTACCGTTACGGTAGTGAAGCTCGCACCTGCAAACCCCCCTGCAGTTTCGGTGGTGGCCAAGCCAAACCGGCGAAGAAAAAGGCCACCACCCCTAAAAAAAACTAAAGAGTCAGGGGGTCGACATGAGCGAGCATATAACCGGCCGCTCATACCGTTTATTCGTCAGAGACACCAACAATCGGATGGACTTTCTGATTGATTCGGGCTCTGACGCTTCAATTGTTCCCGCCAAGGCGTTCCCGGCCCATAACGGTAGCCCGAACGTCCTTCTGTACGCGGCCAACGGATCACTGATCCGTACTTTCGGCACAAAGTTGCTTGAACTTGAACTCGGCTTACGCCGACGATATGTTTACAACTTTACTATAGCCGACACCACTAAAGCCATTATCGGGGCGGACTTCTTAACGAAGTTCAAATTGTCCGTCGATTTTGAATATCGGCATTTAGTCGACAAGCGCACGAAGTTTCGCATTAACGTGTGCGCTACCGTCGACTACAACCCCGAAACATTTCCATGCCGAGTTATTGGCATATACAAAGAGCTATTAACGAAGTACGCTTCGTTAACAAAACCGCCCAATTTTAACCTTCCGGTTAAACACAATGTGCAACACCACATTGTAACCAAAGGGCAATTACCTTTTGTCACCGCTCGGCGACTCCATCCGGAGAAACTGAAGGTGGCAAAATTAGAATTCGACCATATGGTCCAATTGGGGATTTGTCGACCTTCGTCGTCCCCCGCAGCATCTCCGCTTCATCTGGTTCCTAAACGGGACTCACATGATTGGAGGCCATGCGGCGACTACCGTCGCCTTAACGCTGTCACTGTGCCGGATAGATATCCGATCCCGCATATACAGAATTTCTCCGTGAATCTTCACGGCTGCACAATTTTTTCGAAGGTTGACTTGGTACGTGCATACCATCACATACCAATCGCCCCAGAAGACGTGCATAAGACTGCACTCATTACGCCATTCGGCCTATATGAGTTTACACGTATGCCATTCGGCTTACGAAATGCAGCCCAAACCTTTCAAAGGTTCATAAATGAAGTTACGAGAGATCTCGACTTCGTTTATGTATACTTGGACGATATACTTATCGCCAGTAAAACCGAGGATGAGCATATCGTTCACCTCGAAGAGCTCTTTAAACGCCTCGATAGCTTCGGTTTAACCATTAAGCTAGAGAAATGCGTTTTTGGTGCAACAGAGATTAAGTTTCTAAGCCACCGCATCACAAAGGATGGAATACTTCCATCCTCCGATCGGGTTCAGGCTATCGTTGATCTCGCACCTCCAACTTCTGTCAAATCGATCCAGAAGTTTTTGGGAATGGTGCATTTTTACCACCGATTTATCCCAAAATTGGCTGAACAGTTGGTGCCTATAAACGAGCATTTGAGAGACCTTCTCAACCGCTCACGTGCCAATAAAGTTTTTGACTGGCCAGCAGAATGTCAGGCGGCATTCCTCAAGGTGAAAACCTCGATGGCTGAAGCAACTCTGCTGAACCATCCAATCGAGGATGCAAAATATAGTCTAACGACTGACGCCTCTGATTATGCAATCGGAGGCGTGTTGGAACAATTCAACGGTCATCGGTGGCAACCTCTAGCTTTTTATTCCAAAAAGCTGTCACCAACAGAACGAAAGTACTCTGCATTCGATCGCGAACTTCTCGCAATCTATGCAGCGATCAAACACTTCCGTTACTTCGTTGAAGGACGCAATTTCGTGGTCTACACTGATCACAAACCACTGGTTCGCGCCCTTCACACAAAGACCGAACGATCCCCTCGACAGACCAGACATTTGGGTCTAATCTCTCAGTTTACCACAGACATCAGACATGTGTCGGGTAAACAAAACGTTGTCGCAGACTACTTGTCACGCTCACTAGCAACCGACAACGTCGACTCGGTCACCTTCGACCTGCCTACACTGGCTCAGGCTCAACAAGGTGACACAGAGTTGAAGTCTCTTCAAGAGCACCCCAGCAACGGCTCACGGGTAAAACTAATTCTCACGCCAATACCATTTACCGCCCATCAGGTGTGGTGTGAAACTAGTACAGGCATTCCAAGGCCTTACATACCCACTTCCTTACGCAGACTAGCGTTCAACTCCGAACATAGTCTCTCTCATCCTGGTATTCGTGCTACAAGACGAGCCGTTACCAAGAAATACTTCTGGCCATCTATCAATAAAGACTGCAATGAGTGGTCTCGATCATGCCTAGGTTGCCAAAAGTCCAAAGTTTCACGACATACCAAATCTCCATTTGAAGCTTTCAAGCTTCCAAATAATAGATTTGACCATATCCATATGGATATAGTGGGACCCCTACCCCCATCTCGTGGATACTCTTATATCTTAACGATAGTCGATAGATTCACGCGATGGCCTGAAGCATACCCAATTCGGGATATCTCAGCTTCAACAGTGGCAAAGAAATTCGTCACTGAATTTGTCCCACGATTCGGCGTACCACTCGAGATCACAACCGATCAAGGTACGCAGTTCGAATCGAAACTATTCAATGAAGTTGCCAAATTACTCGGCACTCATCGAATCCGGACAACCGCCTACCACCCACAAGCAAACGGGATGGTTGAACGGTTCCACAGGCAACTTAAAGCAGCCTTAATGGCAAGGGACAACACTACTCATTGGAGTGAAGACTTGCCCTTTGTCATGTTAGGCATACGCACTGCAATCAAGACCGACTTACAATGCTCACCAGCCGAGCTCGTATACGGTCAGAATCTGAGACTTCCCAATTCGATTTCTATCCCAACTGAGGAGAATCCAATTGAAGAATCAGAATTCCTCTCTCGCCTTCGTTCTCATATGCAGAACATTAAGGCAATACATCCTCGGCAACCCGTCCAAAAGGATGTCTATGTGCCAGAAGCCCTGGATAACGCCGACTACGTTTTCATACGTGTCGACAGAGTTCGAAAACCTTTCGAACCTCCATATGAGGGCCCATATGAAGTAATCAAACGATTACGAAAACACTTCGTCGTCAAATTGAACGGCACAACCAAGTCGATATCTATCGACAGGCTAAAGCCAGCCTTCGGTTGTGACCGCGACAACGAAGCTAAGCCACCTAAAGCGGTAACATTCCGTTAACGCTACGCTGGGGGGGGGGGAGTATGTAGTGACCGCGTAAAGTTTAATTACCAAACTTTACGCAATGTCACACAACAACTTCCGGCACGATCAAAACGATCAGTCCGAACACTCCCTCGATCACTGAACTCCAAAGTTCAGTGATCTAGCCAAATTTCCGGCATCTCCACTTTATCACTTGTTCTTATCCCTCGTGTCCTAAGAGTGCGGTTCCCAAAGTTAAAAACTTAAAGTTAAATATATATATCCTTACTAATATTATAAATGCGAAAGTAACTCTGTCTGTCTGTCTGTCTGTCTGTCTGTCTGTCTGTCTGTCTGTCTGTCTGTTACGCTTTCACGCCTAAACCACTAAACCGATTTTGATGAAATTTGCAACAGACATAGTTTAGACCTTGGAGACGGACATAGGCTACATTTTATGGAGAACAAAAGGGTTGAAGGGGGTGAAATGGGGTTCAATAAGTTGTAAGGGGATTTTTTTTCTATTGTATAAAAAGTAACTGACTGACAGACAACGCACAACCTAAACCGCTAGAGCTAAAGGGCTGAAATTTTGACTGTGCCTCCCTATAATGGCGTGGACATCCACTAAAAAGCGATTTTTCGAAATTCATCCCCTAAGGGGGTGAAATGGGGTTTATCCAAACCGCTGGAGCTATAGGGCTGAAATTTGGACAGTGCATCCCTATAATGGCGTGGACATCCACTAAGAAGCGATTTTTCGAAATTCATCCCCTAAGGGGGTGAAATGGGGTTTATCCAAACCGCTGGAGCTATAGGGCTGAAATTTTGACAGTGCATCCCTATAATGGCGTGGACATCCACTAAGAAGCGATTTTTCGAAATTCATCCCCTAAGGGGGTGAAATGGGGTTTACCCAAACCGCTGGAGGTATAGGGCTAACAGTGCATCCCTATAATGACGTTTACATCCACTAAAAAGCGATTTTTCGAAATTCATCCCCTAAGGGGGTGAAATGGGGTTTATCCAAACCGTTGGAGCTATAGGGCTGAAATTTTGACAGTGCATCCCTATAATGGCGTGGACATCCACTAAGAAGCGATTTTTCGAAATTCATCCCCTAAGGGGGTGAAATGGGGTTTATCCAAACCGCTGGAGCTATAGGGCTGAAATTTTGACAGTGCATCCCTATACTGACGTTTACATCCACTAAGAAGCGATTTTTCGAAATTCATCCCCTAAGGGGGTGAAATGGGGTTTACCCAAACCGCTGGAGGTATAGGGCTGAAATTTTGACAGTGCATCCCTATAATGACGTTTACATCCACTAAAAAGCGATTTTTCTAAATTCATCCCCTAAGGGGGTGAAATGGGGTTTATCCAAACCGCTGGAGCTATAGGGCTGAAATTTGGACAGTGCATCCCTATAATGGCGTGGACATCCACTAAGAAGCGATTTTTCGAAATTCATCCCCTAAGGGGGTGAAATGGGGTTTACCCAAACCGTTGAAGCTATAGGGCTGAAATTTTGACAGTGCATCCCTATACTGACGTTTACATCCACTAAAAAGCGATTTTTCGAAATTCATTCCCTAAGGGGGTGAAATGGGGTTTATCCAAACCGTTGGAGCTATAGGGCTGAAATTTTGACAGTGCATCCCTATAATGGCGTGGACATCCACTAAGAAGCGATTTTTCGAAATTCATCCCCTAAGGGGGTGAAATGGGGTTTACCCAAACCGCTGGAGGTATAGGGCTGAAATTTTGACAGTGCATCCCTATAATGACGTTTACATCCACTAAAAAGCGATTTTTCTAAATTCATCCCCTAAGGGGGTGAAATGGGGTTTATCCAAACCGCTGGAGCTATAGGGCTGAAATTTGGACAGTGCATCCCTATAATGGCGTGGACATCCACTAAGAAGCGATTTTTCGAAATTCATCCCCTAAGGGGGTGAAATGGGGTTTATCCAAACCGCTGGAGCTATAGGGCTGAAATTTTGACAGTGCATCCCTATACTGACGTTTACATCCACTAAAAAGCGATTTTTCGAAATTCATTCCCTAAGGGGGTGAAATGGGGTTTATCCAAACCGTTGGAGCTATAGGGCTGAAATTTTGACAGTGCATCCCTATAATGGCGTGGACATCCACTAAGAAGCGATTTTTCGAAATTCATCCCCTAAGGGGGTGAAATGGGGTTTACCCAAACCGCTGGAGGTATAGGGCTGAAATTTTGACAGTGCATCCCTATAATGACGTTTACATCCACTAAAAAGCGATTTTTCGAAATTCATCCCCTAAGGGGGTGAAATGGGGTTTATCCAAACCGCTGGAGCTATAGGGTTGAAATTTGGACAGTGCATCCCTATAATGGCGTGGACATCCACTAAAAAGCGATTTTTCTAAATTCATCCCCTAAGGGGGTGAAATGGGGTTTATCCAAATCGTTGAAGCTATAGGGCTGAAATTTTGACAGTGCATCCCTATACTGACGTTTACATCCACTAAAAAGCGATTTTTCGATATTCATTCCCTAAGGGGGTGAAATGGGGTTTATCCAAACCGTTGGAGCTATAGGGCTGAAATTTGGACAGTGCATCCCTATAATGGCGTGGACATCCACTAAGAAGCGATTTTTCGAAATTCATCCCCTAAGGGGGTGAAATGGGGTTTATCCAAACCGTTGAAGCTATAGGGCTGAAATTTTGACAGTGCATCCCTATACTGACGTTTACATCCACTAAAAAGCGATTTTTCGAAATTCATTCCCTAAGGGGGTGAAATGGGGTTTATCCAAACCGTTGGAGCTATAGGGCTGAAATTTTGACAGTGCATCCTTATAATGGCGTGGACATCCACTAAGAAGCGATTTTTCGAAATTCATCCCCTAAGGGGGTGAAATGGGGTTTACCCAAACCGCTGGAGGTATAGGGCTGAAATTTTGACAGTGCATCCCTATAATGACGTTTACATCCACTAAAAAGCGATTTTTCTAAATTCATCCCCTAAGGGGGTGAAATGGGGTTTATCCAAACCGCTGGAGCTATAGGGCTGAAATTTGGACAGTGCATCCCTATAATGGCGTGGACATCCACTAAGAAGCGATTTTTCGAAATTCATCCCCTAAGGGGGTGAAATGGGGTTTACCCAAACCGCTTTAGCTATAGGGCTGAAATTTTGACAGTGCATCCCTATACTGACGTTTACATCCACTAAAAAGCGATTTTTCGAAATTCATTCCCTAAGGGGGTGAAATGGGGTTTATCCAAACCGTTGGAGCTATAGGGCTGAAATTTTGACAGTGCATCTCTATAATGGCGTGGACATCCACTATAGAGCAATTTTTCGAAATTCATCCCCTAAGGGGGTGAAATGGGGTTTATCCAAACCGCTGGAGCTATAGAGTTGAAATTTTAACAGTGCATCCCTATAATGACGTGGACATCCACCAAAAGAGCGATTTTTCGAAATTCATCCCCTAAAGGTGTGAAATGGGGTTTTTACAAACCCCTAAAGCTATAGGGCTGAAATTTTGACAGTGCATCCCTATAATGACGTTTACATCCACTAAAGAGCGATTTTTCGAAATTCATCCCCTAAGGGTGTGAAATGGGGTTTTTACAAACCGCTAAAGCTATAGGGCTGAAATTTGGACAGTGCATCCCTATAATGGAGTGGACATCCACTAAGAAGCGATTTTTCGAAATTCATCCCCTAGGGGGGAAAAGGGGTTTACCCAAACCGCTGGAGCTATAGGGCTGAAATTTTGATAGTGCATCCCTATAATGGCGTGGACATCCGCTATAAGGCGATTTTTTGAAATTTATCCCCTAAGGGGGTGAAATGGGGTTTCCAAACCGCTGGAGCTATAGGGCTGAAATTTTGACAGTGCATCCCCTTAATGACGTGGACATCCACTAAGAAGCGATTTTTCGAAATTCATCCCCTAATAGGGTGAAATGGGGTTAACCCACACCGCTGAAGCTGCAGGGCTCTAACTTTGACCGTGCATCACTATAATGACGTGGGCATCCACTTTGGGGCGATTGAAATTTATCCCCTAAGGGGGTTAAATGGGGTTAAGCCAAACCGCTGGAGCTAAACGGACATTTACTAAGAAGCGATTTTCGAAATTCATCCGCTAAAGGGGTAAAATTTGGTTTATCAAACTACTGGAACTACAGGGTTGAAATTTGGACAGTGCATCCCTGTAATGACATGGACATCCACTAAGAGGCGATTACTCGAAATTCATCCCCTAAGGGGATGAAATGGGGTTAACCCAAACCTCTGAAGCTGAAGGGCTGAAATTTTGACAGTGCATCCCTATAATCACGTAGAAATGAATGACTCGAAATTCACTTTATTTAATATTCATTTGTGATTGCTTCATAATTTCTTACATCCACGTAAATAGGCGAACAAACTTAACGAACGTTCGTCAAACCCTAAAATGTCACTTTTCTTGATGACATATACATGCCAATCTACTTTAAAACTTGCAGATTTGTTGAGGAGAGGTGATATTCGCAGCAATTTGTTTACCATATTTATTAAAAAAATGCACTATAATAAACCCTTTTTAGGGATAATAACAGCTGACTTTTTTGTTGGTTTTTTTAAGGAAAACATTGCACATAATAAACAGTTTTTAAAGGCGTTGCAAGGCACGCGGGTTTTATGCTAGTATATATATATATATATATTCAAACCACTTATACTATACTTATAAGTTACGCATAATATAACTAAGTGATGTGCAATCTAAAAGTTAATAAATAACAATATGTGACGCGATCCGAGAAAAGGGACCTACTGTCCAAAAAGAAAACTTTACAGGAGAAGCGATTGAAAGAAAGACGGAGGAGAGCGAATACACTGAGCTGCCACTTTAAACACTTTTGAAGACACATTTGTAAATATTTATTGCTCAGAAAGTAATTGGAATAAATTAATTCTGATTGCACAGAATTAAAGAGGAGATTTAAAACCTTAAGAATCACTCATAATCCGAAAATCGATTTTTTGGACAGTAGGTCCCTTTTCTCGAATCGCGTCACATATAGTGATCAAAACAATAAAACAAAAGTGTCTTATTTAATGGAACCAAACGGCATCCATAATACCATATTGCATTGTCATCGGAGCTAAAGCTGTGTGCAAAATTTCACCATGATAGGATATCCGGAAGTATTTGAAAAATCGAATGCAAAATTTGCTCCGTGAAGAAAACAGTAATCCTACCTCTTGAGACCTCCGCCATGGATGTAACGGTATAATGAGTATATCATATTTCATTGTCATCGGAGCTGAAGCTGTGTGCAAAATTTCAGGGTGATCGGGTAACCGGAAGTAGTCAAAAAATCGATTGCAAGATTTGTACCGGACAAACAGACAGACAAGAAAGCGAGCTAATAAAAACGTTTTGAAAAGAGGCAGATTGATGATTTAATAGAGTACAAATGAGATAAAGCTGTAACTGGTCTTTTTGTTAAATTATGCTAAATTTGCGGAAAAATTTAAAAAAAGCCGTTTAAAACAAAGAATAACCATGAAGAATAACCAGTGTGAAGTATCAAACTTGAATTTCTGAAATGATAGTCAAACGTCTTTTGTTTTAGTTTTAGAATCATTTATTAATTTAGCATATATCCTAATATAAATTAAACTAAATTGTTAAAGCTTATTATTCTACCCTAGCTCTCTCAACAGATACTATAAATTTATTTATATCTTATTTAATTTGATTAATAAACAAAGACTTATCTACTAAATTATTCAAAAGACAATAATAAAAAAATCTTCGATGTATCTTCGGAACTGACTAAATGCTAAAGCTATCTGGTCGAAAGAAAGCAAAGCTAACCCGGCTTTAAGTCACATTCGTACAGGAGAGAGTGTTCCATTGATTTTACTTTCTGACATCACTACGAGGTTAAGGAAGTTCGCACCACGGACCTACCATTACGAACATAATTTTTTGGTTGCGAGCTTCTGAAAATAAAAAGTTCATAGCGGCTCGTACCAGTAGGCTTGTTGGCATATTGCTTCAAAAACCCACGAATTCTTACTCATAGCGTGAGAAAAAAAATTAAGTTAATATAACTTTGAACAATTAACGCCGCTATTGAAGTCTACAAATCAACTCAAAAAACTAATTTCTCTGCAGCAAATACAACAAAACTCAGTGTCAAACCGAGTGCATAGATCTTCCACAACAAACTAAGATGCTTTAATGACATCTTCTGAAAAGGTGTCTTATCATCTCTTAAACGTTTCACAATTCCAGCTAAAACGCCTTCAGCAAACGTGTCACTGTTCCATTTCGAAAATAGACCAACTTCATGTGATTTGTGAATAAATGCATCCAAAGTTTCTGTAAACGGCGAGTCATATTGCAATGGATATGACAATGGTGCAGTGTAAAAGCATATTTGTGATTTACGAAGTCGTGGACGATGCAGTAGCTGTTGCTGCTTCAAATAAAAATCTGCCCGATCAGTAAGGGTTAGATAAGCATAAGATTTGTTTAATGATGCGAAGTGTTTGTAAAATTCTGATAATTCCTTTCCTTGTATCGCGTCTTTAAAGTAGTCTGGCATATCCGCGTACATTAATAATTCTGATTCACGTTGAACTGCCAATATTGGAAGACCATCTTCAGCTAGTTGTTCCATTGTGTTTATTTGGGCTCCGTAGATTGTTACTGAGAGATAGCCAGTGAAGAATGAACAGTAGATGTTGCTTATCACTAAACCGAAAATAACAATTTGTATATGGAAGAGCCTCCATTGCCAATTGAAAATTTTATGAAAATCTGAAAATGACAAGGAGAGTATTCCTCGTAATATATTGCATAATATATGCCCATATTCGATATTATATTTGGTATACTTAGCAGATAGAAAACCTATATTAGCAATGTATAGCATACAAGCTAAAATGCTGCTCCATACAGAAACGTGGAAAGGCAATATTATGAAGTTCGACGACCGAGTTTTGCTTCTCATTGGAACTACAGCGCAGTAATCTCCAAATATCACAGGATAACTGGCTGAAAAGTCCCCCCTGTTAATAAGCCCAAAAGGGTTGACACTCATTTCGATAGTGTTATTATGCAATAGCTCAAAAAATAAACCAAAATCTGCCATTTCGTCAGAGTTTGGTGGATTGTACTCCTCTACACTTGCATTGTACATTTTAGTAAACGCTGAGAAACAGTGTCCGGCCCAACCACCAGCAACATTTTTACCATTTGAATTTACGTATTTCAAAACTCGCGGTGCATCTTGCTTTGAGGAGACTTTAATTCGGTATCCTTTAAAGTTGTGAATCAGTTTAGTGAAAAAATTATTCACTGAAGTATTAGTTAAATTTTTAAGTACGATGTCAGGAAATGGATCGTATTTGCATATTTCATTTGCACCATTTGTACTTCCAACCACAGCAATGATGTTTACGAAGTTGTTACTCCAGCACCAATTGAAGAATTCGTTAAGTTGAACTGTGTTCGAATTACTATTTAAAATTACAAACATTACTTTTGAAGCATGTATTCCTTTTAACATGATATGTACAGTATTTCTAGTTTCATCTTCTGTATGTTCCAAAATCACAATTGTCAAACACTTTCGATCAACTATATCAAAAAGACTTGTATCAATAACTTCTGTTAGTGTTAAAAATGTGGACGATGAATCCTTTTTCATTAATTTTAAAAACTCCTTAAACTGTACACTTTGTGAATATTTCGAACTACTTATTATCACAAAATCTTTGATATTATAGTACTCCTTCAAGTCTTCCTTTAGCGACATCAGTTCAGTAAAATTCGCAGGTGCACAAATGCAAATACACAGAAATTGCACCAAGAAATAGCAAAAGGATAATTTCATTTCACCCAAGTCCTACTCTCTCCTTACTCAAAACCTGAATTGACATGGGTTAGGGGTTATTACTAAATCATTGTCCTTTTGAATTGTTTTATTAATTGGTTGTTAAGATTATATTAATTAATAACGCTCAAAGCCGATTTTTATCAGCCAGTTCGAACCATAATTACAAAATTTTTTATTAGGATTTTAATTATGCTAAGTGCTAGAAAAATGCTACAAAGGGAATCTGGTATGTTGATTTCATTTAGTTAAATAATTCGTTCGCATACTCAAACCGTCATCTTATATGATTCAGTTATGGGGATTTTGGCTTAAACGCCATGTAAACAATGGGTCAAACCACCTAGGGTTCTGGAAAGCTAGATGCCCCTTGTTTTGACATAAGCTGTCTATAAATAACACAGCCCCACAAAAAAAAAGGTTTCAGACCTGGGGTCTCACTAGGCTTACTATATGTTTTCGGGGTCGCTGATTCTGAATATGAGGTCTATATAGCTCTATCGGGTCTAGGAGGGGGAGGAACCGCAGAAAAGGGGGTTTTAAGGCTTATTTTTTGAGATTATGGCTAATCCTAGACCCGATAGAGCTATATAGACCTCATATTCAGATTCAGCGACCCCGAAAACATATAGTAAGCCTAGTGAGACCCCCAGGTCTGAACCTTTTTTTTGTGGGGCTGTGTAATCGTTACTTAGGTGTTTCTAACACCGGTCCCAACTCCAAGACCACCTTCGAGTAGTTTAACACCCGATTTGAGCATCCCTGATCTACGCTAAGTTTGGTTTAATTCGCATCCATTAAATTATCCTATAAATTAGGTTCACACATATTTTGTACACCACACTGGTAATAATTCCATCGGTGAAAATGAGTTCTGCAGAGCCAACCAACCAGGTCATCAAAAAAGTGTGTGAGCGGGCCTATTCGCGATGGAAGACAACACCTTTCGTATTATTCAATTCATGAGGTTTTCTTTTAATTTCGTTGTGTACGCGCTTTCATAGTGTGAATGGGGCACTCGCACCGGGCGCCATTAGAAGGGGGCGCTATTTCAGATATTAGGATTACAAAAAAAAATGCTGTGGAAATGGCAAAAAAGTGACCAGAGTTTGTTGGTGGGGAAAATTGAAGCCTCTGAGGTCATCGTCAACATGACCCAACTGCAGCGTAGCAACAACAGCCTTGTCTTCGAGGGGAAAGTTGGTGATGAACAATGCACAATAACTGTGGATACAGGCGCTTCAAGATCTGTCATCCGGACTGCCTTGGTCGGAAGAAAGTGGCGGAAAAAGGCGGACCAGTACATTATTAAAACTGTAACAGGAGAGCCAGTGCAATTACAAGGGGAGACAATGATGGATGTAGTACTCGGCGACATAGAGTTTACACATTCGTTCTTGGTAGCTGCCATAGTAGACGAGTATATTCAGGGACCCATGGAACCAGAAATACGCGCACGACTGCTAAAAGCCAATAAAGCCTACTATAGTCTGTCAAGGCTCTTCAAATCCAAATATCTAACCATAACGTCTAAACTTTTACTATATAAGACGATGGTCTTACCCGTTCTCACATACGCATCCGAAACGTGGGTGCTTAGCAAAAAGCACTCAAACCTCTTGGGCGTGTTTGAGAGGAAAATACTTCAGAGGATTGTTGGCCCCGTATGTGAGGAAGGACGATTCCGGAGACTCTACAATGACGAGATCTACGAGCGCTATCGCGACATAGATGTTGTGAAGAAAATAAAGCTCGGTAGGCTCCGGTGGGCAGGGCATCTAGCTCGTATGAGTGAAGATGAGCCTGCTCGGAAAGTTCTCTGCGGTAAGACCTATGGGGTGCGACAGCGAGGGAGGCCCAGCCTTCGCTGGAAGGATGGCGTGGACCTGGACGCCCAGAGTTTAGGAATGCCAAACTGGATGACATCGACTCAGAATCGGGACCGGTGGAGAGAACAGTTGCGCGAGGCCAGGACCGGATCCCGGTTGTATAGCCGTTAAAGAAGAAGAAGAAGTATTCAGGGACAAGGGACTCCGAGATGATCAACGCGACGGCCTGGATATTTTTTTCGATTTTGTCATGGAAAGAATACGGGGAGAAGACTAAATGAAAAAACATCGCAGAAAGCAGCGAAACCCTGAGGAACTATTGGGCCCAACGGGATTCATTGCACATCAAAGAGGGATTATTGAAGCGCAAATGGGAATATGCTGATGGTACCTCTAATTGAATTCAGGTGCTAGTCCCTCGTGCTGCAATAACAGATATCTTAGAGGAGTGTCATTATAGCCCGCCAGGAGGACAGTTGGGAGTCAACAAAACTCTGGAAAAAATAAAGGAGAGATTCTATTGGCTTCACATGCGTGGAGATGTTACGAACTTGTGTCGTAAATGCCCAGTTTGTGCCGGCAATAAAAGTCATCGCGTAAGAGCGAAAGAAGAAACGTGAGGATGCTTCGTGGGAACCTCAATTGAGAGAATCGCAAGAGAGAACCTTAAGAAGGTAGTGAGAGAATGAAACCAAGGTACGACCTCCGAGCGAACAGTAGTGGATACACGGAAGTCGACCTCGTTTGGTTGTGCAGCCTCCGGCGAAGGCAAGGGAAATCTCCCAAGTTTCAGCGCCCCTATAAAATTCTATCACGGATTGACGATGTTGTCTACAGGATTCAGCAAGGCTAAGAAATATGTATATCATGCACATAGACAGGCTGTGCCAATATCATCAGCCGGGCCCAAGAAGGACAACTGTTTTTTTTTTGTTTTTTTTTTTTATATGGTAGACTAGAGGCTTACGGAAAGCCCCTTTGTACTGTTCGACAATCTATTTTTTTTTTCGTATAGAATGTCGAACAGCAGCTCTAGCCGGAAGATAGAAAGTAGAAAGAGAGAGACAGAGAAGTAGGAAGGAGCTGTCACAACCTAGCCGCGATATTATTATTGCACCTACTTCCAACCATTCGCGACTCTGGCATCGGGGCATATGAGAAACAACTCGCGCTGGAGTGTTATGCCTCCTGAAACGAGTTGAATCTCATCAGCCAACCGATGACATGCGCTTGGTGGAGCGGGGAAGGACTAGCGAAGACTATGACAGGAGGAATCAGGAAAGTAAAGAGGGGAGAAGAAAGACGGGAAGTTATGTGGGTGGGAAAGTGGAAAAGGCGAAGGACCGTGGGGCTGGCCGGGATTCGAACCCGGGACCTCTGGGATAGTAGGTCAGGCGTTGCCTTCGCTTGAAAAAGAATTCGTCTTTAGAAATTGAAGTACAATACTAGAGATAAAACATAAGACACCAAAACTTGCTACGATGTCAAGGACATCGATATAAGAAGCAACCATATCTTCTAATCTATAAAAAGTGTTTCATCACCTTAACAAACAAACGAGAAGCGGAATCACGCTGAACTAATAAAAAAACGTACAATCTATATAAATATAATTGGAGTGTCTGTTTGTGATGTCAAAATAATTGTGTTTTTTTAATTTTATATGGTTATTTACATAATTTTAAAACGAAATCACGCATTTTTAAAATTTTTGTCTGTCTGTCTGTAAGTCTGTATGTTTGTCTGTCTATTTGTTCGGGCTAATCTCGGAAACGGCTAATCCGATTGGGATGGGACTTTCACTGGAAGATTCAGTATTTTGGCGGGCATGTTTTAGGCTATTTATATCCCAGTAGGAAATGGAAGCCTTCCAGATTCAAATCTATACACCTTCCTTCGAATGCATAATGTCCACTTTCTCGATCGAATCATCCCTTCTTTTAACATTGCGATGTCCTAGGACCGAAGGCATAACGGCCACCTTTTGCATTACCATACCTTCCAATATGAAGGCATAAAAGCCACCTTTTGCCTTACCATACCTTCCAATATGAAGGCATGAGAGCTACCTTTTGCATTACCATACCTTCCAATATGAAGGCATAAAAGCCACCTTTTGCATTACCATACCTTCCAATATGAAGGCATGGGAGCTACAGCTGCAGAATGTCCAGTCATTTCGTTATTCCGCCTTTAAATATGCTGTCCGTTTCGCTTTATTAATCACAAGTCCGAAATATGACATTAATTTCCCATCTGTAATATAAATAGTAAACTTTATATGGCTACACGTGCTTACGCCGTAATCAATCTAAATAGACTGGAAAACAATTTAAGAAAATCGTAAGAAAACCTATTTTATGAAGGAGAGAGCGAAACAGGACGAATGTTCGGCTGCGGCTTCAGCATTTTTCCTCGATAATGAACAAAGGAAAATGGGTGCATGCTCCTTATGCATGACACTTTGCAATACCATTCCTTCCAATAGCCATCGATTCACATTGCTTCCAATGTCTACAAAGAAATCCTGCATTCCGATTTCATGACTTCTTAAATTCCCTACTGGGAAGGAAAATGCGTGCATGTTCCTTATGCATGACACTTTGCAATACCATTCCTTCCAATAGTCATCGATTCACATTGCTTCCAATGTCTACAAATAAATCCTGCATTCCGATTTCATGGCTTCTTAAATTCCCTACTGGGATGTACTATATATTAGCTCTACCTGTATGTATGTATGATGTACTTATGTAGACAAATCTTGAAAATTGTTTTTGACCCACTTCCATATAACCGATCAGCTTCAAATTTTGCACACATGTACAGTTCAAGTGACAATGCAATCTGACCATTTTATAAAAAAATCAAGATGGCCGTTTCAAGATGGCGGGCAAATTTCGCAATTCTGCTCTCTGACCGCCGACATGGGTATCAAATGAAAGGGAATGATAAGTATAATATAATTACTTATTTGGTGTCATTCCAAATTCAAAATGGCGGCCAACACAGATGGCGGATTACTTTTTTATTTACACCACGATCGGTATCAAATAAAAGGATATGACAAGTAGAATACTATTAGCTGGGTGGCACTGAGTACTATTTAAAATGGCAGCAAACACAAAATGGCGGACTACCTTTTTTTACAACGCTCTCGGTATGGATACGAAAGAAAAGTGTATGAGTAGAGTACAGTAAGCTGGGTAACCACATTTTAAATATCGGTCACCACAAAATAACCGAAGACATATAATAAACTAAAAGATAGAAAACTAAAGATATAGTTTAAAAAACTTAAAAATATGCTTTTGTTTAAAAATGAACTAAAAGTAAAAAATTATGTTGAATGAAAACTTTTTTGCTCCAGCCAGTATATATAATATATGGGACGCTAGCAGTAATAATAAAATAAGAATATAGGTAAAGTTCCACGCTTTCAGGAAGAACAGCTCATTCTATGCTTAAGATACCGATCGAAGAAGATCATATTGAAAATCCTGCGTGGAACAAATCTAAAAACCGCGGAAAAAATCTAAAGTTTTACAAAACTGCATGATGGCTGTCTGGGAATGCGATGAGTGTACTAAGGCAAATAAAGTATCTATTAACAGAACACCGCGAGATTTAAGATGTAAAAACCAATTATTTTGGGGAGTAACTGTTTTATTGGAATGAATGTTGCCGGCTGTCCGGACAAATATGTGGGCCGATGATATTGATGCATGTCTGAAATGATCACTCATTTAGGGACATATTGGAAAACGTCATTTAAAGCAAAAGATGAGAACGCAATCGGGAAACTCAGAATTCAGTAGTATTCTCCTCAACATAGGATATACAATAGAAAATGTTCTGAGATTAATGAGAATGATGACAGTGAGCGGCTGGATGTTGTTTGAAAGTTCGAAGAAATTTTGATGAGCGATATTTATGACGATTTCGAAAATATCAACTCAACTTAATCGACTCAACTCAGTAATGCCACAAACATTGTAATACTTACAAGTGCAGCATCTAACATCGTTTATAAACAAGCGTTACAGTGGATTGTTAACCAGTGCCTTGCGGGCGGTATGACCGGAAACGGCGAAACACGAAAACGGGAAGCAGCAACTCTCTTGTTTAGGATCAAATCAGTATCGTCTTAAAATGTTGGCAATCTTCGTCTCAAGCCATGTTCGCCATGGGGCAAGTTTAGGGTGCCAATTATCTATAACGTCAAAATCTACGCGCAGAAGACATATTCTGAATAAAATTTGCTAGGTATCTGTTGTGCACATAGTATAAAAGTTTTCCGATGATTAACCTCGGATTTAAATAAAAGTTGTAGGTAACATATTTTTATAGTCAACTCTAAAGTTTTTTATATATCCAAAATCATGTCTTGCAGATTTGTTCGTTGTTTGATTATACTCTTTTCTTATTTCGGACTATGCACACATAATTTTGTTTTATTAAAAGGCGTTGCGACGCACGCGAGATTTTGCTAAAATAATAAGGACCAGGGACGATAATGTTAGCATGAAATCATCAGATTCTTTAACTACAAGCGGTGAATACGAAATAGTACCGGAAACTCCAAGGGACTTACAGAAAGAATCCAAATCACCAACATTGAACATTGCTAATAATAGTGACTTTTTGGACCTAAAGAAATACATGACCGAAGTATTTAAGAAATTAGATAAAGAGAAAACAGGTAACTAACCACCAACAACAAAAATGTAAACATACAGGAAATTTAATTATATAACGTTGGAAGTTATCTTACGTATGATGGTAGTTCTGTGTTTGACAATTTTTGACTCAATTGATAACGAGTTTAGGTTATTTAAAAATTATGATTTATGAAATCATTGAAGAAACTATTAAACCCATATCAGTTGTCATGCAATGCTGGTTTGGGAATAAATATTTTTGGATATCTTAAAATATGTTAGTTAATTGGCTTTCACCTAATTCATTGTATATTTTATCACCGAAGGTAATTCGATGGTCATTAAAGGTATTTTGGTTTTAGGATTTTGGTAATCGATAAGAGCATGTAACTTAATTGTTTGTTTGTTATACAAAAAAATACTGTTTGTGCTGTTTAATGGAACGGATTTAAAACAAAAAAGTAAAAAGAAAAAAATATATATATAAATACACACTTACACAATACAACAAAAAAAAAAAGGAAAAAAAAACCTTACAAAACAAACATACACCACAGAAAATAAAATTTATTAATTTACTTTATTAATATACAATTATTCTAAGTGTCGTTAGCGATAATTTTTGATCGTATTTATAAGTGTTTGTAAAGTTTGCTCCTTGTTGGAAATAGTTTTTCTTGTTGTCTCCAGGCAATTTGTTATCTGTTAAATTGAACCATTTATTTGTGAGATCTTGTGTAAAAAAACGAGACGTTTTGGTACCAACGCGACACGTTTTTCAGAGTAAGGTTTTGGAAGTTGAATATATTTAAGTTGTTGCATTGGACAATGCTCCTGGTCCAATGCCATTGACTATCGATTGTACCTTTTTGTGTTCTGGTGTGGAGAATTGTATCTGAAATAAGCAAATAAATTTAATGTTTATAATGTTGAAATCAATGTGCTAGAATTTTTTTTTGGAATGGTTGTGGCGGTGTAACGCACAATGGGGCGACGGTGCTGAGAAAGCAATCTGAGGCACCATTGTGCGTGTTCATGCCCCAGAGCCAGAAGCCCTGAAGAACCTGACTCTAGGAACATGCACCTACATAAAAAAATTCCACAAAAAAATTCCCTCTCCCTAAACCACCGAAATAACCGTTAGGGAGAGAAGTTATGCCGGCCACACGATGAACGCTAGCTCGCCGGTTGGGGTCGTGGGGTCTGTGGCCGGGCCGATACCTGTCTGGTTCACCACTTACCAATGACTGCGCAAATCCAGATTCCGCCTCCATCATTCTCCAGGCATCGTCTGAGCCGCGTCCTGTAGTTCGGTCCCTTGCCAGCTCATAGTCTGGATAACCACCAGCTGACAAGGAAAGGCACTACTTGAGAACCCTGAAAAAGGAAATGAAACCCGCTTCAACCATTCCCAAAAAAAATCTAACACGTTGCTTTAATCATTATAAACATTTAATTTACAGGGATTATTTCAATTACACTTATCCGCACAAGAACACAATTTAATATTTTCAATCTACCCAAACATTTCTCTGGAAAAACGTGTCGTGATCGGTACCGATACGTCCCGCTTTTGTACACTATTTATTACATTTAAATAATTCAGGATATCGTGACCAAAGTGCCTAGAAACAGTCAGACAAACTATTTTCAACATGGAACGTACAAACAATTATGACTACTATAAACCATTATGGGTAACGAAACTTAAAATTAGTATATTTTAATGAGTTAAATTATATAAATTGAATCAGAAACCAATATGCTATTTGTGGTTGTGTATATTCGGATTTGTAAATATATTTATTTATTTAACTTGGATCAGCAAAAATTATTATAATTTCTGTGGTGTATAATAGGTATAATAGTGTATAATATTTATTTATTTAAATGGAATCAGCACTAATTATTATATAATATTTTCTGTTGTATAGATTAGGTTTTGTATATATATATTTATTGAAATTGACTTAGCAACCATTATTTTATTTGCAGTGGGGTATCTTGGGTTTTATATATTTATTTAGTTAATAATCTTGTGTATATGTATCTATATATGTGCATAACTATTTTAGATATAATGTTGTTATTTTGACAACAAAGTTATTACCACCTTTGAGAATATATTATAACAGAAACTAAATAAAAAGGAAATGTCCTACCGGAAAATAAATGTTTCCTACACCGCCAACATCGTGCGGTGTTTTGAGTCCACCTCAAGTGATCAAACCTGTGAGTCAACACGGCAGCCTTTTCCAGACCAAAATCTTCCAGCAAAATCGTCCGCTGCAACCAAAATCGAAATTTCTTTTTTTTTCTTTCTTCCTCCCCCAACAAAACTTTAGCTTCGTCCTGGTCAATGGATCATCTAATGTACTTTCTTCTGCAACTTCGTCAGTGTCATCTCTCTTTGGGTAAATCACATATTCCGGGACCTTTTCTTTTCCAGATATATAAAAATAGTATATTTCGGCTCATAAAACTCGTTCATTTGGATGAATACCATTTACTGGAACATCTTCCATTTCATGCAAACTTTAACTCCTCAATAAAATGTCTTGACTGACTGTTTTCTTTTCCAGATAAAAATACTTTTTTGTCTTAATTTTTTTTTCTCCGGCGAACAAAAGCTGAATCTTCAGTCGGCGACAAAAAAACTGACTCTCCCCGAAAAAGACTCCGACAAAAAAACTCTCTGACTCACTCCAAATCTATCCACCGACTGACTAAAAAATTTTCCTTTCCTGTTTTTCTGTTTTTCTTTTCGCCGCCTCCTTTTTTGTCCCGAGCAACTTCTCGATTTCATTCCCAACAGTGATTTTGAGTCAAGTAGATATTTAGGGATTTCGTGCAAAACTGACCGTTACAGCGGAATTTATTTCTTCTCCGAGTTTTTAGGTGGTGTACTTCCTTGTCAGGTGATGGTTATCCCTACTGTCAACTGGCAAAGGAACGGACGACGAAGACACGCCTCTGGCGATGCCCGAAAGATGATTGAAACTGAAGATGAATTTGCATAGTCACAGGTAAGTGGTGAACCATGAGAAGTATAGGCCCGACCACACACCCCACGACCCCAACCGGCGAGCTAGTGAACTCCGTGTGGCCGGCAGTATATCCCCCTAACAGCAGGATCGGCGATTGGGGAGGATAGGAGTTCTTCCGGTTTTTTTTTATGTCGGGGATTGCGTCCTTGGTCAGGCTGTTCCGGGCTTCTGGCTGAGGGGGCAAGACCTCGCAAAAATGGCGCCCAGTATATAGTCGCGCCATTATGCTGTTACAGTACTAATATTGCAAAGTAGACTGCAATTTTTGACTGTTAAGGCCAGTTTACATCCGAGCCTCAAAGTGGAAGTGCAAATCTGAACTCCTTTATCGCATAGAACATAGTATGGTTCCGTCTCTGTTTCACCAAAGTAACAACAACATACGGCAGCCTCAAATTAGAGCTCGACTCTACTTACCTCACGAATACGTAGACCAAAAAAGCTTTTAATTTCGTTAAATTTTAATATTTTAACGCCTACTAGATGTCACTGTCGTCTTTTCTTGTGGTTTTGTTGTATATTTACCATTGTGGATATGTTTGAAACTAATAAAATTACGTTTTTTTATTGCACATTAATTTAATATAACTATCTAAAAGGATTTGCAGCTCTTTAAATTGTTTCCATTTGACAATTGTACTACAACAATACTTGACAAATACAACTACCCAACCACTTAAAGTAACTCTCACGTTAACACCTTTCAAACAAGCGTTTAGTAGTGCCGCTGCATCTTACAAACGAGAACACTTAGGCATGCATACCACATTACAAGTATCCTGAGGATATTTGCTAGAAAAACTCAAACAAAACTTTTAGAGCTTAGTAGAACCATATCATTGCGAAAAATCATATAATAATCGAATGGCTTTGTTTTAGTCTTAGAATCATTTATTAACTTAATATATCCTAATATAAATTAAACTAAATGGTTAAAGCTTATTATTTTAACTCAGCGAATACTACAAGTTTATCTATAATATTTAATTTGGGCCGTCTAAGATTTACCGGTTATCTTATTTTATTAGGGAACAATTCTCTTTACTTATTACTAATTCTAACAAAATTAATTAAAAATAAACTTGCTGTGTTGGACAATAGACGATAATAAAAAACTTAAACTATCTTCGGAACTAAATTAATACTAAAGCTATCAGGTCGACGCCTTAAATCACACCCGTGCAAGATACGATCAGCCATCGATATGAAACCAGTACGAAGTTAAAGATGAACGTACTAATAATAATGTAAAAAACTAGCGTTACGCGAAGGGAAACTTAGTTCACATTGCTTCCAGTGTCCATCCAGGTGTCGAACTTTCATGTGCTTGACTTAATGAAATTACGAAAAGTTCATGGTAGCTCGCACCAGTAATTTTTTCATCTTTAATCAACAATCCATTCATGCACGAAAATTTCATAAGATCCAAAGTCGCTTAACTACTACTATTTAAATATAAGTATCTTTTCACAGCTGCCGACGCTGTTGAAACCTACAAATCAACTCATAAAATCCTAATTTCTCTGCAGCAAGCACAATGAATCCCAGTATCAAACCCAGTGCATAGATCTTCCACAACAAACTCAGATTGTCTAGGGATATCTTCTGAAACGGTGTCTTCTTATCCCTTAAACGTTTCACAATTCCAGCTAAAACGCCTTCAGCAAACGTGTCACTGCTCCATTTCGCCAGTAGACCAACTTCATGTGACTTGTGAAGAAATGCGTTCAAAGTTTCTGTAAAGGGCGAATCGTACTGCAATGGGTATGACAATGGTGCAGTTAAAAAGCACATTTGTGATGTACGAAGGCGAGGACGATGCAGTAACTTTTGCTGCTTCAAGTAGAAATTTGCCCGATCAGTAAGGGTTAAATAAGCATAGGATTTGTTTAATGATGCGAAGTGCTTGTAAAATTCTGATAATTTCTCTCCTTTTACCGCGTTTTTAAAGTAGGCTGGGAGATCCGCCTCCATTAGTAATTTTGATTCACGTTGAACGGCCAATAATGGAAGACCATCCTCTGCTAGTTGTTTCATTGTGTTTATTTGGGCTCCGTAGATTGTTACTGAGAGATAGCCGGTGAAGAATGAACAGTATATGTTGCTTATCACTAAACCGAATGCAACAATTTGTATGTGGAAGAGTCTCCATTGCCATTTGAAAATTTTATGAAAATCAGAAAAGGATAAGGAGAGTATTCCTCGTAATATATTACATAAAAGACGTCCATATTCTAAATTTCTTTTTGTATACTTGGCAGATAGAAAACCTGCACTAGCTGTAAATAAAATGCAAACTAAAATGCCGCTCCATACAGAAAAATCGAAGGGCAGTATTATGAAGTTTGACGATCGGGTTTTATGTCTCATTGGTACGATAACGCAATAATCTCCAAATACTACAGGATAACTGGCTGAAAAGTAATTTCGGTTAATGAGACCAAATGGATTGACACTCAGGTCAATAGTTTTATTCTCCAATAACTCAAAAAATAAACCAAAATCTGCCATTTTTTCAGAATTTGGCGGATCGTACTCCTCTACACTGGCATTGTACATTTTAGTAAATGCTGAGAAACAGTGTCCGGCCCAACCACCAGCAACATTTTTACCATTTGAATTTACGTATTTCAAAACTCGCGGTGCATCTTGCTTTGAGGATACCTTAATTCGATATCCTTTAAAGTTGTGAATCAGTTTAGTGAAAAAACTATTCACCGAAGACCTAGTTAAATTTTCAAGTACGACGTCAGGAAATGGATCGTATTTGAATATTTCATTTTCACCATTTCTACTTCCAACCACAGCAATGATATTGGCGAAATTGTTACTCCAGCACCAATTGAAGAATTTTTTCAGCAGAACTGGATTCCATTCACTATCTAAAATCACAAACATGACTTTAGTAGTATGTATTCCTCTTAACATGATATGTGCGGTATTTCTAAATTCATCTTCTGTATGTTCCAAAATCACAATTGTTAAACACTTTCGATGAATCATATCATAAAGACTTGTGTCAATTGTTTCTGTGATTATTAAAAATGTGGACACTGAATCCTTTTTCATGAATCTTAAAAGCGCCTTGAATTGTAAAGTTTTTGAATATTTCGAACTACTTATTATCACAAAATCTTTAATATTATAGTACTCCTTCAAGTCTTCCTTTAGCGACACGAGTTCAGTAAAATTCACTTGTGCACACTTGGTGCAAATTAACTGCACCAAGAAATAGTAAAAGAATAATTTCATTTCACTTAAATTCTACTCAAAAACTGATTTAAAGGAAACATGGTTTCGTGAATATTACAAATCTTGTAGACTTTTTTTGACCTTTTATTAATTGTTTGTTAAGACTACATCAATCGATAACGCTGAAAGCCCGGAAAACGATTTTATCAGCCATGTCGATATTGAAAGCTTTGAACTATTATTATTCATTTTTTTCCTTACGATTTTAATTATGGAAAGTGCTACAATAACGTTGGATGGGAAATCTGGTAAGTTGACTTCTTTTAATTAAATCAATCGTTGTCATATCCAATACATCATCTGTTGAAATACTTAGGTGTAGGAATTTTTGCTTAAATACCACGTAAATCAGTCGGACCTAACAACCTAGGTTACTGGACCGCTAGTTATATTATTATTAAAACGTTTTTATTAGCTCGCTTTCTTGTGTGTCTGTTTGTCCGGTACAAATTTTGCATTCGATTTTCAGAATACTTCCGGTTATCCAATTATTCTGAAAATTTGCACACAGCTTTAGCTCCGATGACCAGGCCCAGCGTTTGGCTTTTTGGCGCCCGGTGCAGTGTACCACATTGCGCCCGCATCAGCTGATAGTTTTTTGATCGCACACCACTACACTCTGTGGAGTTCCTTCAATATATGTAAATGAACGAACTCTTTTTTATTTATTTTTCTTTCTGAAATTGCGCTTCTTCCAAATGCGCCCGGTGAAGCCAATTACACCTGTGAAACCACCGCCTTTGTCCAATCAAGACTTACTTCGACAACTCCCTCGACAAGGGTAGCAAATGAAAGGGTATGATGAGTAGAATTCAATTTGAAAATACAATAAGCCATATAGTATACTCTACATACCGTTAGATCCATGGCGGTCATCTCATGAGGGCGGATTACCATTTTTTTCACAACTCCGTCGACATGGGTATTAAATGAAAGGTTATGATAAGTAAAATACAATCAATATTAATAAAAGAAAGTATGGTGCTGTGTGTTTGCTTGTGCGTGCCGTATGCTTGGCTCCAATTGGAAGAGATAGAAATCTATTTTTTTGCAGATACATAGATACACAAACAGGTGACTAAAAGTTTCCGTTTTTCGAAATTTTAATTAGTTTTTTGAAATTATACTTCTTTAGGCACGTTTTGAAAATATTATGAGAGTAAATTTTGAGGAATTCGCAACACAGGAATCCGGGAAGGCGCAGCACGGAGAATATGGGCGAAGGGGTGGAGGCAATGGAGGGCAAGCAATTCAACTCCCATTATTCATGCGCACTGGGATTATCTTTATTATGGGTATATGTAACCGATACCAGGTCGCGATGTCGATAGGTGAGGGGGTTTTTCGGCCGAGGCTATAGAGGGAAATAAATTATAAGTATGTCCGAGGCTTCAACTAGGCGAGAGTTTAGGTTTTTTGTGGGCGTAGGAAGATTCGTAGTGTTTAAGGCGCAAACAGATTGGTCGCGCCAATATGTTTGTGCTTTTATTGTTGTATCGCTGACTTACAATAAATTAGGCTTTCACAATGCCTTCACTGATTATTTCTCTTTCCAATTTATTCGGTTGCAGCATGATTAGTTTGCGAAGTCTGTTTTGCATTAGTTGGAGCATGTATGTCAGGGGATTGGTGTAATTTTCGCCGATTCACATATTGTTTTGTTGGCATACCATTTATTTCCCGCTACCATATAGAGGGAGGTACAATGCCTGCTTTCGAAGTCCTGTAAATCATCACCGTTGAGGATATTGGACACCATACGGTGAAGGCGTAGGTTAATACAGGTCGTATTAATGTCTTATAAAACAAGGTTTTCATTTCTCTTGGAAGTGTCTTAAAATTAATTAACGGCTTTAGGGCTGCTTCTTTTATACGGGCGTTTTTCAGTTTGAGTCTTACGTCTGGGTTCCCCTTGCATCTGTGATGCATCTGGACTCGCAGGTACTTTAAAAAATATTTGGATGTAATTGTGTGATCATTAATGGTTATTTTGAAGAGTTTTGATTCCCGCGGCGCGTTTCTATGTCCTTTTCCTGAGGTATTCCTCAAGCAAATTATTAAACTTTTCTCCTGATTAATTTCTATGTTCCATTTATCTAGGTAATCTATTATTTTGTTGTCGTGTGCTTGGAGTTTTTCCGTGGCTTTAATAGGTGAGACACTTGTATCCCAAACAAGTGTATCGTCAGCGTATTGTAAGTTGTGTTAAGGAGGGGAATTTTGTGGGGAAGTCGTCGCTCCCGACCATGGTTAAAAATTAGCTAGACCACGGGAGTTTTTGAACGCCAAAAGTTTCCCATAGTTAACCATGGTTAACCATAGTAAGGTTTTTGAACGCGCTCCTGTTCGGATAAGATGAGTTCAAGCAATGTCCGGCATTCCTAAATGTGATAGAGGACGCAGACAATGTCCTTTTGGAATGCCGGGGATTAGCCGAGCAAACGGCTGCACTGCAGCCCCGTCAGCTAAAGGTAAAGCAAAGAACGTCATAGACTATAATGATATGATCGTGTGAATTCCATATATCAAGTCGGGGAGGAGCTTAAAATCCTTAAATAGAAGCTCAGGCGGAAAGATACCAAAAGGAAGGGAGTAGGGTTTACAAATACGAGCAGGTAGATAAAAGCTGATTTAGCCGGCGACGCATTGCTTAACGGGTCGTCCATAAATTACGTGAGGCGTTTAGGGGAGGGAGGGGATCGGGCCGAATCTCACCAAATCTCACGTGGGGGAGAGGGGGGTCTCGGCAAATATCACGTAATTTTTTTTTGTTTTAAAGAAACAGTGTAAAATGCCGAGAAAACTGGGTTAAATTAAGTAAAACATGTTTCTCCACTAAAGACCTCCATTCACTTACTGGCCGCTGGTAGGGAGTGGCCTGTCAAACCAGGTCGACCAGCACGACTAAGCTTGACTCAGTCTAACGGAGGGATGATACTTCAGGTGCCGGCCAGATGAAATCATGATTCTCTACAGACACATAGGTGAAAACGACTGCTTAACATAGCAGGTTATTAATTCAAGCGCAAAAATGTTCATGGTCTCAACGAAAGCTTCAAGGCGGCTCCAACCTCACGCCGCGCCGTGAACACCCGCAAACGCGAGTGTGGATGGTTTTCACACTTAGCTCGCGCCTTGCTTTCTGTTACGAGTGGATACATCGTGAATTCTTCCCCTCAATTCACGGCTCGAGAGTGAATAGAAGCTCAGATCTTCAGGCCCGAACTGACGATAAATCCGCTGTAGGCATTCTTGAACTTCAGGTCATACAGTTGGCGGCCGGTGATTGTATGGTATTACTTGGCCTCAAGGCTAAAACTTTCAGGCCACGGCCTGCCGGCAAACTGTGTGTAAATTGGGCTCTTAAGATGTGGGTAAGGTAGGACACACAAAAAAATTACTCGATTGTTTAGCCTCTAAAGGCTAGTCAAACGCGCGACTCGTCGAATGCTGCAGAGTACGAGCCAAGTAACACCGAACCGCGAAAAGGCTATTAGAATTTAGCGCTACAAGAAGGCACATGCCGAATTTTAGAGTAATGAAATGTTGGGTGACTGCTCACGTTTTGGTAGTTGTGTGTCCACCACAAGCAGAAAAGCGAGGAGGGCAAGCAGTCCGCATTATCAATTATCTCAAATAAAATCTTGCACCCAACCCCCCCCCCCCCATTCACAGATGAACTTTTTACACACCTTTCACGAGATTTCACTACGGTTACGTACACGGATTTTATACGCGAGGGCCTTTGCTGCAGTTCTACATTCAAACTCTGTGGTTACGACCGTATTTTCGTATTTTTAATGTAAATACTATGGATTTTATAAAATTTGAAAAATCTCACGTGTGATTAGGGGGGGGGGAGGGGGTCGGGACAAATCTCACGATATCTCACCAAGGGGAGGGGGGGTCGAAAAATCGCAAAAATCACCTCACGTAATTTATGGACGACCCCTAACATTGATTACGTTTTCGCAGAAAATTAGCCAGTCTTAAAAGAATTTGATAAGGCATTTGAAGCCCGTCTTAATACCATTGCAGTTAAGTATAATGAGTCGATTAGTAGGTGATTTTAGTTAGGATTAGAATCCGGTATAACCGACAGGCTGGATCGTGTCAGCATCATTGTGCTTCCACCATCCAACGCACGAAAATTAAAAGAATCCAATAAATTTTTTGTATAAAAATTAAAAATCAGTCTTAAAATCACGTCAAAGAAGTATAACTTCTAATGCGCGTACATAAGTACACACACCCACTGTTTTTTTATCAGTATACGCAATCACTAACAAAAACTGTTATCTGTTTTCAATATGATTTTGAAACTAAAAAACAAGAGAATAATCAGAAGTTTTCACCATCTCTAAAGTGACATGAGATATTGCTAGACGTGACTAAACTGTAATGTCGTCATGGGTTATTGTGATATTTTCCACATAGTCTCCCCCAAGTGATTGTAATTGGCCTGGGTGTGATGAAAATTCGTCTATACTTATTAAAAAAATATATCAATATATTTTTAATAAAAATTATTTAATATTTATGGATGGCTTTTATTTATGCTCATGTAATCACTCAAATAATTTAGGAATATGCAATTGCCGTGTATAGTAATTAGATTATACTTCGAATATTATCTACAACGCCTTCAAAACAAAACTCGGATTTTGAGCATCTTAAGTAGACTGACTGACTGACAAAATATCAGCCAAAGCCAAAAACATTCAAAAAATTATCACTCCTTACCCTAATGAAATGAAACCTCCGTATCATTAAAATGCGAATTTAACATGAATTGGAAAGCCTACCCCAATATCAGGAAGGATTAAAAATTCGCTATTACTTTAGTAGGCACTGGGTTGGTTGAACCTGGGAATCAATACAGGTTTTAATGCTTTAACGTATAATTTTGTATCCAATTACTATGATATATAGCGTCATTTCAATTGAATACAAAATATTGGACAAGTTTTGCCTTTACTAAAACAAGAAAAGTGAAAAGGTGAAAAAATAAAAATAAAAGTAAACAAGAATGATATTATCTAAGACGGCATAGGAAAGTTGTGTGCATAGAGGAAGAGGTGAACTATGCTGGGTAAATGGAAGATCATTTTGATGGCGGAAATGATCACGATAGGATGAAGCGCTTAAAGGTATCTTACAAATCAAAAAAATATTTTATTCGCCACAATTTTATTAAAAACAGTGCAAACTTATAATATTAAAATATGACCAAGTTCATCTCACAAAAAACGTTAATTTCTCTACTGCAAAAGCAATAAAACCAAGAATCGGACCCAGAGAATAAATCTTCCACAGCAAACTCAGATGCTCTAGGGATATCTTCTGGAAGGGTGGCCTATCATCTCTTAAACGTTTCACAATCCCAGCTAAAACGCCTTCAGTAAACGTTTCACTGTTCCATTTCGACAATAGACCAACTTCATGTACCTTATGAATGAATTCATCCAAAGTATCTGTAAATGGAGAGTCGTACTGCAATGGATATGACAATGGTGCAGTTAAAAAGCACATTTGTGATTTACGAAGTCGTGGCCGATGCAGTAGCTTTTGCTGCTCGAAAAAAAGTCTGTCCGATCAGTAAGGATTAGATAAGCATAGGAAGTATTTAATGATGCCAAATGCTGGTAAAATACTGATAAGTTCACTCCAAGTACGGCGTCTTTAAAATAATCTGGCAGAGTCGTTGCCGACTTTATTGGTTTTATCCGACGCTCGAATACCATTACTGGAAGACCATCCTCTGCTAGCTGTTCCAAAGTATTTATTTGCTCTCCGTAGATTGTTACTGAGAGATAGCCAGTAAAGAATGAGCAGTAAATGTTGCTTATCACTAAACCGAAAATAATAATTTGTATGTGAAAGAGCCTCCATTGCCACTTTACAATTTTATGGAAATCAGAAAAGGTTAAGGAGAGTATTCCTCGTAAAATATTGCATAGCAGATTTCCATATTTAAAATTATATTTTGTATACTTCGCAGAAAGAAAGCCAATACTAGCCATGTATAAAATACAAAGTAAAATGCCGCACCATGCAGAAATATGGAAGGGCAGTATTATGAAGTTCGACGGTCGGGTCTCGTGTCTCATTGGAACGGACACGCAGTAATCTCCAAATATCACAGGATAACTGGCTGAAAAGTTATTTCTATCAATAATTCCATAAGGATTGACACTCATTTCGATAGTTTTATTCTCCAATAACTCAAAAAATAAACAATAATCTGCCATTTCGTCAGAATTTGGCGGATCGTACTGCTCTACACTGGTGTCTAAAGTCAACTTACTGGCAACATAAATCACCATCACAATCATTAAATTTAACTTAACTATTTAAATTCTTAATTTTACAAGTCACTGTAATTGCTGTTCTTGCTTACACATTTAAAACTTAAAACAATAGATTTTTTACTGTTAATTTTGGTCGCCTGAACCCTTTTATAAATTACACTTGTTAAGTTCTCTGTAAACCTCCGACGAGTAAAGATCGCCACGCGTAATAAATTTATATTACTTAAAAACTAAAGTGCGTTTTATTTCTTGCTTTCGCTATTAACATTTTTGGTCCTTCGAGCCGGATATGGGATTAATATCGTTTTAATCGCGTTTTTTGTTTAATTCAACCATATTCCGGCAAGTTAACGCGCTTTTAATTCTCTTTTTTCTTAAATTACCGCGTGTGTTCGTTAATGTAAAGTGGTAATATCCCGTAACAGTCACCTATGTGACTTAAAACACTAAATATTTTGAAAACTATTCTCGCGATTTGCGTCGTTGTATATTTAATGAAGTGCGTGAAAATCAATTTATGACTTTGGGACTTCCAAACTGAAATTATGATCCACGTGTTATGTTGTATTCGCCTGTGCTACAGTTGGGGATACCGCAAGGCATATTAACGGATAATCGAGAGGAGCAGGAACTTCAAATAAACAAAACCTATGGAAATCCCGTGAGTTCGTTCCATTTATTATTTTTTTCACACTTTATGCCCAGCTCTAAGCATAATTATCTTTAGAAGCATAACCATAAAATAAATTTACTTGTACTTTATAATAAGCTCTGCGGCTACTAACAATCATATAATCACGTTGATAATTCCTATTTAACAATTCTCCGCGTTAAATATTAATAAAAAGGACAAAAGGCATCATACATAAAAATTCATTGCATAAAAGCATAGTGTTTTGTGTCGATCCAAAATCTTTCTAGAACTTTGAGCTTTAAATTAAACTTTTATGATCGTGAACTTTGAGCTTTGAATTAAACTTGTGATCGTGAACTTTGAGCTTTGAATTGAACTTTTGATCGTGAGCTTAGAGCTTTGAATTAAACTTGTGATCGAGAACTTTGAGCTTTGAATTGAACTTTTGATCGTGAGCTTAGAGCTTTGAATTAAACTTTTGTGATCGTGAGCTTTCTGAAATCACCGCGAAGCTCTGAAGTAATTCGGCAAGACTTTTAAATATTATTTATGCAAGTGAATTATTGATTGCTATTTTGACATTTATCATACATAATTTAATACATATATTCGTGAAGCAATAAACAACAAACGATTTTGTGACAAAGAAGTGTACCCCATTTTACCGCGTAGCTTTGAGTTAAACTTTTAACCTTAACTTTTATGAAACTTTGAATTTTAACAAAACTTTTAAGATCGCACTTATTAAAGAGAATTTTTTCGATTATTATTGATATTATACATACTTTAAAATTTATATTACGTGAAACTGAACCCCCTTTAGCGAACAATAAGAATATTTGTGGAAGTGAATTCTGACTGTTATTTAAACTTTTATCGTACATCTTTTGAAGTTTATTCGTGATACTAAAAGCCTTTTTCGAATTCGCTGTTCTGAATTAATTAAGTTCACAAGATTTTAAGATGGAAAAGTACAAGAATAGGGTAATAGTACTTTCAGATAGAATCCCTAAATTCGTAGTCAACGCCAATAAGACCGGAAAAGATAAAAGGGACGAAGCATATCTCAGAGCACGGCTACAATTGCTAAACGATTATTGGAGTCAATTTAGTGAAGCTTACGACACATTACTCGATACTGTTGACGAGCGAACTCTCACCACAGATGAATATTTAATCGCAGATCCCTACTCAAGTGTAGAATGTGATTATGTCGAAGCGCTCACTTGGATTCAAACCCAACTGTTACCATTTAAAGCCCAGCGTGAGGTGACAAGTGCAAACGATTCCCAGTTTTTTCACTCCACGGTTAAATCTCCTTCTCGTTCTCAAGCTCTCAAGCTACCAAATTTTAGTGGATCTTATTTAGAATGGCCCGCGTTTCATGACACTTATAAATCGCTTATCCACAATAACTCCGAATTACCAGATGTGCAGAAAATGCATTACCTCAAATCCGCTATCACTGGTGAAGCGGCCAAACTATTGAGGCATTTCGCTGTAACTAGCTCCAATTATGATTCTGCGTGGAGAACAATTCTGTCCAGATATGAAAATAAACGTGTGTTGGTGAACACAAATCTTCAGGAGATCATAACGTTGCCAAGCATGTCATCTGAAACTCCAAATGAACTTCGACGGGTTTTAGACAGATATAATCAAGCTGTTAGAGCTTTAGAAAATCTTTCGCGTCCGGTTAAAGAATGGGATGACTGGCTTGTATTCTTTTTGACCAGTAAATTAGACGTCACCACTCGCAAAGATTGGGAAACTTCGTTGAATTCATCGACAGATATTCCGCCGTTTTCATCGCTACAGGCATTTTTGGAAACCCGGCTACAAGCTTTAAGTGCTCTTACTGACAATAACCCTTCTGGAGGTACTTATTCTGGTCGAAAATCAAAATTTCATTTGCGCGCATTTAAGACGTCTACACATTCTCATCATGTTTCGTCAAAGCCTGCCTGCAGATGCTGTCGTGAACAACATTTTATTTTATTTTGTCCCAAATTTCGAACAAAATCGATTGGAGAACGAGCCGCCTTCCTTAAGGACAAAAGTATGTGCATCAACTGTCTTAGGTCAGACCATACGGTTGAGACTTGCCCTTCTACGAAGCGATGTCAAAAATGTAACGAGCAGCATCATACTATGATACACAATTCGCCTTTAAATAGCGCTGATCACTCTAAGGTACCTGCACAACTACATACTGCTGTTACGTCTACTTCCGAGAACATCTCGGCTAATAGCACCATATCACATGTATGTAATAGCCTTACTGAAAATTCTCCTGTTTTACTCGCCACTGCAGTCGTGCTCATCCAGTCTGTTGACGGTCGCCTTTTTCGAATTCGGGCTCTACTGGATCAAGGATCGGAATCGTCATTTATTACTGAAGGTCTTGCGAAGAGTCTAGGCTTACGAAAACAACGAATTAATATGGCGATAATAGGTGTGGCTCAATGCGACGCAGGTACCGCACAAGCTGCTGTCACGCACAATATTGTATCCAACCTCGATCCATCAGCCAAATATTGCGTTCAATCCGTAGTGTTACCAACCCTTACAAATCTACTTCCATCTAGAAAAATTTATCGTAAAGATTGGCCTCATATCGTAGGTCTACCGCTTGCTGATCCAGAGTTCGACAGGTCTTCAGGCATAGATCTAATACTAGGAGTTGACGTCTATACTAGAGTTCTTCGAGACGGTGTGAGAGCTGGACCAATAGGAGCCCCTGTGGCTCAGAACACTACCCTTGGCTGGATCCTCTCAGGAAAAACTGATGGCGTCTTACCTGAAACCACAACAACACTTAGTTTGCATACTTCAGCCATCAACCTTAGTTCTTTACTTCAAAAATTCTGGGAAACAGAAGAACCACCAAAAGCTTCACTTCACACACCAGATGAAACCGAATGCGAAACTATTTTTGCAAACACTCACTACCGCGATAAAGATGGAAGATATGTTGTAAAGCTCCCGTTCAAATCGGATTACTCTGCGCTCGGTAACTCTCGCAATTTTGCTATGAGTACGTTGCTTCGTATGGAGAAAAGATTCAATCGGAATCCTGCACTCTTCACGGCATATTCGGAATTTATAAATGAATATCTTTCTTTAAATCACATGGAATTAGTTCAAGATGAAACAAAAAATAGTGCAGACTGCTACTACCTACCACATCATACTGTGCTTAAGCCTAACAGTTCTACAACTAAACTACGCGTGGTCTTCAACGCTTCACAGGCAACTTCCACTGGTCTCTCACTTAATGATATCTTACACATAGGACCGAAGTTACAAAATGATGTGGTTTTGATACTAACCAGATGGCGACTGTTTCTTTATGTTTATACGGCCGATATTGCCAAGATGTTCCGACAAATTCTGGTCGACCGTTCAGACACTGACTTCCAACGTATACTGTGGAGATCCTCTTCAAATGAATCAGTTCAATGTTACAGACTGCTGACAGTCACTTACGGGACCGCCTGAGCACCGTATTTAGCTTGCAAGGCTCTACACCAATTGGCTATTGATCACAAGGAACAATTTGTAAAAGCTTCAAAAGTCCTACTTGAGAACTTTTATGTTAATGATGCTCTCTTTGGAGCCTTCAATATTAAAGATGCTATAAACCTGCAATCTGAACTTGATAGTCTATTACTACAAGAAGGATTTAAACTACGGAAATGGCTTTCGAACTCGACACAACTGCTCGATATCATTCCACTGGAAGATCGAGAACTAACTTCAGCTGCGAAACTAGTTTCCGATTTGCAAATCAAGGCTTTGGGAATAATTTGGAGTACTGCTTCAAGTTCAATGTTCAACTTTCATCGTCAACTGCTTCAACAAAGAGGTCTGTCTTAGCAGATATTAGTCGACTGTATGATCCCTGTGGATGGCTTTCACCTGTGATTATAACTGCTAAAATATTTCTCCAAACACTATGGAAAGACAAAATTGACTGGGATGTAGAGCTGTAAAAAGTGTCTACAATTCTACGCCAGAGGACTTCCTAACAGCAGTTCTTCATCGCTACTCGGATTTGATGCGACTTTTTAGGATCACTGCTCTATGTCGACGTTTTTATTTCAACTGCCAACCGTGGCAGCCTATTCACAACACTGGTATACTAAAAGTTGAAGAAATACAATCGGCATCGGAATTAATAATAAGACTGGTCCAGCATCGGTCTTTCGCCTCGGAGATTAAACTACTTACTAAAGAAGAAAACGCTATTCTACCAACTAATAGCAAACTACGCATGCTCAATCCAAAACTCGACGAAAAGTTACTACTTCGTGTGGGTGGACGCTTGAAACATGCACTTCTATCGGAAGACGAGAAACATCCTATCATTTTGCCTGCTGACCATCATCTAACACAACTTATAATTGCATTCTCCCATACGAAAACTCTACATGGTGGAACCCAAGCTACTCTGCAACATATCCGAAGCAAATATTGTATTATAAACAGCCGAAACAAGGTCAAACAATACATCCGTCGTTGTATTATTTGTTGCCGATTTAAAGGGGTTGCTCGTTCTCCGCAAATGGGAGATCTTCCAATAGATCGAATACGTCCTGCCAAACCTTTTCTACACAGCGGAGTTGATTTTGCAGGGCCATTCACCGTCAAACCAGTGAAAGGTCGTTCTCGAGCTCAATTAAAAACTTATGTAGCTTGTTTCATCTGCTTGGTTACGCGTGCAATTCACCTGGAGCTAGTGATGGATCTCACTGCTGATGCTTTTTTGGGTGCATTTCGTCGTTTCATCAGTCGTCGAGGTCGTTGTGCTCGTATATATAGTGATAATGGTCGAACTTTCATAGCAGCTGACAAACAGCTTTCCCAACATCTCCGGCAGCTAATCGAAGAATCTTCTTTACTTTTTTCCACTTTAAAGGAAGGAACCGAGTGGCATTTTATTCCTCCGTATTCCCCACATTTTGGTGGCCTGTGGGAGGCTGGAGTCAAGGCCATGAAACACCATTTCAAGCGAGTCGTTGGAAATCATCTACTTTCTGTCGAAGAAATGTTCACATTATTGGCACAAATCGAGGCTTGTCTTAACTCTCGACCTCTGCAAGCAATATCGGATGATCCATCAGATATAAGTGCTCTAACGCCTGGACATTTTTTAGTTGGCGAGAGTCTACTGGCGGTACCGGAACCTAGTCACCTGGACATATCTACCAACCGACTTAGTCGTTGGCAGTTGGTTCAACAGATGTATCAGCATTTCTGGAGCCGATGGTACAAGGAGTATCTCTATAACCTTCAGCTAAGGAACAAGTGGCAACAACCCTCGGACCCTATTCATCTCAACAATCTGGTGCTTATTAAAGAAGATAATCTTCCCCCACAATGCTGGCTACTAGGCCGAGTGATTGCTCTACATCCGGGATCCGACGGACAAGTACGCGTTGTCACCGTGCGAACTAAAGATCGTCATTTCAAGCGACCTGTAGTCAAATTATGTGTTCTTCCTGTTGATACACAACATAATGATGATAATCCCTAACGCACCATAATCTAACTAGATTAAAACGCAACTCATCTTCACGCATTTTATATTTTGCAGTTTTTTCTTTCTTGTGAGGCAGTCCTTCATGGCGGGCGGCTTACTACCCACTTATCTATGTGGTCGTGCTACACACGAGGCGGGCGGAATGTCTAAAGTCAACTTACTGGCAACATAAATCACCATCACAATCATTAAATTTAACTTAACTATTTAAATTCTTAATTTTACAAGTCACTGTAATTGCTGTTCTTGCTTACACATTTAAAACTTAAAACAATAGATTTTTTACTGTTAATTTTGGTCGCCTGAACCCTTTTATAAATTACACTTGTTAAGTTCTCTGTAAACCTCCGACGAGTAAAGATCGCCACGCGTAATAAATTTATATTACTTAAAAACTAAAGTGCGTTTTATTTCTTGCTTTCGCTATTAACAACTGGCATTGTACATTTTACTAAACGCTGCAAAAGCGTGTCCTGCCCAACCACCAGCAACATTTTTACCATTTAAATTTACGTATTTCAAAACTCGCGGTGGATCTTGGTTCGAGGAGACTTTAATCCGATATCCTTTAAAATTGTGAATTGCTTTATGGAAAAAATTCTTAACAGAAGTTCTAGTTAAATTTTCAAGTACGATGTCAGGAAATGGATCGTATTTAAATATTTGATTTTCACCATTTCTACTTCCAACCACAGCAATGATGTTGGCGAAGTTGTTACGCCAGCACCAATTGAAGAATTCATTCAGCAGAACTGTGTTCGATTCACTATTTAAAATCACAAACATTACTTTGGAAGCATGCATTCCTTTTAACAAGATATGTGCAGCATTTCTAGATTCATCTTCTATATGTTCCAAAATCACAATTGTCAAGCACTTTCGATGAAATATATGAGACAGCCTCGTATCGATTGTTTTTGTTAGTATAAAAAAAGTCAAAGCTGAATTCTTATTCATTAATCTTAAATACTCCTCGAACTGTGCAGTTTTTGAGAACTTCGAACTACTGATGATCACAAAATCCTGGATGTCATAATACTTCTTCAAGTCGTCTTTTACTGACACCAGTTCAGTAAAATTCACAGTTGATCAAATGCAAATGCAAAATAATTGCACCAAGATATAGTAATAGAATAGTTTCATTTCACCCATGTCCTACCCAAACACTCATTTAAAAGTAACGCGGTTTAGTCATTATTACAGCTCCCTGCAGTAAGCCTTGGACATTTTATTAATTGCTTGTTGTGAATAAATTAATTGATAAATGGAAGAAATGTGTAAAAAGATTTTCGTTAACCATATTAGACCTACATTTCGATATTAAAAACTTTTTACCTTTGCTACACATTGCTACAATCAATAACCTTATTTCGGACCCGAACATGACCTTCCGTAAGTGCTGCCCCCTTCAGTTCTGAGTAGTATGTGGAGTAGTTTGATTAGTTGAACTATGTTAGTTCTAGGATAGGGTCGTTAACGGTTGAGGTAGCGGGGTCTGGATGTGGTCCCTGATATGCATGAGTGACGCCTGTTTAAAATTATTTTAACTTCGGCGGGGTGAGTTTGTGTCTTGGATGTGCTTCTGCACTGGACAGGAACTCTCGCCGGCTAAACTTTCGCTCTGGGTATGGAATCTGCAGTTGAACTTAGTTGTGTTTCTAGTAGGATCTTACAGGGAATCCGTAGTTGAAGTCCGCTAAGGTGGACTTTTGTCTTGGGTAGGTTCTTCTGGAGGATCTGGTATTGGTTCCAAAATGTCGATCCATGGGAGCCAGTTGAGGTGGCACTAATAATCGAATGGAAATTGGATCTCTGGGGCACATCTAAAAATAAAACTCCATTGGAATTTAAGGATATTAGAAGCTTTAGCTCTTTTTATAAAACTCCTGTCGATCTAGACTAGTTCCCCTAGATTTCACAGGGTAACAGCTTAGCCGCTAGGATTGCTAAAGTTTGGAAGTGTTTTTTTGATATTTGCATATTACCTATCTGTATAAACTGTAAAAGTTGAGGCTCTACCCGACTCACTTCCAGAGTTATAAGCAGGGTTTCGAAACCTGTAAATTTTGGGTGCGGGTACGGGTTCGTGTTCAATACCGTGAAATTTAGTGGGTTCAGGTTCGGGTTCAGGTTCAAGCTTTTTCCCAGCAAAAACAAAAAAACATTTTCAAATACTATTTATTTTAACACTTTTCATTTAAACGCGCAAATAAAATATTTCTCAGTGATTGTTCAGAGAGATGCACTCTTTGCGGAGATAAAATAAACTTCAGGGCAGAAATTGCCCACATATGGATAAGAAACGTGCTTATGTATTTTCAAATTTCCCCTTCGAAATTTGTTGCGACTAGGCTAAGGGACGGGAATGGCATGCGGGGAATCTACTGCGCATGGATATCGAGTCTTTTCTCGGCGTCATCTTTTTTGGTTTCACCTCTAAGACCGGTTCTACACATTCAACTTTGCATTCCACTTTTTGACGTTCAACTTTTTTTTCTCTTTCACTCCAATGCAAAGTTTGAAACAGACTAGAGTTGAAAGGAAAATGGAAAGCAGCTCAGAATGGAATGGAAATTTGCGTTCAACTTTTGTGTTTTCGTTCAACATTTTTATGAGTATGCGAATATGTATGAATATGAGTGTACACGGATAGGAAAGTCAGCCGAGATTTTCGATCTGCTTCTTGAATAGTTGAAAATGTGTAGACGCGAGCGACAGAATTGAACGTCGAAAAGTGGAATGCAAAGTTGAATGTGTAGATCCGGTCTAATAATCTTGTTTGAAAGAAAAAGAAAATTCTGCGAAATCTGAAATTTAAATTTTTAAGCGCCGCACACTTAGATAATAATTGCCGTTAAAAATTGAACCTGAACCGAATTTTTGATTGGGTTCGAGTTCGGGTTCAAAAAATTTAAAAAAAATCTTGGACCGGAGCGGGTTCAGGGTTCGGGTTCGGTTCGGGTTCGAAACCCTGGTTATAAGTCATCAATATCACAATTTGGTTTTTTTTAACAAAAATGTCAGCTTCACATACCTTTCTCTCTAAAAAAAATACGTAGTTAACCAATATTTGTTTTCAAAAATTAGAAAGCTTGAACTATTTCCCATGAATGCTGCCAATGTTTATGCTGCGACCTTTTTAAAGTTATACTAATAAACTTTGATGTTAAAACTGGCTTTATTTGGTGCTCTTTTAGTACTTTTTTACCTAAGCTTTGTCAAAAAGTGAACAAAAAAAAGATCAAAGGCTGACAAAACCACTCTTAGTATATGAAAGTCAGTTATAAGTTGTATAGAGCTACCTACAACACATAACCGATCATGCCCTCCCGCAACATGACCTCGTACGGGTCCCGACTCAGAATCAATGTGGCGTTTAACTCAGCTTTTCCACACAAGCAACGCCAACAAGTTGTTGTAATTTGTAGATCATCGTTTTTAAATCTTTTTAGTGTCGCGATACGTTGAAAGGACAAAAAATTAAGTAGATAATTTTGTGACCCCCTCACTATAATAATATTGGTTCAGGAGTTCGACGGCCTATTGTTGGCCTTGGACTCTCGAGCGTTCGCTTCAAAGATTGTCGATCTCTGACCCGTCTTCTCCAGTTTCTTATTCCTAAAACTGTCTTCATCGATATAGTCATGTATCTTCTCTTATGGTGATCTGGTCCCCGTTTTCCTGACGGTACTTCCCCTAGCACTACCCTTCAGTGTTCGGTTCCGCACCGCGTTCGACATGACTAATCCATCGCAGTCCGTTTATTCCATCTTTGTCAGGGTTTTCTAGGATTTCTCTGATTACAAAAAGCTGGTCTGTTGTGGATCTTCCAAGACAAAAACTGCACTGATACTCTCCTAATATTCTTTTGCAGGTATGGTTGTAGTCTACTATAGAGAACACGTGAAAATACTTTATTCTGTTGTGTTCAATAGCGTTATTCCTCTATAGTTCCTACAAGATACGGGGTCTTTTTATGTAAGGAACACACTATGCCCTCGTTGTCTTCTCCGCCTTGTTTAATAAATTCGGCAGGTATTCTTTCAGATCCTAATGCCTTATTATTTTTTAATTGGTGGCACCGCTTGGCGTATTTCTTCTATATTACGAGCTCCTGCGCTTACATTCGATCGTCCCCTTTCATGTTGTGTACATTTCAGACACCACTATGTTCTAGGTTCATTAATAGCATTTCCTCGAAGATCTCTGCCCATCTTGCCAATACTTCATCCTTATTACTTATTATATCCCTCTTTTATCTTTGCGTCTAGAGTTATACCCTTGACACACTGCAGCATCGAATGAACATTGCAGTATCATTCGGCTAAGAATGATCATTCGCGCCCAGTATGTCATGTCCAATGTTCATTTAACAGCTTCATTCGTCATTCAATCGAATGAAGTCAAAATAACTTCATTCAATGAAGATGGAAGTGAAATTGGGAAATTATCGAACAACTTTCCATGAAATTTCCAGTAGAATTTCCAACTGAAATACCTAACTGTCAAACTGTCATTCAGATTTCAGATTTTTTTTAAAAGTAGTAGGTTCTATTGTAAATAACTGTTGTTGGGCCTCAATTAATAATTTTTATTAAATTTAAAATTATAAATCACTATGTAATCACTTTCAGTTCATATATTTAGCAGTTTGTGTAAAGTTTCTATTTTGACAGTTCCAATGAACCTTGAGAAATGCAGTGTGTCGCTTCTAAAATGAATGATCATTGAAAGCCAATGAAGTTGGAAGAATGCTCATTCGTTTTTGCAGTGTGTCAAGGGTATTACCTACAATAACAAGCTTTATGCTGTAAACATACTAAGGGCGAAAATAGTTCCCACAGCGACTGGCAAAAACGAATAGAACACACAGCTTTTCTATGAGTATGAAGGGTGCAGCACAATATGCAGACCACTCGACGACGAGGTCGCCGAGAGTGGCGACTCAATCAATCCAAGTTCTATTTCGTAGCCGTCGCCCCTCAAAGTTGCCTGGGCGGTGTGACATGGGATTGTGTTGCTATTCTCGTATGTTTCTGTGCGCGTGTGTAGCATTCGAATGTCGAAGATGATTATTCTTGTGTGTGCTTTTTAATTTGTGTGCACCGTCGCCGTCGCCCTTAGTATGTTTACAGCATTAAAATCTTTTCGTTGTTGGTTTACTTTTTGTATTAATATCTTGCGTTCTTTTCATTTGGTATTCCCAATACTGGGTTTTTTTACTTTATTTATTCCTTTCGTTGTGTCCCTTTTCTGTTTACTACTCTTCAGAATTTCTTGTTTATGTCCGCTTAGCATAACCAGCGAGCAATAATAACAAGAGTGATTAGGTAGAGCTCAAGGCCAAGTAAAAGAGTTAAACATATGAAAGAAGAGATAAACCATAATATTAAGTAAAAATTCTCAAAAAAAAAAAACAAACGCGAGATGGTCATACACTAAAAGCAAAAAGCACTGGAGTATGAAAGAAACGGAAGATGTTCCTTTTTTCCCCTATTGGAATGTTAAGTAAACTCATGGAAGTAACATTGGAACAGAGCACGTGTAGTCGGTATAAATGTTGAGAATGTATGCGTTAAAATTTCGTGTTGGTACAGCATTTCTGTTATTTCACTTACAGTTGTATTGTCAGTAAAAAAAGCGGAGCACGTGTAGTCGGTATAAATGTTGAGAATGTATGCGGTAAAATTTCGTGTTGGTACAGCATTTTTGTTATTTCACTTACAGTTGTATTGTCAGTAAAAAAAGCGGGAGTCGTGCGATTTTTCGAAATTTTATCGGCAATTTTAGTTAATTTATAGTTATCCAGTGTACTTATAAAGTGCATATTTAAAAACGTCTTTATTAAGACGATTTATAAAAGTGATTTAAATTAACATAGAGAGTGACTTACATTATCATATAGAAGTGAACTAATTAAATTTGAGTGAGAGTAGATTTAAAAACGTGAATTAACGTTTTAATTAAAATAACAATATTAATAATATTTATAACAATTGTGAGTATTAAAATATTGAAAAATGTGTTTATTAAGAAGACGTACAATGAGTGTCATAAGTGAGTTAACATCAAAAATGTTATACTTCAACTTCAATATCTCAAGATTACAAACTCATGGAAGAACGTACACCTTGATTTGAAATCTTTCGATGTCATTAACCAAAAGATTTATAAACAAATATGAAAAAGTCCGTTTTTAGTGTTGAGGTATTGAAGTTGAAATATTAAATTTTTAAGTGTTGACACAGTTTTAACGCTCACTGTTCATATTATAATTCTAAAAATTGTGTAAAATAATTGTGCGGTCAAGTCAGCATATAATGTTTTCTCAAAATTTCTCTGCAAAACTTGGTGTCGGGCTGCACGGTGCTAATAATGTTGTATATGGTGTTGCAAATGGTAAATTTAATGCAATGAAATGTTCATGACTACATATGATTCGTAAAAAATCAATTTTATAATGTAAAATATCGGGAATCGATGACTTATAAACTTGCATCCGATTTCGATGCCATTAAAATGAGAACTGTCAAAATATTTCCAGTTCACATTCCAGTCACTTCCCCGTCATTTTTTATCTTGCTTTCACACACTTTGCGTATTGTGTGAAAGTAGTTCCGCCTCCTTTTATCATAGATATTACATCTTTGATATTTTGACTTTTTCACTCCTACTGAAATTTTTATCAGCTGATCTCAAGGGCATTGAAATATTTTTGAAAATTTGTTCTAGCTCATCACTCTTATTATTATTGCTCGCTGGCATAACTCAGCATGCTCTCTATTTTTCCATTGTCGCTTGGGCGCGTTCTTTACCAAACTAATCAAGTCTTGGTCCTTTTTGCACGAAGCCTAGAACATCTTCTGGCTGTTCCTTTTATTGTTCTTTTTATATCGTACCATTGATCGTTCAAGTCTTCGTGTGTGTTGAGCAATTTCACCTATTCTTATGTTCAGCATGTCGTCATATTCCGCCCTAGTTTTCTATCCTGCCACGTTATATTTTCGGTCTCTGTAATCTTGGCCTTAGGTTTTGTTCTATTAAAAAGTGGTCAGTGTCTATATTTACGCCGCAGTATGATATCACGTCAAGTACATTGTATTAGGAAAGTGCCTCTATAAGGACATGATGATTTGCGTTATTGGTTTTTCCATCTGGCGATGGCTGCTTTTTGAATATCCTTTTTGCTTTTTGAATATGACCATATTTTGAGCCATGGCGAAATTTATCTGTCTTAATCCGTTATCATTATGGTGTTCGTGCAAACTGAAATTTCCGATTGTAGGTTGAAACGCTGTTTCCCGTCCTATTTTTACATTGGCATCTCTAATGACTATCTTAATAGAAGAACGAAGAGAGTTTATGTATAGGCACTTTTCGAAAACGTCAATGACTGGCTTTTGATTTGAATCAAGTGTTCTAACAAAATTTTGACGATTGCGTCAAGTGTTCGAAAACCCTTTGATTAGTCAACAATTTGATTATAAACTGTGCCACAGAGCAGCCTCTCTAAAGCAAATGCAAATTTGAACAATTCATGTTCTAAAATTTCAAAAATATTATTGTATGGTTTCGGCAAAAAAATTGTCATTACAATCTTTTGATTGTCGCGGGATTTTTAAATTTTTGATGTGATTGAAAATCCTTGACATTTTCGAAAAGTGCCATACTCTCTCTAAAGAGTCATAAAACCTCTCCTTCTCTTCTTCCGGTCTATCCTCTTTTGGAAGAGGATAATTGAAGAATTGAAGAATTTGACCCTTAAACGAATCTTGCAAATTCTTTCATCTAGCAGTATTTGCGTTGTAAGTGAACGCGCCCTCTAAAGCTCTTAGTGTTGCTATCATACGCCCATTATTGAATTGCTTTTCGCATCCGACATTTGTTACAAAAACCTTCAAAATTAAAAAATTATTTTATTGTCCAGCATTTTATTAACAACAGTGCAAAATTAAAAGAATAAAATTATTTAAGTATGACTTTCCAGCATTGATGATAGGTGTATTGAAATCTGTACATCATCTCACAAAACTTCACTTTCTCCACTGCGAATGCACTTAACCCAAGTATCAATCCCAGCGCGTGAATCTTCCACAACAAACGCATATGTTCTAAGGGTATCTTCTGAAACGGCGACATATCGTCCCTTAAATGTTTAAAGTTTCGAAATAGTGATATGGTAATTTCAAGTCCTACTCAAAAACTGATTTAAAGGTAACGTGGCTTAGTCATTATTACAAGTCATTTCAGTCATTCTTAAACTCTTTATTTATTGCTTGTTATGAATATTATTAATTGGTAATGGAAAAAACATGTACAAAGATTGGTGTTCATCCTATTCGATTCTCATTTGGATATCAAAAATGTCATACAATCATTAAAGGAGGGGAGCTAACGCTTGAAAAAACCGGCAATAGATGAAAGGAGCAGCGATGGACAATAGAGGGGAGATAATTAATTTACAAAGAGAAAAGGGGAGGGCCAAGGATTGAACCTTGTGGAACATCCAACGATATAGGTAAGGATGATACCTCAGAATTATGGCAAACGCACTGGAGTCTATAAGGAAGAAGAGAAGAAAAAAGACGAGTTGCAGAAGAGGAAAAGTGGAAAATTTTTTTAAGGTGGTTTACATTAGTATTAAAGGGTATAGTCTAAGCCCCCATGGCAAAAAAGGTGCCCTATCGACAGGGCCGACGCTTGGGTTTTTTGCGCCCGGTGCACTATGCCATATTGCGACCCAGAAGCTGTTTATTTTTGAACGCATTGAAGGACAATGGGAAAAGACACAAACAATCGCTGAATGGCAGAAATAATTATTATAGTTTGCGCAAAATTAAAGATTGTAGCATAATAATTCGTATAACATAAAAAAAGTTTACATAGAGATAGGAAGTTTCACATGGGTCAAAATCCAACAAACAAAAATCTGCGAAAAACGTCATTTATGGAGAAGAATAGAGTAGGCGAGGACGATTGGGCAGGATTTTTTGAATCTGTGAATTCTTCCCCGGAATCTTTGAGTCAACTTTTTGACAGCTGTGTGGTTGTTGTTTTTTATGTATTGTATATAAAAAGCAAGAACAATTTCAAGCATAAACTGAAAATGCCAGTCAGTGAAGCTACTTATACGGATTGTGTTGAACTTTATTGAACTGAGGCCGGGGAAGCCTGGCTATGAAGGAAGAAACAAAAAGGGACCAATTAAAGAGGGGTCTTTTAACAATTCTTGAAACAAAATTTAAAAGTGCAACAACAGCGCCATAAATTTTATATCACCATAAACAGCAATACACAATACAGAGTCATCGGAACGATTGTTTACAGAATTTGCTTTTACAGAATTTTCAAAAAGCGTTCCAAATAAATAAGCGATTTTTATCTCTCTTGGGAGATTTTTTCCCGTATTTTTCGAATCTTGAACAAAAAATCTCTGGTAACTTCCCACACCAAGAGAAGTGAAATTTCACCGTTTTTTCTTGCATGAAAAAGTACAGAGACTTAAATTGGGTAAAATTGTGTAATTTCTTACACCCGTGAGATTACTTTCGAATATTTTTTTTTTTCAAAGTTTTAAATTTTTTAAATATTAATTTCTTCGCCCCCGACTAATTGCTCCCGGTGCAAGTGCACCATTCGCACATGAAAGCGCCGCCCCTGCCTATCGAACACCGAGATTGGCTGAAAAACATGTAAAAAAGCCCGCCATACAAGTAAAAATTTGTTAATTGATAAGTATTTTTATGAATTTTTGAATTTTTTTAAAAAACAATGATTTTATTTTCCAAAACACCTGTCTGTAATTTAAACAATTTGTAGTACTTAATGAACCATTTTTGAAAAAAATTGTCTGACTGAACATTTTTGTTAATTAGCTTCTGACAGACCTTATGTTATAAATTATTTTTTTTATAAAAATGCACTTCAACACACCTCCTAACTTTCGTTTTAAATTAAGTTTAAGATTTCTTCTGTCTATTAAAACATGTCTGGCTGACAATTTTTGTTAATAAATTTGTCAGACTGAATTTTGAATGCGCAACATCAATGCAGCAAGATCAATCACTGGCATTTCAGAACACCTTGTTCAAAAAGAAAACAACTGTAGTTTAAGATGTCCTTTATGCATAAAAATAAGCCTGTCATTGAAAATTTTTTTTACCATGTCAGATATAATTTTTAAGTGCCGTGACAGCAGGGTTTTCTTTAAAAAAGAGCTTTTACAAGGGCTTTTATTGCTGACAGACCAAGTTTTATACATAAAAAAGATGACAAATCTTCTTCCAGAAATAAATTAAGGCGGTGTTTTGGCAAGGCCCTACCACCACTAGCCAAAAAGTATGGGCATGCTTACGAGACCTGGCCATCGGGCTAGAGTTTCAAATGGTACATAGAGTTTCAAATGGTACAAGTTTTTATTTAAAATTTGATTTTTTTATTAAAAAAAGGCCGATAAATTCGAAATCAGCAACTAGAAAAACCTCCGTATACCAAGTTTTGTAGCGTATCCTTCAATCGTCTTCGCAGCAACATGGTATCCTTCACTACTTTTAGTCGCCATTTTGAAGCTGCCATTTTGTTTACGAAAAAATGGACACTAAATTCGTAATCAGGGACCCCAAAAACCCCCGTATACCAAGTTTTATAGCAATTGAATGATATTTCACTAATTTTAGTCGCCATTTTGAAGCCGCCATCTTGTTTACGAAAAAAATGGACACTAAATTCGTGATCACCAACCCCAAACCCCCGTATACCAAATTTCAAATTAATTGGTTAATGTTAAAGACTTTTGGCCAGCTTTTCGGCCTTTTGCCCCACTGTGGGGCGCCTGTAGCGGTGGAGAGGATTCTTCCACAAGCTGTACAACCACGATCCGGCGCAAGGCTCAGCACCCCAACCGCCGCCGCGCCGATTACCGAACAGCCGACGAATCAGTTTTTCGATACAGAACCGAAAATTATCGAGGTGAAGCCAACAATAAAATCGCGATAAAATGGAAAAGCGCCGGAAGTAGACCAAGTAACCGCCGAGGTGATCAAAGCCGGAGGTGATGTCTTATCACAGCTCCGCGTCCTCAAACCACACATATGGCATTCGGATCATATCCCGTCGGGGTGAATGAAAGCAATCGTTTTGGCAATTTTAAAGAAAAGCGACAGCTAAGAATGCGAATTATAGATCGTCGGCAAAGTATTTACCAAAATGATACAATCGAGGCCACAAAAATATCGAGAGCAAATGAACCGGGAGAGGGATTTAGACCATAACGCTCTCCGTTAGCTAATGGAAAAAAGAATTCGTTGCCGTAAACGAATTGCGTCGTTTTCATCGATTTCAAATCCGCTTTAGATTGCATTGATTTGAACAGCTTGTGGAGAGTATTGGAAACCGAACACGTCCCATTGAGAAGTCAAACTTCACCAAGCGTCGTACGATGGCTCAACCAACAGCGTTCGTATTCAAAGTGACTTATCCGAGAAGTTCCCGAATCATACGGGTGTCCGACAGGGAGACGTCGCTTCACAGTTTCTCTTTAATGTTGAGATCGACGCGATTATGCGTGTAGCATTTGATGGACGTCGGGGAGGTCGATACGACGACAACAACTTCGTAACCGGCTTATTGTTCATCGACGATATCGCCATCTTCGTCGACCCGGATGCCGAAGCAACGGACTCCCTATACGAAATTTCCCGCATCGCCCAGTCATACGGGTTAAAAGCAATTCGGGAAAGAAAATGTTTGCCGAATGGATGATAACCATTTGCCACGTAAACTTCTCTGACGAGACCGTCCGGCAGACTGGAGAATTAAGTGTTCGGCACCAAGGAAGACCTGGCTAAGGAATATCGAGGGCGACTTGAAGAATCAACGATTATTAGTGATCGAGGCTCCTTACGTCGAGAAAAATCGTCGTGGAAATGAATCGTGAATGGAGTTCGAGACCCAGCGGCACCGACAGCAGCGTATTCGTTGCGGAGACGTCTTGCTCGAACCGCCAGCTACCGGATCAAGAAGATGAAAAAGGAAAGTGTGATTAATGGTTTCAGTTCTGACTCTATCAGCTGAGAAAGGGAAAGGAATACAGGTAGGAGTAAACAGGTATCCATATCTTCGAAGAACACCTAGAAAAAATGGTACAAAGAGGAGAAGACAAAATATGCTGTAGAAATGAAAAACAATTTGGATTTAGGAAAATGATCAAGGTAAGACGATCGCTTAAAGGTATCATAATTTATTACATACAAATAAAAAAAGATCATATTATTTGCCACAATTTTATTAACACAACAGCGAAAACTCAAAAGACTAAAACTAGTTAAATATGGCTGTTCACCATTGACGACACGTGTATTTTAACCTGTAGATCATCTCACAGAACTTCAATTTCTCTACTGCAAATGCAACAGAACCAAGTGTCAATCCCAGCGCATAAATTTTCCACAACAAACACAGATGTTCTAACGTTATCTTTTTAAATGGCGGCATATCATCTCTTAAACGTTTCACAATTCCAGCTAAAATGCCTTCTGTAAACGTGTCACAGTTCCATTTCGACAATAGACCAACTTCATGTAACTTGTGAATAAATGAATCCAATGTCGCTGTAAATGGCGAGTCGTACTGCAATGGATATGACAATGGTGCAGTTACCAAGCATACTTTTGACATGCGTAATCGTGGACGATGCAGTAACTTTTGCTGCTCGATGAAAAATTCTCCTCGATCAGTAAGGGTTAGGTAAGCATAAGACGTGTTTAATGATGACAAATGCTGGTAAAGTACTGATAACTCCATTCCAATTATGGCGTCTTTAAAATATTGTGGATGAATCGACGCCTTTATTGCATCAACATCACGCTGGAATACCATTATTGGAAGACCATCCTCCGATAGCTGTTCAAATGTATTTATTTGCTCTCCGTAGATTGTTACTGAGAGATAGCCAGTAAAGAATGAACAGTAAATGTTGGTAATCACTAAGCCGAAGATAATAATTTGTATGTGAAAGAGTCTCCATTGCCACTTTAAAATTTTATGAAAATCAGAAAAGGAGATGGATAGTAGTCCTCGTAATATATTGCTTAACAGATCTCCATATTCAAAATTATATTGAGTGTACTTGGCGGATAGGAAACCAATACTAGCTATGTATAAAATACAAAGCAAAATACCGCACCATACATAAATGTGGAAGGGTAGTATTATGAAGTCCGACGGTGGGGTTTCATCCCGCATTGGAACTACAACACAGTAAGATGCAAATCTGATAGGATAACTGGCTGAAAAGTTCTTTCTATCAATAAGTCCAAAAGGATTGACACTCATTTCGATAGTTTTATTCTGCAAAAGCTGAAAATATAAACCAAAATCTGCCATTTCATAATTTAGTGGATTGTACTTTTCAATTGTTGCATTGTACATTTTCATAAATGCAAAGAAAGAGTGTCCTGCCCAACCACCAGAAACATTTTCATAATTTAAATTTTTGTATTTCAAAACTCGCGGTGGATCGTTGTCTAAGGACGCTTTTATTCGGTATCCTTTAAAATCGTGAATTAATTTATGGAAAAAATTATTAACAGAAGTTTTAGTTAAATTTTCAAGAACAATATCAGGAAATGGATCGTATTTGAAAATTTCATTTTCACCATTTGTACTTCCAACCACAGCAATGACGTTTGCGAAGTTGTTAGTCCAGCACCAATTGAAGAATTTGTATAGTTGAACTAAATCCGATCCAATATTTAAAATTACGAACATAACATTGGAAGCATGCATTCCTCTCAACATGATATGTGCAGTATTTCTAGATTCATCTTCTGTATGCTCCAAAACCACAATTGTCAAACACGTTCGATGAGTTATATTAGAGAGCTTTGTATCGATTGTTTCCGTTAATGTTAAAAATGTTGATGCAGAATCCTTTTTCATTAATCTTAAAAACTCCTCGAACTGTGCACTTTTTGAAAATTTCGTACTACTTATGATCACAAAATCTTGGATTTTATAATACTCCTTCAAGTCTTCCTTTAATGACACCAGTTCAGTAAAATTCACAGTTGAACAAATGCAAACGCAATGAAACTGCATTAAGAAATAGTAAAAGGATAATTTCATTTCACTTAAATCCTACAATTCAATTTCAAAGTAACGTGGTTTATCAACTAATGCATATCCTTAAGGTCGTTCTTGGCCATCTTATCAATTGATTGTTACGTATACATTTATTAGTAATGCACGAAATATGTAAAAATATTTTTATTACCCGGCTTCAACCTTAATTTCGATATTAAATGCGTCATGAATTATTTTGTTTCTTATAATAATAATTACGTAAAGTGCTGCATTAATCTTATCTATGTGAATCTAAGTTGCTGACCCCGGCCTACAGTATAAAAATATTGCCTTCGACCGTGGACCCTGTTTCGAATACTGTGGTATTCAAATGGAAGAAATACTAAAACAATGCAAGCTACTTGATGTATAAGTTAATTCGCTTACGCCTAGACTGCTACCGTTTGTCTTTGCCACGAACTGACCAAATCGTCTGAAGTTATTTCCAGCTCATGGCTCAATACAACATCTTCCCCTTCAATTCTACAGTGCAGTTTTAAATTGTTTCATTCAATATTTGTTAAGTAAATTAAAAAAAAAAATATGAGTGTGCTTAAGACCACACTTTAGAAGTAAAACTTTTGTGCCCAACGGCTAGTAATATGCAATAGATATAGTGGAAAGTCTGTCGGATCTATAGTACGCTTGAGAAAATTCAGGCCAACGACAGATGCATTAAGAATAGTGACGAATCTACTGACGGACTTGGTACAAATACTATTTGAAAATATCAATATTTATGAATTCCTATTTACATTAAAACCTAAAAGTAGCCGAATAAAAATAATTTTTTTCTTAAAAGCATACACGCGGGGTGCACCTAGTACGTAGAGCATATAAGTGCGCATCCCACACGGGAATGCACGCTTCCGCCACCGGCACCAAAGTCTAAACATTCGCCTCATGGAAGTAAGCTCGGTTTTTTTCCGTCCCGGCTTTCACACATAGCTAAATCTAAGTAACGAATGCATGTGTTTGTTGTGCATACTTGTGTGTGCTATTTCGAATGCGGCATTACAGAAAAAGTTAAAAGTAGTCCGACCTTTGCGTGGCATGCATTCCATTCATGGAACATTCCGTCAGGTCGCATTTGAATACACACACTTCTATATTATTTATCAACGAATTGAACGCATGTACGGTTGGATATGTCACCAGCTGTATGCATGCTCCGCTCCCGCTACATTCATGATCATTAACAATTGCATCCGCATCGGCTTAGACTATTCCAAACCCAAGTATTATTAACTTCCCAGTATAGGAAGTTATTGTAATCGGTCCGAAAATCGAAATCGAAAATTTCGACGTATTTTCATATTTCAAGGTCCCAGGAGCATTTGCAAAAAATTGGGAGGAAGTATGTGTGTGTGCGTACACGGATGAGGTCATTTTTTCCTGCACGATATCGCGCGAACCATAAAAGATATCGACTTCGTTGAGGTGTCGTTCGAAGCGTATTAACCGAAACATGATCTGAAAAGATTTTCATAAAATTCGATTGAGCCGTTTTTTTGTTTAAGCGGCGTAAGTGATTTTTGCACCTGCACGATATCGTCCGAACCACGAAGGATATCGACTTACTTGAAGTGCCGTTCGAAGCGTATTAACGACAATATAATCTGAAAAGATTTTTATAATATTCGGTCGAGCGGTTTTTTGGTTTAAATGACATAAGTGATTTTTGTTCCTGCACCATATCGCGCGTATAAAAGATATCGACTTAGTTGACGTGCCGTTCGAAGAGTCATCATCATCATCTGTAGCACTACAGCCTATTATTGGCCTTGGCTTCCTTCAACATTTCTCTCCATGCCGTTCGGTTCCTGGCTAATGCCTTCCAGTTGCGTACGCCTAACTTTACTAAATCTTCCTCAACGGAGTCCATGTATCCCTTTTTTGGTCGACCTGAATTTCGCTTTCCATCAGGAATTCGATTCAACGCTATTTGATTCGTCAAGCCTTTGTACGTGTGCCACCCATCGCAATCTACTTAATTTTATACTTTTGACAATGTCGGGTCCCCGGTACAGTTGGTATAAATCGTGATTATATCTCCTTCTCCATTCACCGTTTTCGCAGACACCGCCAAATATTGTACGTAGAATTTTTCTTTCTTAAGTGCCTAGAAGAGTTTCATCAGCCACTTTCAAAGTCCATGCCTCTGATCCAAACATCAGAACGGGCTTGATTAGCGTGGTATATAGTTTACACTTCATTCCTCTAGACAAAATGCGTGATGTAAGATGTTGTCGAAGTCCAAAATAGCATCTGTTAGCAACGTTTATTCTCCTTCTGATCTCCGTTGTCTCACCACTGTCAGCTTGCAATACGGTTCCAAGATACGTAAATTCTTTAAAGGTTTCTATATTATATGCATCCATGGTGATATTTTGTCTTGGAGTTGCGTATCTTTTTGAAGTACAAAGATACTTAGTTTTTGCTTTGTTGATGAGCAATCCCATCTTTTTCGCAGCTGCTTCCAGTTTGATGAAGGCTTCTTTCACACTCGCAAACGACCTACCTATTAGAGCGACATCATCAGCATAAGCCATCGTTTGTGTTGACTTGTTAAAGATGGATCCCGTTGTTTCCACCCCAGCGTCTCTCACCACCTTCTCCAACACTATGTTAAATAGGAGGCATGACAGCGCGTCACCTTGTCTCAGGCCTCTCTGTGATGTACTCTGCATCGTACTACCTCGATTGTAGCTTTTGTTACTTCGATTAGGTGTTTTTGGAAATCGGAAGCACTCCATAGCTTTAAATAACTCCTCACGCTTGACGCTGTCATATGCTTGCTTGAAGTCTATAAACAGTACGTGAATATTGATGTTTAACTCCCATGATTTTTCCAAAATTCTTCTTAGAGTGGAAATATGGTTTGTAGTGGACCTACCTGGTCGAAAGCCACATTGATAACTACCTATTATGCCTTCTGCGATGGGTAGAAGTTTTTTTGTATAAAATAGTGGACAGTACTTTATACGCTGAGTTGAGGAGGGTATCCCCTATAGTTCTCACAAACGAGTTGATCTCCTTTTTATGCAGGGGGCATATCACACCTTCCGTCCATTCAAGTGGGATCTTTTTCTGACGGCAGATCGATTCTATAAGTTTATGTAATCCATTCCTTAATTCTTGGCCCCCATATTTCCACATCTCAATTGCTATGCTATCTTTTCCTGGGGCTTTATTGTTTTTGAGATTCGTCATAGCTTCTTGTACGTCGTCCATTGTAGGGACATCACTTTCATTAGCAGCACCAGTATCACTATCATTATTGGTTGGTGCGTTTCTATTTGTTTGATTCACATCACTTTCACTCTCATTTTCGTCGCCTCTATTCAGTAGCTCATTAAAATACTCCCCCCATCTTTCTAAAACCTCTTGTTTTTGGCTCAGGATATTACCGTTTTTGTCCTTACACATCGAAACTCTGGGTTTAAACTCTTTACGTTGCCGTTCGAAGAGTATTAACCAAAATATGATCTGAAAAGATTTTCATAAAATTCGGTCGAACCGTTTTTTTTGTTTAAACGACGTTTATGATTTTTGTACCTGATCTATAGCGCGCGAAATAAAAACTATATCGACTTCATTGAGGTGCCGAAAAAAGAATATTAACGAAGAAATGCTCTGAAAAAAATTTCATAATATTCGGTCGGGCCTTTTTTGTTTAAATAGAAAAACTTCGACTAATTGTCAGAAAGACCTCAAATTGACAAGCTTTGTTAATATCTCATAAACTCGATGGAAAGAGACCCGTTCTAAACGAAGTGACCTTTTTTGGGTTCTGCACAGCGATAGCCTTCGAGCAAAACATCAATTGTCAAAATCCGACGACCTTTCAAAATCGTGCAAAAATTTCTTTACCCTTTGACGGGGAATTGTGATACAGTTTCAGGAAATTGCGGTTCATCCCGGGATTTCCAGTAGTTACCGCGAAATTTGTTTTTTTTTTTTTTTTTTGTCAAGTCTGACAAGTTACAGTTTTGCTAATATCTCCGGAAAGCTTCGGAATTTCCAAATGAAATCATTCGCTTCTCAGTTTGTGCGCTTCAGCACGCTCAATACGAATTTGAACACCCGCTTTAGTGCAGCGAACGAAATACGGAGGATATGTTTGTTTGCTAACGTTCAGAAAAAACAAATTCTCTAGAAAAATCTTTGGATTTACTAGATACTATTATAATTATTTGAACTAGCTTCTCTCGGGATTGCTTTGTCATCAGTTCTGATACTAGCCAATTTTCCACTAGTGCTAAACGTATAACTATTTTGTAAGAAGTCAGTTTATTCCATCTTCGTTTATCATACTGGGTCGTGTGGACCGAAGGGGTCAAACCCACATCCCAACTAGTTTTAACAAGCAGTCCGCCAACCACATCCAATGAAGCTTTACCTACGCGAGCCGCTTTACCTACGCGAACAAGAGCCAGTCTACTTGAGTATGGTATTGGCACCCTTTATGGCCACCTAGCCAATTACCTGATTTGAGCCAATTAATTTTAAAGGGAGCAAAAAGAAATGCAAAAAACAATCAACATTTTTTCAAATTCTTCTTTCTAGGCGTAGTTGAAAATAATTTATTTTCGCTGATTAAACCGAATTTGAAGCATAAAGTTGAAAAAACATTTTTTTCAAACCTTTATATTTTCAGTCGATGTAGGGATAGTTTCAGCCCTTTACTATTATCCCTTATCATAAAATTTGCTTTGTTATAAATCAACCACTGTTGAATATAAATATTGCCAAAAATGTATTTTATTGGATTGTTTTTGATTATAAATAAAATTATCGCGAAAAGCCATAAAAAAAGGGAGTTTTTAATCATATTTAAAGGTGACATGCATATTTTAAGACTGTGGGACCCCGATTTTCGTAATCAGCCAAAAAACATATCAGGAACGATTTTCACAACAGTGTAATGTTTTGACATAAACGATTCGTCGAATTGTGCAAGTTAAAAAAAATTGTAATTTAAAAAGGGGAAAGGTCCAGCACATCTCACCAAAGGGGAAGTGGGTGCCAGTTTAAAACAAGAGCACTTCACACATTTAATTCACCACTCCCTTTTGGTATTCTAAGCACCCCACTGGAAATACGGTTTTAACAGCTTCGGTTTTATCAATTGAAGCGTGCAAAAAGTATTTTATATTGGAGACAATAACAAAATAAACGTAAGAAAGATGTATTGTTCATTTCTTCTTTCATTTTTTCATATTTGCTTACATCGTTTGACATTTTAAGAAAGTCTCAAGTGTTTATACCGTAACTTCCCGGCAGTGCTACGTGTTTCAATTTTACTATAATAAATTCAGTTCATGGTTGACAGTGTAGTTTCCCATTTCTTGATGCAAACATTTTATTTTCAATTTTTAATTATTGTAATATACAGGTTTCTTAATAAGTCGTCCGTATCTTCTTCGGTAGCCTTGGTTCTAAGTTTGTGATTGTTCTGGCGTTGTGTGTTCACCACCTTGACTCGGCTATGTTGATGTAGCTTGCTCTGTCAGGCTTGATAGCTTTAGGGTACTACTATTGTGCAGATCAGTAAATGTATCTAGGTTTTCTTTAAGCTATAGTTTCCCAGTGGGAAAAAGGAGTGCTCCAAGAGCCATCTTGGAGCGCTCCAAAAGGAGCAGAGAGTGCTCCCGTTGCCATACCCGTTCTATATTCTTTTTAACATTGCATGTCATTGCGAGGGAGCATACGTTTTTAAGCTCCCAAAAAGGCGTTGTTGGAGCATTATAAAAAAGCTTTTTAAAAAAGAAATATTTATGGGCGCCTGTGGTTATGTGATCCGGTATCGAAAAGCTTTTATTTTTTTTATCTTTTGCAATTGCCTTTTTCTTTCCAAGCCCGAGAGTGGCTTTACCAAAGCAGTCCCCCAACTAAATTCTAACCACTTCTAAAAGCTGCTTGTCCTGCGTATCGAATGAGAGCCGGGCTATTGAGTATGCTAACGTCGCATTTTATGGACATGAAGATAATTGCCCGTTTTCTTTTTTTATATAAAATTTATGAAAACTCCAAGAAAGCTCCCTTGAGAGTGCTCCAAGTACACTCCCTTGTGCATCGCTCCCAATTTTTCCCACTGGGTTATTCAAAGATTTGCGTAAGTGTATGAAGTTTCTTAGTGAAACCCGCTTATGTTCGTTCTGTACAGTATATGATCTTGGTGTTGTTCTCTTTATTATCACCACTGCTGGTCTCCACTCGTTATCTCTCTGTATACAACATTATCTCCTAGTTTGAATTCGACTAATACCATTCTAAATTACCCAAATAATTCACCTGTTCGACACGGTGCTGAAGGTTTACCGGATTGAACTTTATTTTTAACTCCTCAGCTTGCTTGATTACTCTTTTTAGATTTTCGCCATGACACCGTCACCCCTATACAACAATAATGTCATCTTTGTATATAAAAGTCAGGCAGATTACCAAAATATTTTGAATTTAGACTTTGGAATATCTCAGGAGCTATTGTGATCCCAAAGGGTATAACATTATAGCAATAGCAATCAAATGGGATTCTTTGATTCTTCTATAAGTTCCACCTGCCAAAACCCTTCCTTTCCAAAAGTTAAGTTTGTACGCGACTTTAATTTTATTAATTTAGTTTTGTGAAAAATTAAATAACAAGTAATCAAATTAAATAAAAAAGAACTTTATTTTTAAAGAAAACCATTAACTTTATTTATTCACTAATAAAACTTTTAATATATAATACTATTTAAAAGAACAAAATTATCTTTAAACGATTTCAATCGCGTCGGTCTTAAGACTGACGTTATCTTCATTCATTGTAAAAGCAAGTACAGAAATCATGAACGTCTTCAAATAATTATGCTTATCTAAGCATCTCACGGTAATGATCAAGTTACCATTTCCGTTCATGGAATTAAATGGATCTTAACGGAATTCGGTTCATAACTTCTGTACTTAGGTTTATGTATTCTAAGTTACAATTATTAGCATTTTCAGCATTTTCGTGGGAATGAAGTTGTCTAAACGTAACTCCTCCCCCCTTCGATTCAGGATTCTCCTGGATCCTGTTAACAAATTTTATTTTTAAATTTTTTCTTCTTAGGAGTAAAAATACAGAAACTATGATTACTATCGCAAAACTTACTGAAAATGATCCTATTCCTAGCCCAATATTTAAGTGTTTATGATATTTTAATTCCTTTATCTCTTTTATATTATGCTCTTGTTTTAAAACAATATCTTCAAAAGTTACATCTGTCTTATTCGGATCAAAAATATTTTCTATTGGTTCAATGAATTTACTAAAGATTTTGTGGATCTTAATTTATTATCAATTTGTACTGAGCAATTATGAAAATTTATGAAATAATTTCCACTTAGTATTATTTTCCTATCATCACAAGAGATATTGATTTTTTTATTTCTTACATTATTTAAAATTAGGATATCATCATCGATTTCAACATACTCTTCTTCATGATTTACAATAAATTTGCAATTATTTTTGAAAATACAATTTCTGCTGATCTTTAATTCTTTTAACAATTTTCCATTTTCATAAGTATACGTTTTGTTATTTGCTTCAATCACAAATTCGGTTTCTTCATCAATTTGCTTGTTATTCAGATTTGAGATTGGAATTAAAAGCTTTTTGCTAAATTTCTGAAATTCTTTGGGGATTTTAATTGCGAAAATGATGGATTCATTATAATAACTAGCTACTCCAAGTCTTATTTGCGTTAGCTTTCTCGAGTCAATGTCATAGAGTAGGTTATAGGACGATTGGGCATGTGAAAATTTTGCCCACCGTGGGAACTATGTCACGGGCATTGACCTTGAGACTGGTAGCAAATCTGTGTCAAAATCGTAGGTCAGTAATCTGAGAACAAAAGCCCTGTTTAACAAATCTGACTAAAAACAATGCATTGTTTGCCGATGAATAATCTCGACAGTAATCTGTGGACAAAAGACACTCCATGTGGAGTACGTCCGCATGCGGTAATTCTTTAGATTACAAAAGAATCGTATTCGAATTGCAATATTTTATCAATTGCAATTCAATGAGCTCACACTACTCGCTACATAATAAAGCGTCTGGTAAAAACATTGTTACACAAAACGAGTTCATGAATTTTATTAACAATAGCCCCAAATAAATTCATTATGAAAGGAAGCGTTCTTTTTCATTCGATATTTTTTTCTGTGAATATTAAAAGCAGAATAACGTGATGAAATGCTGTGTACACAAAACAGAATAACATGATGAAATGCTGTGTACACAAACGAGTTCAAGACTCCCATCCCATTAAAAATAGCCCCAAATAATTTCATTGTGATTGATAAGAAGAATCGTTGTTATTCAATAAGTAAATTAAAGCATACGCCTGCTGTACGAAAATAAAAAAAACCCAAATCACATGTAGCTTTTATCGCCGTAAGAAAAACAAGATCATTTTTTTTTAATCTTTTATATTACGTCTTTTATATTAATCCAGGTGTTATGTTTTGATGAAAAACCAAGCCATTTTACTAAAACGTGACTTCCGCGTCTTTTTATAACCTTTTCTACTAAATAGACATCCGGATTCTTCACTGGCGCTAGTTCCAGCTCATAAAAGTGGCCTTGAATTATATTTCCCTGATAATCTTCGAGTATATAGGTGGTGGGGTAAATGGTCTTAACTTTTTTAATTTTAAATATTTCAGCGGACCAATTAGGTGTGTACCCCTTTTCAAATACATGTTTATGTCTACTTATACGAACAAAATCACCCATTTTATATTTCGGCCTTGATTTTATTTTAAGATATTTGTACACTGTGAATAGTAAACGTTTTTCGTTACGTGGTCCAACATCTATAGGTCTCATTTTAATGGTACGATGTGTTGTTGTATTGTAGTCATCTGTTAACTTGGTTAACATACTAATCCAGTGATAATTGCCGTTCATACTGAATTCCTTCCACATCATATTTTTTAACGTTCTGTTGAATCTTTCCACAATTGAAGCTTTCAAAGTACTGTAAGTGGAATAATGGTTGATGTCGTATTTTTGCAACAGCTGACGAAATGGTTTATTAAAAAATTCCTTTCCGTCATCAGTTTGTAAATGCTTTGGTATGCGTCCTGTGTTAAAGATAGACTGCATTGCTTTAACCACTTCTAGAGCTTTCTTACTTTTAAGCGGTAAGGCCCATGCATATTTTGAAAATGTATCAATCACAGTAAGAAGAAAACGAAAACCTTGATTTTCTGATGAGTAAGAGCCCATTTCGACCAAGTCTGCCTGCCATAAATCATCTATACCTTTGGTAATGACATGTCGACGTTTAAAAATTTTCCGCGCTGGTTTATGCAGTTCGTTAATTATCTGTCTTCGACTCATTGTAGTGAATGTATAAATATCAGCGAATGGTTAACTGTTTATATATACTCTGCAAGAATGATCAAGTTTAATCATCCATTTACGATGATAGTGGCGGGGCCTTCAGGTTGTGGAAAAACGACATTCATAAAAAATCTCCTTAATAATAATGAACTGTTTATACAACCGCAAATTCAAAAAATTATATGGTGTAATGCAGAACCCGATGCACTGCCAGCGGATATCAAACTAAAAAACATCGAATATTTAAATGCTATACCGGAGGAGTTTGTAAATCACGTAAACGAGCCAACGTTGATTGTTATAGATGACATGATGTTAAATGCATATAGTAAAGAAGTTTGTGAACTCTTCACTAAGGGGTCTCATCATCGTAATTTCTCAGTAATTCTTGTGACACAAAACGTATTCCATCAAGGAAAATTCAGTCGTGATATATCGCTCAATTGTAAATATCTTGTTGTATTTAAAAACCCCCGGGATAAAAGTCAATTTACACATCTGGCCCGACAAATTTACCCAGAAAATAGTTTAGAGCTTGTTAGAATATATAAAGAGATAACTCAAATGCCTTACGGGTATTTGCTAATTGATTTAACTCAGGACATTAACGACGTCTTAAGGTTTCGTACTGATATATTTAATAAACACTTTGTAACCTGTTTTTGTCCACAAAATTCTTTGAATGGTAAGAATGGCGTCACGAATGAAACGATTAAGGGACAACAAGCATATGCTATATGTCCTTAAGAAGGCTAAGCCAAATCTAAGAAAGTCTATCATACAAAATGCCGACCCTGAGGTTATAAAAACTCTTTGTGAAATTACACTCAACACCTTAAAAGGTAACCACATGCCGCATGGAAATATCTACAACTCACTGTGTAGGTATAAAAAGGACATGCGTAAATTGATTTGCGCAAAGAGATCTGATGCTAAACAGCGTAAAATACTAGTGCAACGAGGAGGTTTTTTACCAGTTTTATTAGGAAGTGTACTATCAGGAGTTATCGGCTCATTAATTGAAAAATATGCATAGAAATAACGGACTTAACAAGATGCTACTTCTGTCGCCAGAGGTTTACAACAGGCTTAAAGATGAAATTGAAATGACTGCAAATCAGTCCATTTTTGATAGAGCAATGAATAAAATACTACAGAATAAAGACATGAATGATTCCGAAAAATGGTATAGCTATCGAAACCAACTAATTTCATTTTTAAATCACAATCGGAAATCCAAACGAACTCTTGATAAAGAAACAAATTTATACTTGCCACGTGAACATAATGTCAAACAAAAAAGTTTAAGAGATAGTACCACACAAACGAAAATTATTTTTAAAGATGATGTGTTAACACAGACTTCACCACCACCAGCAAAGGATTTCCTAACCGATGAAGAAGTCTTTGAAGAAGCACATAACATAACCCCGCCAAGAAGATCTTTATCACCAGCCGCTAAAAGACGATTATCAGCTAGCGGAATAGCAAAAACTCTAAGGCCCCCACCAAAATTACTAAGAACAACATCTGCACCCAATGCACGTGAAAAAGATTATAAAATAATCACAGCTGAGGATGGTGTAACGCAGTATACTGTACCTACGGCTATGACTGCCGATGAAGCTAGCGAACATATAGAAGAATTAGAACAAAGTGAAAAACAAAAAGCGAGCCAGAAACAGTCTATATTAATACCCTCTCCGCTAGAATCTGGTCAATATATGCTTTCATTTCCTTTACGTAAGCTCGGTGTTAGACAGAGTGAGCGTCTGAAGACTAAAAAGGATACAACTACAAGTACGTCGGACATTGCTTGGGAAAGACTGTAAACAATGCCAGTGGAAATAAAAGAAAATGATTTTTACGTATGTCTTTTAAGTAATAACTCTATGCAATTTTACCCGGAAAATACGCTATCGGCTTTTACAAATGCACTTGCTAAACCATGCAAGTTTAATGGAAACTGGCGTGTTGGAATAACTGAAATTTCATTACCAAATTTTGAAATAACAAAACGTGAAATCAAAAATGGGGGAAATGTGCGTAAAAGAATGAAGCGTGAAGACGACCAGTTAAAGGAAGCTAGAAAGCAGCATCAAAAGGATTTTAAAATACTTAGCATCAAAATAAATGAAAATGTAAAACTTGAATGGACGCCAGAAAATCTTGAACAAGCTAGTTACCGATCTGGTCAAATAAATCTCTCAGCATTTTTACTAACATTTTATAATGCAATTACACCTTCATGGTATACCATGTACTTGAATGATGTTAAATCGAAAATGTGGAAGCGGTTAGAAGATGACCACTTTAATGAAGTTATCCCTGAAATAAAGTATAAGCAAGAGCCAGACGAATACATATTGCACATATATCAAGGAAAAAGACTTCAGAAAACGTTGTTTTAAAATATAAGAACTATGAATCAATTGAAGATTTTGTTGATGATGTATTTGGTCAAGTTCCTAGGAAGAATAGAAAACATCCTGTTTTGAAGAGTACAATAGACAACTATACACATCCAACGGCTAGCATAAAAACAGCTGAAAATAAAGAGAAAAAAGGTAATGAAAAGGAGCATGGTGTATTCGAACTCCGCTTAGAGGAATTGGGTGTTACGATAAAAATAAAAAAACCACTACCCTCACACTTGAATGTTAAAGATCTCATGACATTGCTTTTAGCCAATTTACACTTTGACGATAAACAACTTAGCGAGGAAGAAAAACATAAGCGAATTATTGAAATTAAAAATACAATTTTTGAAATATTGAATAGACTAAAGAAAGATTCACTCAAAGCAAAGGCAAGCAACGGAAAATAACTAAAAACAGTGAAATTTTGCAGGTCCCATATGAAAAACAAAGCTCAGGCGACTATTTATCTACACCAGGACCAATTAATACAAACATAGATAATCTGTCAAACTTCATCACAGATATATTCCTCCAAACACCTGAAAACAAGCGGAATCCCGATGCATTGTTGGCAGAAATAAAAGAGTCATTTGACACAGTGGGATTACATCAAGAGCACGTGTCAATAATGGAAAAGATTAATTCTCTTGATACAGCAATTATGGAATTGACGCAGCGATTACCAAGAGGTGCACTAGAGACTATCAAAGATTGCTCTGAGAAAAATATAATACATATATACACTGATATTATTCAACCTAGAGCTATAGGCGACAAACTAGTAAGATATCTACGTATAATACCGATTCAAGAGTGCCCCACCATATTGAGATTTGATCATATAGAATACTGTCCTATTGAAAAAACTTTTATCGAAAGTATTTCTATAAAAATAATTGATAACCAAGGTGAATCAATTGATTTCAAATCAAGCTACATTCCAACCTATGTAATGCTTCATTTTAAAAGACAATAAAAACTATAAATATTCACGCAACAGACTGTTCTAGCATAGTATAAATAGAATTACGGGATGGATTCCTATTATACACGTTATTATTTAATACAAAGCGGCGGCGGTCTGTCAGATATTGGAGAATTATATCGTGGTCCACTTATTTATCAGCGCGGAAGAGGTATCGGTAGCTTTTTCAGTGCATTATTTCGACACTTAAAACCTCTAGCTACATCCGGATTAAAAACATTGGCACAACAGGCTGTAAAAACAGGGCAGGCTGTAATACAAGATAAAAACATCAAAAACAAATCAGTTAAAGATATTTTAAAAGAACACGGTAAACTTGCCGCCCAGGATTTAGCTCAGAAAGGTATAAATAAACTGTTTGGCGGTATGAGCGGTGCAGGTATAAAAAGACCGAATCCGTTTACAACCTTGCATATAAAACCAGTTCTTAAACGCAAAAGACGTGGAAAAACACCTAAACGGTCGAGAAATTGTAAAACTAAAAATCAAAGAAAAGGAATAAAAGCAAGAGTTTTGAAAACAAAACGAAAGATGCGTAAACGTATACTGGACATATTTGATAAATAATCATAATGTCGTACAAAGAATGCATGAAATCGGAATTAGATCTTTTTTCAACACCGCCAGTTCAGAGCAATATTTTGAAAACAGAAGAAGTAGCATATAAGCCAATAGCCTCGCTCGACAACTCTTCCGTTCTAGAGTTTGTAACTTTGGGTCATGGAGATACATACCGTGACTTATCTAGCATCTATCTTCGCTTAAAATTGCAGTTAATTAAAATAAAAGACGGAAAAGAAGAACTATATCCAGATGATGGTGATGCTCCAGGTTTAATAAACAATATTTTACACTCCATATTTCGCCAGTGCACTGTATATTTGAATGGAAAACCAATTGCTCAAACCGACCACAATTACAATTATCGGGCTTATATTGAAAATTTATTAAATTACGGCAAAGATGCGGCATCTACCCATTTGGAGTTGGTTGGCTGGTATCTTGACAAAGATGACGCGGAAATTGCAGATATCGATAAACCCGTCGCTGAATTACATCAAGGCTATTTAGATCGTCAGAAACTCTTCAATAAAAGTAATGTAGTTGAATTGATGGGGAAAATCCATACTGACTTGCTTAATCAGGATAAGCTGCTATTAAACGGTGTCGATTTACGTGTAGTTTTATCGCTTGAAAAACCAGAATTTTATATTTTATCCAAGGACGGTACCGACTCACCACAATTAAAAATCTTAGATGCAACCATGTACATGAATCACGTGACAGTTAATCCGAATATTTTATTAGCACATGAGACAGTTTTACAGCGATCAAACGCCATATACCCATACAAGCGAGTTGAAGTTAAAAGTTACACTATTCCAGCAAACACATTCACACTTTCACTGGATAATATCGTCATCGGACAGTTACCGAACTTAATAATTTTTGGTATGGTGGACAATGATGCTTACACTGGCAGAAGAACAAAGAACCCCTTCAACTTTAAACATAACAACATTACCAGATTCAATTTATCCGTGAATGGTGTGCAGATACCAAATCAACCTCTCGAATTTGACTACTCAAAGGATAATCCTATTAGTACACGCGGATACAACACGTTATTCAGAGGAACAGGTATTCATTACTTCGATAAAGGTCATCAAATATCCAAGAAATTATTTGACAAGGGATGTTTTCTTCTCGCTTTCGATTTAACAACAGACAATTCATATAACACAACTTGCGGCAATTTACTAAATCAGGGAACAGTACGAGTCGAAGGAAAATTTAGAGACGCGTTAAAAAATAGTGTGACATGTGTGGTATATGCAGAGTATGATGGGAGCATTGAAATAGACAAAGATCGAAATGTTTACACCAACTTTTAAACCTATATAAAGGGGAGTTATAACTGTGTCATGTGTTATTTCGAGGTTTGTTTTATTACCGTTACAATGACCTGTTTGATAAATGTCGAATACTCATCCGGGAGTGAATTGACTTTCTTTAAAAAAGTCTCTTTAACTGGATTCACAGAGCAGAATAAAATATTTACAAAAGAAATTGTGTTTAAATATCCTTCAGCTAGTACAACAGGATGTGTTGAACAGCAGCACCAATTAAGTAAATTTGGCAACCTTGAACTTAAACATCTAGACGAAGATCTTATAAAAACGCTGGCGAAATTTAGTAAAATTTTTGTTCGCGGGGCATCAACTAAGGAGTTTATAAATAACTATGTTACATCACTCACCAGGGTTATTGACGTAGAAGCAGCATTTACCTATGAACAAGAATGAACACGATTGAGCTTGCAACTGCATTGACAAACAATCGCGTAACAAACAAGTTTTTTAGAGGAGTCTTTCCATGCAATCATTTACCACAAAAAATAAAAAAACCAGCATGCGTCATAGCTAATACGGATCCTGCCCATAAAGGTGGAACTCATTGGGTTGCATTTTATTTCCCGAAACAAGGCCCGGCTGAGTACTTTGACTCATTTGGAAGATACCCCACCAATTTCTACTTTAAAAAATTTTTATTAGATAATTCAATTTCGTTTTTAAATAATAAAAAACGATTGCAAGGACAATATTCATCAACTTGTGGACATTATTGCTGCGTGTTTCTATATTCCCGATGCAGGGAGAAGGGTCTGAAGACCTTTTTAAAACAGTTCTCCTCGAGCGACTTAGATTTGAATGACAACAAAATAATTAATTTATACCTAAAGAATTTTGCACAGGGTGGTGGAAATTTTTGTAACCAATCCTGCAAACCTGAGATCAGCACTATAAAACCCCGAACACAAAATATCGCTCTTCAGTGCGCAAGCTTAATTTGAGTAACATGGAGTCATCACGTAAGAGACAAAGGAAAGTTGGTGTTAACGGAAAAAAGAAGCTGTCCAAATGTGAGGCAGAAGTTGCAGGTGAAAATCTTTTATTAAACTACACATACCATCTGGATGACTGCCATAACCGGAAAATAATACTAGGCTTTGATCCAGCATCGTTCGGGGCAAAAATAGTATTTCATCGTCACGGACTCTTCCCAATATCAGTATCTTATCCCGAATGGACAACGATTTACACCTATCTTACCGATTTGAAAACGACAATGGAAAATACGCTTCCAGTAAATCAGGTTGAGCTAAAAAATGAGCACAATATCCCCGTTAACAACAACAGCAGTATTATACTAAGTCAAGCAGAGCTTCATAAATTATTTGGTATGATGAAATTTTTCAATATCGTCATGTTCCACAACAACAACGCTACAGAGTGTTTAAATGAATATTATAGGAAATATACTGAAAAATGTAAAAAGAAAAATGTATTAACACTATCATGCGAAGATTTTTTTATTCCAAGTCGAGCTTCTTACGTACACCTAAATTACTCTCGACTTTTTTATGAAATTCCGTTGTATTGTATTGCAAAGCTTGTTTTTGATACAATTAATTTTGAATGCTTATAAATAAATAAATAAAAACAATGTTATTATTCTTTTATTCAAAAATTTTATTCACTAACATGTATAAATATATATTAATACAATTTTGTACGGCACATCGTGCAGTAGGCGATTTCCCATGTATTGCGCAAAATGTCTGAAAATGTTCCAGGCTACCTAGTTTTGGTATTTCAAGTAGATTTATTTTAGCTTCTGGGAGGTACTTTTGAATAAATTTTGCTTTTTCAAGGCCTTTAACATAAATTATCGAATTTGAATAATTCGCCAGCACGTTGGGTAGTTTGTTGTAATCTATAATACCACTATTCCATTTTAATCCATTTATTTTGTTATAGTTGAAATCATCCTGCCATCGAGCTCTTTGTGATAGTTCATTATACGGGTATGGAGGTTTAAAATAATATAACCTTGGTGTAAGCGATCCATGATGCAGAACTGACAACTCCTTAGCAAACAGCTGCCCGTTAACCCCACTGACAAACTGCACGTCTAAGATGACTCTGTCACAACTCATGACTTTTACTATACAAATGAAAATCCCAAATGACTGGTTAAAATATATTTCAGGCTTTATATGTAAACCATGCAAGAACTCACACGACCCGTGAGGTGAAGTTTTTTATTACGTAGTATCCCCTTTTAGACCTAATCCACGGATATGTCTTGTCTTTGTCTTTTAAAACCATACGGCACTGAAGTGTAGTCATCTAAAAATCTGCGTTTTTCTGCTGTTATTTTATACTTTTTTATCTCCGGAACTGTTATTACCTCATGATGCTCAGTACGTCGTATATTTCGTGACAGTATAGGAATATGATCTTCGGTGTCAGCGTTAAATATCATTTGTTTGATTGTTTCTAAATTTACTTGTTGTGACGCCTCGTAATTTAAGCAGATCCCCTTTACTTTGCTTTTTCTTTGAATGGATTTGTCTTTTGTACTGTAGACCGCGTAAGCATAATTTTTTGGCCCTCCGCTCGCAAAAATTGTTATATAACTACCGGGGCCGTAGCACTCAAGTTCATCAGTCATATCCCCCACGAATTCTCCTGTAGGTGGATCATATTCTCCTTCTCGACTGATATAAATAACTGAATCAGTATCATAGTACAAAACCCTTTCTCCAATATCTTCCAAATATCCAAGTAGTTTGAGGCGTGCCTGAGTAGTAGTATAAGCAGCTATACATACGTTCACGGTTGTCAAAGATTCTGCAACTTCTTCTCTGTAAGCCCAATTAACTATAAGTGTTTCGTCATTCACTGGTAAGAGATGGTGTACTTCAGTCGCTGGATTGATTAACAAGGCGTACAACTCTGCTGGATTATTAATAATACTTGTTTTTGGTTGGTTTTCCCGTTGTCCAAACTTTCCCCAAAAGGAATTTAATATGAGTTTTGCTAGCGATCTTAGCCCTGGATTATTTACAATTTCGGAAAATTCTAATTTAATTCCCTCGTTCTCTAGAACATCTTCGACGTAACGCCGCTTTTCCTCCTCTGTATTACATTTGCTTGGCCACCCCGATGCCTGCTGTTTCATTATAATAAATTTATTCATCATTGCGGTAAACAGACCACCTGAACGGGTTAATTTGTCATATGTTTCAATTTCATAGCTCCATATCTCATACATTTCCATCATCTTGTATCCCTTACGTAGAGCTGTTTTAACCTCATCAAGGACCCATGTACCTGTCAATGATCTTTCTTCGTCTGAGTGTGGGCACTCTGTGGATTGGTTTTTCTCTTTGCTACAGGTGCGACATAATGAAAACATTAATTTGTTGTTCTGCTTAATAGGTAGGACGGGGTGGTACAGCCTTTCGGGGGGTAATATCTTACATTTAATCAACCCCTCCACGGTTTCAAAATTAATTTGGGAGCAGGCATCCGCCCCAATGTGTAATTTAGGATGACCAACCGGAAATTTCCCGTACTTACAAACCCATGGATACAATGAACATACATCTATGTATTTTATTTTTTCACCGGGCTTGCATTGGTAATGTTTATAAGCATTACCTGTTCGACCTCCATAAAAGCCATCACGAGGGTTTAAGGGTGAATTCGCCAACAACGGGTGATCTTTTAAAGATTGCAGGTCTTTATTGATGTCCAATTTTCTGCGGAAATCGCATTCCCACATTTCAATGACTTCATACCCATAGGTTTGCAAGCGTTTAGTTTTTGCCACAGTTGCTTCATACCTCCGATTCAAATTATCGCCTTGGTCGTCATGGAGAGGTTCATCACGCCTATGTGTTAAGCATTTAGGGTGTCCGTGATAATAACAACCATGGAATTCAAAAATTTGATTTGTTTCAGGGCAGTATCCATCCACTTTTACTCCATTTAGCACTACCTCCCTTTGTTTAGCCGCATGCAAAATATTAATTCTTCGGGAGTTTTGTTCCCACATCAACCATTGGGTTCCCATGACTGACTGAATATCTGCGTTTCGATATCCGTTTCTTGGAATAATTCCAATAGTGTCAGCCTTTAGGAAGTTGCGACGAAAAACAAGATTGCATGCTGAAGCAATAGTAGTAGCTTCAGTGAAGGGATCAACATTGCATTCATTCATCATCAATTTTCAATTTTAAACATGCCTCTGTTAAAATCTTCACATCACTTATACAATATTCAACGATGTCACGCTGCATATCAAATTCGTCGTTTTGGTGCTCGTCATACCAATTAAGAAAAGCTTCCCGTTCTTCAGTTTTCATCGTGTTTGGACTGTAATACTCGAGCGCTGGTAATTTTCCGATGTAATTTTTATTTTCAGTAGTGTTGAATAGATGAGGAAAATATCCCTTTTTAAAAACAGGCGGTAAATCAAACGCCTTTGGTAGCTGGGATAGGGCCATCGGGAAATAATTCAGTGAGTCTATAAATTTCACATTTGCCAGTACCATCATTATTATCTTGGTTCCTCGCATTATAAGTTCGGGCTTCAAATTAGTTTGCTGCAGTATATAATTCAATATAAATTGATGGTCGAACGCCTGTCCATTATGTGCTATAACTACTACTCTTTTGAACTTCTTTCTAATTTCCAACAAACTTTTTAAAAAGCTGCTTATTACATCAGTCTGGTAGATCTGCTGCCTGAAGCCGCACTTTTGACAAAAATACAGGCTAGTGTTTTCAATACATAGGTCGCAGCGTTTGGCAAGAACACATAAATTTGGTTCATGTAGCTTAATATCACCAATTTCTTCCTTTTCCCCTACTACTTTTTCTTGCCGTGTTTCCAAATCATAAAACACAAATAGAATATCTTTTGTCGGAGTTTTTCGAATATCAGGTTGTATAAAACAGTTGTGCCCTTCTTGCACATGCTTAACGCATATTTTGCAAAAATGCTCTCCACATTTGTGAGACCTATCTGCTTTAAATGTCTTCAGACAATCAATACATTTTTTACCTCATCGCAAATAGTGCTCCTGTTTAACGAACCTGAAGTTTGGTGGTTATCAAAGCAGGTTTGTCCTCTAAAGCTTCGATTGCAATGTTTACACAATATTTCATTGTTGTCGCCTTTAGGGCATGGAGGAGCTTGTTGACAGCAAGGACAGGTTCCATTACATATGTGATAGTTTTTGGTATTAAATGCTACATGACATTCCTCACAATAATAGCCACAACAAAATGCAGCAGTTAAGGAAGTTATGACATTATAGTGTCTGTCATGATACAGCAAATTTAGCCTTTTTCCGTTATTTTCTCCTTCAAAAATGGTGTCTCTGCCTTTGGTGCCGTACTGGTAAACAGTAATCTTGTAGTCCTTCAAGTATGCTTGAAATTGTTGCAGTTCAGGGACTCCCGCACCCTCAGCAGGAATTTCTATTTTCGATTCTGTTAACAGTTCCGTAACTCGTTGTGTTTGAATTTTGCCTGTATCTTGTCTTACGTTTTTAAAGTTTATGTCTTTGTTGACATTAGAAATGGCAACAATCAAGGCCCGGGGTAGACATAAATTATCTTTATTTTTAATTGAGATGACACCCCTTCTCTTAGCGCATTCTTCGTTAAAAGAATTATATTTACGCCTCCGTTCATTTCCTCCTGTACCTTGTGGCAACCGCACGGATGTAACGCCTAAACAAAATGTATCCGTACTTATTCCTTCGGAATTACTCTGGAAAATTCTGGAGATCATTTCCCATATGTCACTTGCTCTAATATCTGATGCCAACCTGTAATTCAACCAGCCTGGGCCCTTCTCCTTGAAACTGTCACCGCAGAAGGTAAATCCAATATAATTTTCTGGTTCGATCTCTAACATAACATGATTTATAATGTCATCAATGGCGCTCTTGAACCACAATGAAATTTCTACATTATCAGGCGGGGTGTTGATTTTAAAATTTAGTTTTCGCCCCCTGGTATTAAAACGCCTGATATGCGCTGTCATGTCACTTTCTATTGTGTATTTCATTATTAAAAGTAAGTAGTCGAGTATTTTATTTATTTTTATTTATTTCCCAATTGCAAATATTTTTTGTGTTTTTTTATTGATTTAAATTCTCTCTTCTTTAACCGTATTTGTTCAAGGAAAAATTGTTTTTCCCTGACGCTTGTAGCTAAGCAAGCCACTCTTTTTAGCTCCGCTAATTCTTGACGGTGGCGAACTGTTACACCAGCCCGTTTAACGCCGATTTCTTTCAATGTCCGCTTTATGGGATTTTTCACAATTTCGGAAACAAACCGAGGGGCAGGTCCAGGTCTTGACTGTTGTTGACATCGAATTCGGTAATCCTCCACTGAAATCCTCTTTGCCGGTTGGTTTCTTAGCTCGTTCGGGGAAATAGGCCTAGGTAGAGCCGAAACTAGACGCACTCTTATTTGTCCTCTCTGCTTCTCCTCCGGAAAAGGTTGTTGGCACCGTCTCGAGTATTCTTTCACCGAAATCCCCTTCGACTGTTGGCTTCCATGATCCGTAGGTGCAGCGGAAACTAGATGGTGATTTTCCTGTTTTTGCGTCGTCGTCGGCTGTTGATGATGACCCTTGAAATAGTCCCGATAGGCGTCCACTAGAATAGAATAGAAAAACAAGTTAACTTGGAACGATATACAAGCAAAAGTGCCGATTGTTAACAGTAGGCTAAAAAACCACTTACTGCTGTTCCAATTATTCAAGTTTTTCTGATTTTCCTGACTCGTGAGTGTCTATATATATATACAGGAAAAGGAAATTTTTCATCATTCCTTCCAATTGTTTCCCTTCATTGTGCAAAACTACCGATTGCAAAAATACCGATTGAATAACGATTCTTCTTATCAATCACAATGAAATTATTTGGGGCTATTTGTTTGTGTACACAGCATTTCATCACGTTATTCTGTTTTGTGTACACAGCATTTCATCACGTTATTCTGCTTTTAATATTCACAGAAAAAAAAAATATCGAATGAAAAAGAGCGCTTCCTTTCATAATGAATTTATTTGTGGCTATTGTTAATAAAATTCATGAACTCGTTTTGTGTAACAATGTTTTTACCAGACGCTTTATTATGTAGCGAGTAGTGTGAGCTCATTGAATTGCAATTGATAAAATATTGCAATTCGAATACGATTCTTTTGTAATCTAAAGAATTACCGCATGCGGACGTACTCCACATGGAGTGTCTTTTGTCCACAGATTACTGTCGAGATTATTCATCGGCAAACAATGCATTGTTTTTAGTCAGATTTGTTAAACAGGGCTTTTGTTCTCAGATTACTGACCTACGATTTTGACACAGATTTGCTACCAGTCTCAAGGTCAATGCCCGTGACCTAGTTCCCACGGTGGGCAAAATTTTCACATGCCCAATCGTCCTATAACCTACTTCATAGGTCCTAATTTCTTCGTCCGTCAAGATGCTTGGATGTAAGATTCCTAATCTAGTTGATGCAAAGTTGTCTTGTATATTCTCGACTTGTCTTTTAATAAAATCGATTTTGAACATTTGTTCTAGAAATGTGTTCTCTGTATAAGTGCGTTTTTCGATTGCATTTAATTTATTAATTATTTTGAGTCGATCCGTTTTAATTGAATTTTCGATTAGGGTAAATGTTTTGTTAAAATTGTCATTGATTTTGATTTGTTGATTGACAGTCTCAATGGTTTCGTGGTTGTTTTTGTCGATAATATCCAAATGTTTTTCGATGTCTTCCCTGTCGTAGACATCCATGGTTCCGAATAGCCATTTTAAGATTGTCCCACCTAAATTAACGAGTCCTCTTTTATATCTATGTGGGAAGAGTGTCCTAAGCTGGTTTCTAATGCTTTTGATTTGGTGTATTGCAATTTCTTTATTGTTACCGAGATCAAATGTGTTAATGTTTTCTTCTATTTTGTCAACTAATTTCAGTATTTCGTTTGGATTAATAATATGCAAAACAATGTCGGATTTAATAGCCATCTCAACTTCCCCTGTCTGCACTTTTGCAAAACCTAAGTCTGATCTAATCTTGTCTATTATCAGCGTTTGATGACTGGGCTGTAACATCAGCATTATGATTCCTATTGTCAGTAGTACCTGAAAATTTAAACGGTCTTTTAATGTTACTTTCATGAACCCTGCTAAGATTATATTTTCTAAACATAGGTACCTCTTTGTGCCTAACTGATTTAAAGTTCCTAATAAACCCTTCTTCCCTTTCTTCAGTATAATCTTCTCTCTTCTTGTTTCTTTTGTTTATAATTCTAGTTTTCGTATTTTCTAACCTTTTGCGAATTACCTTATGATCGACCCTATGTTCTTGTACATCTATAGGCCTTGCTTTTATTGTTGAATGAAAAGTGCAATTATAGAATTTAACCGCTTTTAACATTTGCGTTTTAATCGGTAGTTTCTCTTCAATATTGAGGGTCCTAATTCGTTCAGTAACAGTATTATTAAAACGTTCAATGTCAGAGTTCCCTGTATGGCTATTTGATTTGGTGGCATGGTATTCGATGCCTTCTTGCTCGCAAAATTCCCTAACATTCCGAATATTGAATTCATTATCGAAAACAAATTTCTTTATCTTTCCTTTGATTGCTAAATATTGCCTAAGTTTTTCAATTAGAGTTTGGCCGTTACGATCTTCCAAATAAAAGCTAACAACATGCTTTGAGAATTTGTCAATGAAATTGATGAAGCAATGTTTGCTATTTACGTAAGTGTCGAGGTGAACGATTTCGTTAGTCGATGAAGGGATTTCCGTCAGGTGGAACTTCTTTCTAATTGGGTTCCGGTCGTATTTGCCAGCAGCGCAAATGTCAAATGTTAATTATTTTATGAACTGCTGTTTTTAGGCTTGGGTTATAAATTCTATTTTGGATCCCCTCATAGGTTGCTACTATTCCTGAATGTCCTAGTTCGTTCTTATGAAAAAGTGACATTTCCTTGTTGAGTTCCTCGTCGTCTTCGATGTCTTTCGCGAGAAAACTACATTTAACGAATTTTACACCGCTACTTCGCGGGAAAAGACTAATTATTATTTGCTGCAACTTGTTAAACTCGTGGTCGTTTAGTTCTGAAAATATCCCAACTTTCCCTTTTTCTATACATATATCTTCTCAGGATATCATTGACATATTCGTTTTCTATGTCTCCTGAATCGATGAAAATTCTTCTATTTCTAAAAATGTTTTCAAATTCCTTTTCTTTGGATTCTTTAAATATAATTTGCGTTATAAATCTATTGACGACTGTTTCTAATATTGATATGTGATCGTCGGAGTTCTCCTCTTGAGAGTGAGCAGTTTGGTTTTCTAAGGATCCGTTCAAAGCATTTATCTCACGTTGACCGTATATTGTACTTTCTTTTACTAAGACTTTCGTCTGTTTATCTTGTTCATTTGTATTTACCTCGTTACCTATTTTGATTTCGTTATGATTCTTACGGAACCGAAACATATAATTTAAAACGAAATTCAAGTTTTCAGTTTCTAAAATATTAAACTTCTTATTACCTCTCATCTCTTCATATGTTTCAGATACTTCGTTTGAATCTGATCCGTCGTTTATTAAATTTATTTCCTTACTTTCGGAATTGATCCTACTTAAAAAATCTGCGATCACATTATCCTTCCCTTTTATGTAATCAATTTTGATGTTGTATTCCCCTAAAGATATGAGCCATCTTGTTAATCTCGGATTAATGTCCTTACCTGTATACTTTGCAGCGAGCCACTTGATTGGTTGGTGGTCCGTCTGTAGTTCGAATTCTTTTCCGAATAAGTAAGGCCTAAAATATTTGCATCCACAGACGATCGCCAACAGCTCCTTCTCTATGGTTGGGTAGTTCTTCTCGTGGTTGCTTAGTGTCCTGGATGCATAACACACTGGATGTCCGTCCTGAGTTAAAACTGCTCCGAGAGCGAAGTTACTAGCGTCTGTTATCAGTTTAAATCCTTTTTTAAAATCTGGATATTTGAGGATAGGATGATTCGTTATTATATCCTTTAGCTTTTCGAGGGCCCCAATATAATTCGGATCATTTACATTAACGATCATTCCCTTCTTCAGGTACCTTGTCATGGGGTAGGCTACTTTGGAATAATCCTTAATAAACTTCCTATAGTAGCCGGTTATCCCTAAAAATCTCTTGATCTGCTTTGAAGTGGTTGGAAGTTTTAGCTCCTGAATACATTTGATTTTGTTTTGATTCGGTTTTATCCCTTTTGATGTTAGAATATGTCCTAGGAATTCCGTTTCTTTTTTTAAAAAACTACACTTGTCGATTTGGATTTTTAATTCCGCTTCTTTTATTCTTTCAAATACCTTTTTAATATTTGGGATATGCTCTTCTAAGGATGTGCTGAAGATTAGGATATCATCCAAGTATACAACGCAGACCTTGTTTATAAGTCCTCTTAGTACATGATTTATCATTTGTTGGAATGTGGACGGCGAGTTTTTTAAACCAAATGGCATCCTCAAAAACTCATAATGGCCGTATGGAGTTGAGAAGGCAGTTTTCTTTCTGTCTTCGGGCCTAACAAGTGGAAACCCTTCGCCAGGTCTATCGTTGTAAAATACTGGGCTCTTCCCAGTTTATCAAGGATGCTATCGATGTTTGGTATCGGAAATTTGTCACTAACGGTGACTTCATTCAATTTCCGATAGTCTATTACGATGCGCCATTTTCGTTCGCCGGAATTGTCCAACTTCTTTGGAACAATCCATAGGGGGCTGTTATATGGGGAGTTACTAGGTTGTATAATGTTTTGTTCTAGCATTTCCCCAATTTGGCTCTCTATTTCCTCTTCGTGGATACGGGGGTAACGATAAATTTTTGCATATATGGGATTATTCGTAGCCGTAATGATCTCATGTTGAATTTCGTGGGTCGCGGTAAGTTTATCCCCCTCTTTATAGAATAAGTCTTTATATTGTTTCAAAATTCTCATAGCACTTCGTCTCTCTTCAGAATTCAAATGGTCAAGATTTAATTTTTCAATACTACCTTCTTCAAAGCAACAAATTTCGTTTATAATAAAGGAACGATCATCCGTTTTAAAATAAATTCTATTACCATTAACTTTGATTAATTTTTGTCCTAAATCTATTATCGCTCTCAAGGGAGTTAAAAAGTTTTCTCCTAATATTGCATCATATCTACGCCTTGGCAAATCCATGATTTTCCAAGATAATGTACCTGATAAATTAAATTCGTGTGGAATAGTGGTGACTAACTGGCTTACTACTTTTGATATACCTACCATTAATAGTCGAGAAAAAATTCGGCTTTTCTAATTTTTCTTCAGAGTAATTTATAAGAATATTTGGTTTCAAGATGCTCGTTTCTGACCCAGTATCGATTAAGCATCTTATTTTTGTTTTATCAATAGTTGAATTAATCACCGGCAATCTTTTTCCTGAGGCTGGTTGTGAAAATTTACATCACTATATTGAACGTTATCAATTTCCATTGGGACTGAGTTATTGGAGTTATTATGAAAATTGAAGACATGAATGGATGAAGGTGATATGTGCATTTTCGGATTTTCGCTGTTTTATGCGCGGATGAAGGTTTTATGTGCATACAAACAAAAATAAACTTTAAAACAGCCACCTTTAAGATCATTTTGGAAATTAGAATTAATTTTCTCAATTTGTATTAAAGCTTTGTTTGTGGAAGATGGAGTTGTGTTCAGTTTTTTTTTTAAATAAAATACTACAAATATTTTTTTTTAAATTTTTTTCTTCTATCATAAAAATATATTAAACTGTTTACGCCGCTCCACACCATTTAAAAAAAATATAGGCTATTCCTTTTCGAATATCTCCAAAATGTTTATGCGAAACTTTGAAGTCGATTTTCTTTAAATTGGAATTTTGCGACATATCACCTTCATCCATTCATGTCTTCAATTATTATTTTGCCTTTGCCTGAATTGTCCTGAATTGGAATTATGCCTATTATTGAATAGTCTCTGCTGGTCAGGGTATTGTCTGTACTGCACTGATCGATTGTTGTTGGGAAAATATCTGTCTTGTTGTGGATAGTCGTTTCGTCTGTATTGTCTCGAGAAACTGTTAAAATTGTCTTTTTGTTGCGCAAAATTTCTACTATTAATATTATTTTTAAAAATGGGCATATGTTGCTCACTATTTTCACGTTTAAAATCTTTACGATGTATATTATGTCGTGAATCTCTGGTAAATTTTTTGTAATTATTATGGATCACATCACTTTCGTCTAACAATCCTAAATAATCAAAAATATTAAATACTTCATTTAGGGTCATCCCATTTCTTATATTAACTCTATAGCTTCCTGTCAACATATCTTTTACAATGTCTACCAAATTCCTATCATTATTTTCCGGACTATAGTTCGGAGGTTTATTGTCATCATATTCGTATAGTTCACTTAGTTGAAAATTTATTGATCTTATAAAATAAAAAAGCTCTCTTAGATTTCCTACCTTAACGTTTCGACTTTCGTCCATTAATTGTTTATAACTTTTCCTCGGCCTGAATTGTATTTTTAGCTCTGCTTTCACTTGCTCCCAGGTTATATTCTCTCCGAGTCGTTGGATGCACCGCTTAGCTTCACCTTGTATTTTTTCTTTCACCATCATATGGATACCATGTCGTAAAAGGGCTACGTTGTTTCCACACAAAGCTCCAACATTCTCCACGGCACTAATAAATTCCTGTAGAGGGTAGTCGTCCTTCCCATGAAAAGTATTGATGCACTGAAATTTCTTCAAGATTTGGTCAGCCGTCAGCTGAAACATTTGTTCTCCTGATTGAGCGATATGTTGCCTTAAGGCAGCCATTTCCCTTTGATGTTGTTCTTGTAGTTGCTGGATAGCTTGTTGAAAATTTTGGATGTCTTGTTGATCAGCCATTTCTTCTTATAGTATTTCTTCCCAAACTCTGGATTTCAAAATAATTTTTTTTTTTTTTTTTGATAAAAGTGTTGAGCAGGAATCACGTTTCTTCGTAAAAATTTTAAATTCACTACTTCGTTTCCGATTCTTGGTCACTACAATGCACAATTTTTTGTGTTCGATCACTGGATCCTTTTCTTTAGAGTAGGATCCTACCAACTGCACCACTTTAATTTTATTAATTTAGTTTTGTGAAAAATAAAATAACAAGTAATCAAATTAAATAAAAAAGAACTTAATTTTTAAAGAAAACCATTACCTTTATTTATTCACTAATAAAACTTTTAATATACTATTTAAAAGAACAAAATTATCTTTAAACGATTTCCATCGCGTCGGTCTTAAGACTGACGTTATCTTCATTCCTAAGTGTAAAAGCAAGTACAGAAATCATGAACGTCTTCAAATAATTATGCTTATCTAAGCATCTCACGGTAATGATCAAGTTACCATTTCCGTTCATGGAATTAAATGGATCTTCGGAATTCGGTTCATAACTTCTGTACTTAGGCTTATGTATTCTAAGTTACAATTATTAGCATTTTCAGCATTTTCGTGGGAATGAAGTTGTCTAAACGTAACTCGCGTCACCACCAGGGCAAGGTTTTTGTCTGCTTTGCCGACAAAAATTCCACAGAAAATCGTTTCAATTGAACCCACGCTTGTAGCAGTAGGGCTATGGGGATATCAGATCGGTGACGTCATCAGTTGTGGATTTTGCTGTGAGGTTTATCCAGGACAAGAACTTGTTCGGCGAGCTTCTTGTGGTAAGCTTTTGGGCCACCTACATATTATTATTGAAAGAACTTCATTTTAAATCAGCTCGCACCTTTTAAAACCTACCATGACAATAATAAAAACCCACAATAACATCCTAAACAACTTTATTACATTATTCAAACATCGGCATTTCTTATAACGTAAAGTATTTCATTCGTTATTATTACTTGCTGTCTATTATTGCCAAAAAAATAATTCAGAAAATCTATCACTTTGATACTTTCAGGACGCTCTAAAACACTTCATTGTTAATGAAATTTTAAAAAGAATGAACGAAAATTAATCGTTATTATAACCTCTAAAAAGAAATTTGTTATTCTCTTTTTTTTAAATTGAAAGAAAAAAAGTTATAGCCTTTAAAAGAAAACATTGTGACTAATGTTTGTGTTCTAAAGGGGAGTTTACATCCCAGGCTCAAAGTGGAAGAACAAAGTCGCCCTGTACAAAATACAAGCGTAAAGTTTATTAGTTTCAAACATTTCCACATTTCGTTTTTGTTTTTTTGAACTGTCGAAAACTAGGTAAACTCTTCTAATAGTACAGTCAATATGCAACGAAAAGAGGCTTGCGCTCCGAAAAATGACAAACCGACATTTGACCTTGAAAGTCGTTACCGGGGCGTGTCAGGAGCCTACTGAAAAATTATGAAAGTCGCGGTGCATGCAGATTTTGAGAAATTCAAAAATTTAATAAAAAAATTTTGAAACGCGTTTTTCTCAGAAAGTATAGGTTTTAGCGAAAAGTTTTTTAAACAAAAAATGTAGAGGTCATTGCGAACTACATTTTTTGTCATTGGAGTGACGTCATCCGACTTGAAATACAAAAAGTACATGGCGCTAAAGGATCAAAAAAGTGTTTCTTTGCCATTTTCACTAGGAAAAATTAATTTTTTTACAATAATGTAAATGAGAAAGTTGTTTGTTACAAAATTATCTACAACTTTTGTTTAAACAAAATTTTTATAAAACTTACCGTTTTCGAGCTGTAGGCGAAAAAGTGCAACGGAGCATAGTTAACGGTTCTTTTGTTACTTTCGCCGGGCGAGTCGGCATAGTTTCGACAAAGGACCGGTTTCTAACATCTGCCTAATTCTCTAAGAAGCGTGCGTTTTCAGTTGCTATGCTAGTTTTGGAGAGTGTCAGAATCGTGCTCTCTGAAAATGAGTTTCTGTTTTGCTTGTGAGAAAAGTGACTTGTGAATGATAAAAACATCGTGATAATCGCATCGGAAAATTGCTCCAAAATACAATCATGACTGTCGAACATCACAACGAGTGCCAGGAGGATTATTTAGATGGACGATGAACAATCGTTTAAAAAAATATATATTCGGCATACACTGCACGTGTACAAAATTACTAACGGGACAAAATTTGAAACGACGCTGATGTTCATACCTGCGCAGCCCCTTCTTTCACTTTCACCTTACTCACAATAAACGATGGTCTAATACGTGATTTTCTCAAAGTATTTAAATACTTTTATTTTTGACGTTCAACTATTTTTATATAATAATTAAAAATTAATTTTTCAATCAACTGGTTTTGTATATAACAATTGAAAATTAATTGAGAACGAAGAGACGCAGAATTACAGAGAATAACATCCACCGAACAAATAAGAAGTGATTCCCCGGACCAACAACCACGGAGAAAAAGGGCACGACGTACGACAAAATGATTAGGAACCTCCAATACACTTACAATAAAATAAAATTGTTCAATAAAAAATACAGAAATAAAATGAACACTTCGACAAGTTCCAGCTCGAAAACGGTAAGTTTTATAAAAATTTTGTTTAAACAAAAGTTGTAGATAATTTTATGACAAACAACTTTCTCATTTACATTATTGTAAAAAAATTAATTTTTCCTAGTGAAAATGGCAAAGAAACACTTTTTTGATCCTTTAGCGCCATCTACTTTTTGTATTTCAAGTCGGATGACGTCACTCCAATGACAAAAAATGTAGTTCGCAATGACCTCTATATTTTTTGTTTAAAAAACTTTTCGCTAAAACCTATACTTTCTGAGAAAAACGCGTTTCAAATTTTTTTTATTAAATTTTTGAATGTCTCAAAATCTGCATGCCGACTTTCATAATTTTTCAGTAGGCTTCTGACACGCCCCCCTAACGACTTTCAAGGTCAAATGTCGGTTTGTCATTTTTCGGAGCGCAAATTGCATATTGACTGTACTATAACAAAACTACAGGAAACCGCGAAAGTGACATCTAGTAGGCATTGGAATACTTAAATTTAACGAAACTAAAGGCTTATTTTCGGACTTCGCATTCGTAAAGTAGAACAGAGCCAGCGAGCAATAGTTATTATTGCTGGCTGATAGAGCTCTACTTTAAAGCTCCCGTTTTCTGCTGCCACTTTGGTGAAACAGAGCCAGAACCACACTATCTTCTATGCGATAAAGGAGTTCAGATTTGCGCTTCCACTTAGAGGCAGGGATGTAAACTGGCCTTAAGGCTTATAACTTATTAATTATTAAATTTACGACAATACAGCTTAATAATAAATTGAAGATAATTTAATTCTAAACAATAAATCTCTTGCATACCTTATTCAAGATGGTGGCCAAATGGGGACGCCGCGGATCCCGTAAACTCAAATTTAAACTTACACCAACCCCCCTTACACCACCCAAACATAAAACCTTGTTCTGCATTTTTGCAATGTCAAAGTACCATTTCCATGGACTATATCGCTAATCCTCCTCCCGACCAGGTTAAAAATTAACTTCTTCTTCTTCTTCAACTCCGCCGTCATCTGGTCCAAAGTCCAGGGTGTGAAAGGAGGATGGTGGTCTACCTGCCGAATTGACCAGAATCGAGGAACAGAAGAAACTAGGCAAAAACACGATGGTTAATCACGGGAGTTTTTGAACGCCAAAAATTTATGCTCGTGGTTACATTGTAGTTAGCCACGGAGTTTTTGAACGACAAAAGTTTACAATAGTTAACCATTGTTAGCCATAGTAAAGTTTTTGAACGCGCTCCTGATCAGAAAAAGTGAACTCGAGTCGTCTTATAATCGAGACGCACTTCCTTCCCACCCGAACCCTCTACGCATCCACAAATTTCGTGTTGTAAGGTCTAAACAGGCACAATGGGTTTAGGGGTATTTCAATCTGTGCTTAGGGCTAAACAATTTTACGAGTTGGTAGCCCTGGCTGTGATGCCGCCAGTAAAAGAATACCATGTGAACAAGGTTTATCGCCCGCTAGGTGAAGACCTCACTTATGTGGAATTTTGGTATCCTATTGTTAAGCGTTTAAGCCACGGCTGCATTTCTTATTAGGACTACATACTTATTCTATTTCTGAAGTAGCCCTCTAGTAGTTTTTTGACATGAATATGTCTTATCCCTGGGGTCTATTCAAAAGAATGTGCGGAACGGAAATGGTAACATTCCTTGAGTCATTTTGTTTTTGTTTTGTTTTGTTTATTCTTTCGTCGTCATTGGGTGGACTTTTTTTTGTACAATCCCTGCGAGTTCTTGTTCCAAGAGTGAGAAAAAGTGTCGAGGATTTTTTACTTTGTGTGAGATTTTTTAATCAGCTTAGAAAAGGTGTGCTTGAGTCGTCCGTCGTGCGATATTTTTGTGTTTTCGAAGCGGGGCGGAATCAGAGTTGATATCAGGGAATTTTCTTAATACGCAGTTTGCGGATTGAGTGTGGTGCGGTCGCGGTGCGTTTAGAATTTTTGCAAAAGCACAATTTTTTTATTTTGAACGATTTCGTTTCGTGTGTTTGTACTCAATTTACATTGCGGAAAAAAGACAAGGTTGTTGAGTATTGAAGCGAGACAGATATATATTGTTGTGTGCATTCCTTTCGACCCCCTCCGGGGGTTCTTTCCAAAAAGTTTAATTTCCAATAAGAACAAGAAACAAAACCATTCTTGGTTGTTGGTAAATAATCTGGGGCTTGCATAACAAATGCACAGGGATGGAAGTACTGGCGCGTCGATTTTTCCAGACTGTTTTCATAGTAGGGTGGCTCAAGTGATGCGGGAGTCCCGCCAGAATAAAAAGACTATGCATTACGCAACAGTGAAGAGTTTCAACATTTCCTGCAGGCACCATGTAGAGCGAATGTTACAGATGATGAGAGGTTTCACGAATTTCTTCGAACGCGAATGGCCAAAAGTGTGGCGCAACGTAAACGTGAGCTTCGAAAACGAAAAGTGGATGAAAACGATGCAACAGAAAACGAAGCCAATCGCCTACGAATGCGCGTTGTTCGACAAAAACAAAAAGATGCGCTCGAAGAGCAACAATGTAACGCCGCCGATAAACAAATTGAATTTAATTTAATTGATGAGCCACCGCGAAAGATTTTCATCGACGAACAAGTTGCCGCTGATTTTGAATTTATTCGTCGATTCAAAGAAAACCGATTCGGCGTTTCTTGTGCTGTCTGCGATCGTCTTTGGTTCGAGCGCGATATGAAAAATGTGCCACAAAGTGCGATTTAGTTGATTGGAGAAAAATATCCTGACGCAAATCCGAGCACTATGCTCGTCTGCGGGAGTTGTATAATACTCTCGCGGTTAATAGAATCCCGATTAGCTACGATCAACGGTTTTCGATATCCGCCGTTTCCGTCTGACTTGCCACCTCTTGACCCAATCTCCGAACGGTTGGTGTCGCCGCGTATTCCGTTCATGCAGATTCATCGCCTTCGCGTTACCCACGGTTCGAAATGTATTACGGGTCAGGTGATAAACATCCCAGTAGACGTTATTTCAATGGTTACCGAATTACGACGACTATGCTTTCAACGTTGACATTAAGCGACATTTAATTCATAAAACGACATACATATATGTATGTTTCCGGCTATGTAAAAAAGTTTACCGTTAAACAGTGGCTACGCTTTCTTGTCACGACGGACCCGCCCGTTTGACCCTTCCGATTCCGATGCCGCATAGGTTGCTAACGAGCCGATGATCGAAATGATCTCGGAAGATCCGGCGAACGTCAACGATCTTCTTCTCGCGAAACAGCACACGCTTATGTGGAGCGAAGAAAAATACCTTGAACTAGCGCCTGGTATGAATAAACGTCATCTTTCGATTTTGTTTGACGAACACGCTGAAGAGGTGTCGTTTCCGGGTATTTATCTAGGTGAACCGCGTAAATTCACACTTGAGAAAGTGACGCCATACATGATGGCTATGAGCGAGCCCGAACATGTTTTGTACATGGCGATGAAAGTGATGCGAATTCGAATCTCAGAAAACATGTTCAGCTTGTTCAAGGCTAATGATAACTTGAAGCAGCTTACACGGGAAAACATTCAAAATAAAGCTTTTATGGATGTAAATGATCGAGCATAATTTATCGTTTTTAAAATCTATTCCAAACAGCGTTCAATATTGGCTAGGGCGAAAAAAAGATTTGTTCGCGATGATACGGCAATTGGGAAAGCCGACAGTTTCCGTGTGGACAGATATATATTGTTGTGTGCATTCCTTTTCACCCCCTCCGGGGGTTCTTTCCAAAAAGTTTAGTTTCCAATAAGAACAAGAAACAAATAGACCCCAGGGATAAGACATATTCATTACTGTGCTATCGAGAAGCCATGACACTTCCCGTCTTTTTCTTTAATGACTATTTGCACCCTTCTTTCAGGCTAGTAATGCATTTTTCGAGATTTTCTTTTGCCATACTTGTTAAGTACCCCTGGTTTGCTTCATACGCTCCTTGGTAACTTCTTGTTAATTTGGATATTATGGCTGTGTGCGAAACCGGCTAATTCCTTGCTAAGCTTCCAGATTTTTTGGAAGCTTCCCAGTCTAATTCCAGTACTGTGCGAAACCACAATTGAAAATAGCTTGCTACAATTTTCCGTTACCAGTAGCAACTCCTGCACAAATATTTCAAATATTAAGCAAGAGAAGAAGAAGAATTAGCAAGCTCGAAAATTTACTAAATGAAAACGTACTAGAATTAGCAAGGAATTACCCGGTTTCGCACACAGCCTATATCCAGTATTCTACTACTACCCTGCCTATTATTAATTAAAACATGGTTAATTTGGATATTATATCATCTGGTGGAATATATGTCATCTTGGGTATATTCTTATAATTAAACCCAGTCCCGGTTATTACTTCTTGAGTGGGCGAATTCAGCCATTCTGCTCGCGTTATCGATTGAATCTTCGTGCAGCGAGAAGTTGGCATGCCGTAATAATATGATTCTTTACCCACTTTCACGTTAAAGTCGTCTGATACGAGTTTCTGGTCGTAGGATGGGCCTTTATAATAAGTCACTTTAGTGTTTCATAAAGGTCATCCTTTTCTTTATCAAAATCTTGCAAATATGACTTGGTGTATTAGAATAGTGATTAGTAGTCAAAAATTGACTACAAGCTTTATATTGAAAGATAATCTTACTATATTATAAACGTGAATGTTTGTATGTATGTTTGTTACTCTTTCACGCAAAAACTACTGAATGGATTTTAATGAAACTTTACAATAATATAGCTCATATATCAGAATAACATATAGGCTATAATTTATAAAAAAATTCAAAATGGCCGTGCCAATATGGCCGACGAATTTGCCAATTGTGTTCCGATTCCAATGAAAATCGAAATCTGGGGGATTTTAAGGTTGCAAATAACGAATTTATGATCAAAACTTATAAATTCAAAATGGCCGTGCCAATATGGCCGACGAATTTGCCAATTGTGTTCCGATTCCAATGAAAATCGAAATCTGGGGGATTTTAAGGTTGCAAATAACGAATTTATGATCAAAACTTATAAATTCAAAATGGCCGTGCCAATATGGCCGACGAATTTGCCAATTGTGTTCCGTTTCCAATGAAAATCGAAATCTGGGGGATTTTAAGGTTGCAAATAACGAATTTATGATCAAAACTTATAAATTCAAAATGGCCGTGCCAATATGGCCGACGAATTTGCCAATTGTGTTCCGATTCCAATGAAAATCGAAATCTGGGGGATTTTAAGGCTGCAAATAACGAATTTATGATCAAAACTTATAAATTCAAAATGGCGGACGAATTTTTCCAATTGTATTCCGATTCCAATGAAAGTGAATATCTAGGGGTTTTTAAGGTTGCAAATAACGAATTTATGATCAAAACTTATAAATTCAAAATGGCGGACGAATTTTTCCAATTGTATTCCGATTCCAATGAAAGTGAATATCTAGGGGTTTTTAAGGTTGCAAATAACGAATTTATGATCAAAACTTATAAATTCAAAATGGCCGCGCCAATATGGCCGACGAATTTTTCCAATTGTATTCCGATTGCAATGAAAATCGGTATCAGGGGGCTTTTAGGGCAAACAACGAATTTATGATCAAAGCTTATAAATTCAAAATTGCGGGTCCAATATGACGCACGAATTTTCCCAAGCCACATTCTGAAATGTAGTAAATTTCTAAAATTCCCTCTAACCAGTATAGAAACAGTAAAAACGGTAGAAAGAGTCGAAGTTTGCAAATTTGTGCGCCCCTACCTGGAGGAAGCTGTGTTCGGGACGAATACTGAGTAAGAAGGGAGCAGTGTAACGGCTAACCGAAAAGAGAAAGTTAAAATTCCAATTCACCGAGGAGTTATATGTTTAGATGCATCTACTTGAATACATAACGCTGTTCTAATTGAATCACCGATAAGATTGGGAAGAGGCAATTTTTTCCAGATTTATTGTTTTTTCATTATACTTTTTTTCCTACCGCGTACAACGCACACATAATTTTTTTTCCGATAGGTGGTGCTCAACCTCGAATTTTAATAAATTTGAAGCATATTTTTTATAGGTAACTCTAAATTCTTTTATGTACCCATAACCATGCTTCATTATAACCATTTCCTATCCCGGAGTATGCCCACATAATTTTTTTTTATTAAAAGGCGTTGCAACGCACGCGGGTTTTTGCTAGTGACCAATAAATAATGTAAATACACCTAAAATAATGTAATACACTGTAATTTACACCAAATTAAACCAAGGAAAATAATTAATTTCTACCACCTGTGCACTCAGTTTGACTTAAGATATTACATTACCGCGCCATTAAGAACGAATAACTTATTTTAAATTACTACATTGCCGCAGAAATCAATCAATCAAAAAAGTAAAGGATTAATAAGCAATTATCCTAATTACCAATTCACAGCCGTAAAACCGTGAAAAGTTTTCCTTTGATTTTGTGTCCTGCTCAAGGATACGCTCATTGTGCTATATTGACCAAAAAATGGTTTTACGTGGAAATAGATTGAAAGTTTTTGTAATTTTGATTTTGGTTTTAACTCGAACGTTTGCTGTGAATTTTACTCATTTATTACAATTCACAATTAATCTTCAATCCATTTACAAATTCTATGGAATTGTTATATTTTGCAATGAAACCAGCAGTGATAATGTGGATATCAACAGTTTGGTGCGTGATTTTCAAAGGGAAGCAGCTATTCCATTAGTTTCATGTACAAAGCCTTCCGATCGTCATTTGCGTGATATCCTGGATAGGAATGTGATATCCTTGATATTTCTACAAGATTCTAAGGATGTTTTACGCGATTTTTTCAGTACTTCACTTCGTGGAATGTTGGGCTCTAAAATCATTTTTGTTTTACTTCACAAGAAGGTTACACAGGGAGATTTGTTGGAGCTGTTCATTTGGTGTTGTAGAAAAAATATTATAAATTTATTGGTGTTCTGTAATGATGAAAGTGTTAACAATCAAATATTTTCTTACACTCCATTTCCTTCTATAACAATTCAAAATAAGACTCTGGAAACCATCGCTGGGATCTATCCAAACAAGGTAAAAAATTTGAATGGATTCATCTTTAAGACACCAATTCAAAACGATCCACCAAGGGTCCTACGCCGCTTAGACGCAAATGGAAAATTGTTTGTGACTGGAGTTGCTGCGCAGGCGTACAAGGCTTTTATTAGAATACATAACGGAAGCCTCGAGGAAGTCAAAATACCAAACACTACCGCAAGTCTTGATTTTGAAAAGACATTGCAACTTTTGGACAATAAAAGTATCGCCATCGGGATTCATGCTCATCCACTTATCGACTTCAACAAGTATTGGCTAAGTTATCCAATAATGCAGGCCCAGCTACGTCTTGTTGTTCCAGTGGCGCAACCGATACATCCTTCAGAGTATATGATGAAGCCTTTCACATCTGATCTCTGGTGGTTTATAGCAGCTGTTACGTTGTCTATATCTCTTGCAGCGATGGGTATAGCTCGTATAAAAAAACTCAAAACCGAATTTAGTGAAATCGCTTTACACGTAATCCAAGGTGTTTTGTACATTCCTATGTCATCGCGACAATTAGCACGAACATGGTTTTGGAGATGGCTTCTTTCACTTCCATTCTTCTTTGGATTTATCTTATCAAACTTTTATGTATCACTTCTCGCCAGTTACTTAACAAAAGAGATCTACGAGCACCAGATTGATACTATTCAAGACGTCATAAAATTTGGACGTAAAATAATGACTTTGAGATTCTTCATTCCGTACATCATAAATTCGACCGCCTACCAAACCGACCTATCATCACTAATCCTGCCAGCAGATGGGGATACCGTAGAACAACACTTACGACAACTCAACACTTCCTACCTGTACCCTCTACCTTCAATCAACTTCGAATTTTACCGGGAGCAGCAGAAATATTTAAAACAGAAGAAATTGCGAAATTCCCGAATCAATTTTTTGGATTTGAGAGGGTGCTTTCCGATGCAGTATGATTCGCCATTTTTAAACTCATTTAACAAATTGATTACAGAAATTCGCCAGGCGGGCCTGCAAAATAAGTGGTTTGAATCGGCTTTGACTGACGGCATGAATGCTGGAATTCTGAAGAGATACCGAGATGATGGAGTTAATGATTTGCAATTGACTTTTGCTCATTTCGGGATTGCTTGGCTAATGTGGGTTTATGGACTACTCTCTGCTATTTGTATTTTTTTATTGGAAAATCTGTGTTATTTTATCAAGAAAAAGAAATATGTATTTTTATTGTAATTAAATGTAACAGCTAGTACGAGTATATTATTTTACAGATCATTTTTTATACCGATTTGTCTGATCATGTGGTGCAAAAATCTGTAAGATATGTAGGGGAAAAGTGGTATGAAAGAGCCAGGTTTTGAAAGAGCCACTTGCATTATTCCGGTATACCGAACCTTACGTTTAAATTCTGGGATTTATTGGCTGCAGAAGATTATTCCACAATTGAATTGTTCAATTTAGCCGATTGGGCTAGCGATAAAAATGTTGCAGGCAGCAAGGAGAACTTAATGTCAGTGAACAAGTTGCTAACCGCGGCCATTGCCTTGGCCTATTGTACTACAACACTACTTACTATGTTAATAGCGTTTTGTGTTCTGCGCACAAAGCCACTTTTTCATTTCATTTTATAAAAGAATTGCATCTAAAAATGGTAAAAATCCAAAGTTCACAAAAATTTGCTTGGTTTACTTCATGTTGAGAGAGGAGTTCGTTGTTGTGTAAATTTTGTATACAGAATTTCGTGTGTGGTTGCAGTCACATAGTTGGTAACGTCGACGATCGTAGGATACCCAGTAGGACCTGTAAGCTTACAGAAGTACTGAAATAAGCCCTTACTAGAAAGCGGTAGGCCTTACCATTCCGCTTACAGATAAGCAGTTCTGTAAGACCTCTAACCTAAGTACTTATTTAACTACTCTAGGGAAAGTAAAAAAGTAAGGTCTTACCTTCTATGACATCGTGTGTAAAAATTAGACCTGAGTAGGTCTTACCATTCCCCTTATAGAAGTGCTAATTTTTACACACGATGTCATAGAAGGTAAGACCTTACTTTTTTACTTTCCCTAGAGTAGTTAAATAAGTACTTAGGTTAGAGGTCTTACAGAACTGCTTATCTGTAAGCGGAATGGTAAGGCCTACCGCTTTCTAGTAAGTGCTCTTTTCAGTACTTCTGTAAGCTTACAAGTCCTACTGGGGTATTACAAATATACAAAAACAAATGAGTCATCGGGCAAATTCTCACTTGTTACTTACATCTTACCTTACCAGATGACTACTTATATCAGTGCTCCACCGGTAATGCCCCCTGAAATTCCCACTAGGTATGACCAGCCTCTTTTTGTATCTTTTTTTATCGTTCAAACATAGCAGATCTTGACCCTAATAGAGAAAGAATTTGGGGTGCGCCATCTAGACCTTCGGTATTTCAACATTGAATAACTTTGACATATTTAAGCTGATTTTGACAAATGATTAAGATTTATTTAGGATATTTTCTTCCATTTGTTTCAAATCTGTTTTTAAACACAATGGCCGCGTTTATGCCCAAGTTAGTTTAACTAAGTTAGGCAACTTAACAACGGCATAAACAGCAATTTTTTTAGCGCTGTTAGCTAAATTATTTCTGCTTTTTGACTTAGCTAAAATGTAGCACAGCTCAATACTGTCAAAATGGATTGATGTTTGCTTATAAATTTTTGTTGTAAGCAAATAATTTAGAAGACATTTTTTTTATTATTAATTTTTTAGCTTTTTGTTATTTGTAAAATGAGAAATGTTATTATTTTTGCTTGTTATTAGTTGTAAAATGTGAATTATCAAATGGCCCGCTAGAAACAGTGCTAGTTTAACAGAGTTAAAGTAACTCGGGCGTAAACGCGGCCAATGTCGATTGAATGACCACCTCCTTTCGTTAGTCCCACAGAAAAACGAATGGTGCCGTTAAATCGGAAAAACAAGGAGTCCACCCACCCCAAATCATCATTTTTCGACACAATGTGTCTCGGGATCTTACGCTGCAAGAACTTCATCGTACCGGCTGTGATTTGGCAAAGTGAACCGATTTGTTGAAAATAGAAGTTTGTCAAACCTTTTCCACGCATTTTCAAACATACATACTGCACCAAAAGCCAAAGTGAAAGCGTGTGCCGTTGACTGTGAAAAATGGTCCCGACCACGGTTTACAGAAACAGAAAGTAGTGTAAAAGAGACGACAGCTTTGAATACCGTACAGAAGGCGCCTAGGGATGTGAAACAACAGTAGCTTCGATTTTATATGCAAATCGGTCCCCACGTGACGTCAGCACTAAAATACCGTTTAACGGTGTATACAGAAACAGGGTAATGTAAAAGACTGTAACATTACCCTGTTTCTGTATATCGTGGGTCCCGAAAATTGACTTGCTAGTCGTGCAATACTGCTTCGTGAATGACATGTGGGTTCTCTGTTCCCAAATTCGACTATTTTGCTTATTGACTCTGCCAGAGAGTGTAAAAGGAGATTTCGGTGTGTATTGACTCGTAGCTAAAATGGTGCTCAAAGGCGTTTCAGAATCGTGTGCATTTGCCGAAATCGGCTAAAAAAATGTCAGTTATTCACTGTTTAAATACCGAAGGTCTAGATGGCACACCTGTACAAACCAAGATTTGATCTATATAAGACAAAATGAATTTTCACGAATAATATTTACAAGCACATGATCTAACTTGAACGTTAGTCCACTAAGAATTATCTTCCTCTGTCAAAACCATTGGGAATCTACTATTTTCTTTGATCCGTTAGCTGAAGGTCCGAGCGGGACGTTCTCACAATGGATACGCTGCTGTCGGTGCCGCTTCAAAAAATGCCTAGTTTCTTCGTAGTCCAGTTGTCAGAGACTTAGACCCAGCACAAAATGTGATATCTCTGAAAATTGGATCATATGTACTTTTTGGGGTGTAGAACACAATAAAAAAACCTTTGCTGCTCTAAAGTGTATGCTAACTTCACAATTTCGAAAACAAATTCGAAAATGTGGTTTTCGCTTTATATGTTATAACTTATTTAAAAATGTTTGTTTATTATTATAAAAAATTATTACAAATAAGAAAGCGAGTTCGAAAATTTGACTCGGGCCAAATCTCAGAATTCAACTATTCAAGCGAGGCGTTCGGGGAAAAACCGAAATATCTTTGCCTAAAATCCACCAAATACAAAAAATAAAAAAAGCATTTTAAAGAGGACACTCTAAGCTTTTTAAGGAAGTCATTAGTTTTTAATTTTATTGTTTTTTCTCATAGAAAAGTTGACCGGAAGTTATAATTTCTAAGATTTTCACTGATTTTTATAAAACTGATTCCTGCAACTTAAAGTTAAGCCTAAAAAAATTGTTAAATATATAAAATGAAAGATAAAATCCTGAGCTTTAAGAATATATTATTCATTTTTTGATTAAACATTCAGGTTAAAAGCAAACATTAATTAAAAACACGTTAAAAACAAAGAACATTCTTTGAAATATCATGAAGAAAAAAGACGCGCGCAGCGACGCCGGCAGCAATGAGTGTTTTTGAAGCCATGTTTGTTTTGCTGCGCAATAATAAAGACAGCAGCAAAAGACGCGCTCCAAAAACACAGCTGCCGGCGTCGCTGCGCGCGTCTTTTTTCTTCATGATATTTCAAAGAATGTTCTTTGTTTTTAACGTGTTTTTAATTAATGTTTGCTTTTAACCTGAATGTTTAATCAAAAAATGAATAATATATTCTTAAAGCTCAGGATTTTATCTTTCATTTTATATATTTAACAATTTTTTTAGGCTTAACTTTAAGTTGCAGGAATCAGTTTTATAAAAATCAGTGAAAATCTTAGAAATTATAACTTCCGGTCAACTTTTCTATGAGAAAAAAACAATAAAATTAAAAACTAATGACTTCCTTAAAAAGCTTAGAGTGTCCTCTTTAAAATGCTTTTTTTATTTTTTGTATTTGGTGGATTTTAGGCAAAGATATTTCGGTTTTTCCCCGAACGCCTCGCTTGAATATTTGAATTCTGGAATTTGGCGCGCGTCAAATTTTCGAACTCGCTTTCTTATTTGTAATAATTTTTTATAATAATAAACAAACATTTTTTAATAAGTTATAACATAGCTTTTAGTAGAATTTTCCGCTCTTTCACGTGGTGTAATTAGTTTTTCGATTTTTCTTTTCTTTTTCGAGATATAAAGCGAAAACCACATTTTCGAATTTGTTTTCGAAATTGTGAAGTTAGCATACACTTTAGAGCAGCAAAGGTTTTTTTATTGTGTTCTGCACCCCAAAAAGTACCTACGACCCAATTTTCAGCGATATCACATTTTGTGCTGGCTTTCAGTCTAAATTTGACTCTAGCAACTGGACTATCGGTCAATTCTGCATTTCGACCAACCTCCTCCTTTCACACCCTGGACTTGGGACCAGACGACGGCGGAGTTAGCCCTTAAGAATATATAGATCAACAAGACCAGACTCATCAAAGCGATGAATGCTTTGGTTGAGGTGTTCTATGAGATGTAAAAGATCGCCAATCAATTCCTTTGATCCAAAGCAGTGTTCGTGTAGAATTTGGCTGGATTATATTCCACAAACTTTTTTTGATTATTCTTTCAAACAGAAATGCTAATAAATCGGCTTCCATTTACTTTGGGTTAATACCCTTCTCCCTTTATAAATTAAATTTAGATTTATTCTTGATGAAGCTCTGAAATTTCCACTGCCTGCAGTGGTGCTGAGAAACTTACTTCTCACCCTGTTATCAATTGATGATGTGACTTTCCTGATGATGGAATTACAAGATGTCTCAGCTTAAAGTGTTTAAGACGAAGTGACTCAGTCGGGTAAAGTCTGCACGCTGTCGTATAAGGCATCCGAGTTGGCGTTAGTGCTACGAAACACAAATTCCAGTTAGGGGCTTAAAGAACCGAATAAGCCCATTTGGCTTTCCCTGAATCCGGTGCTCTGTTTGTAAATAGGATCGAAAGCCATTACTATTATACTTCTGGATGCCCACTTCATTCTTAATATACAAGTTAATATTACAATGGTCCGCAAAGTATTTCACTACCCAGTTACCTGATATCGATCCAAACCAGTATCATGTAAGACTTGGGTTTCACTTAGGACAAGAATAGCGATCGGACTATGTATCAGATGCTAAACAGATAGAAAATTCGCAAGAAGCCCCCAATATTGTAAAACTCAAGTTTTTGTATCGGGGACAATATTGCATTGCAGAGTTGCATTATTTATCATTATTTCTCGTCGAATAGTTAGAATTAAGTGATCTTCCTAATATTGAATAATGAAAGTATTATGCTGGATCCACTCGTTTGTCAAGACTTGTCAAGCTTCCGCAAATGGCAAACGCTTGCCTTAGATTTGGGGAGCATCCACACGCTTGCGAGTGCGTTTGTATCTTTTGGACAAGCAAGCATGACGTACGTCGAGGTTGTGTCGGCCATAACTTTTGGTTTAACGTATTTTTGTTATAAAATTTAGTTTCCCAGCTTACACCAGCCAAGCCAAACGCCTTATCCACACGTTTGAATTTGCGAACGTTTAGTACAATCAATCTACGGAAATTCTCCAGACAATTGAAGGCAGGAAACTAAAAATAGTAGAGTGATAGTCCAACTCTTAACGAAGAAAAAGAGCTTCGAAAAAATGTCCTACGAGGTCGAGGAGCTGTAGACGAAGGATTTTACGAAAACGCATTTTTTTACCAAAATCGAAATTTCACCCATATTTTGCAAAATGTCGAGCCAGAAAAAAATATGAGTTTTCAGATTGCCTAAAGCAACATTTTTACTAAGTCAAAAGTTTCTAGGTCGCATCAATAAAAAGCAAAAAATAAATGAAAAAGACGCGATTTTTAGCTGTTTTTAGCATTTTTCTCCATGTATAAGAGACTAACCAATATTTTGTACCACATCAATTGAAAGATAATTTTAATACCTATAACTTTCTCATTTAAGTTTTTCGGATCCGAGCTCAACTTTTTGTGTTTTATTGGCGACAAACCGTTTTTTTCACTTTTGCGGATTTTTTAGGTTAAGTTCGGGTTCGCCAATGCAGTTCCGTAAAAAAAACGCTATCTTTCTTCAAATTAAGTGTTCTACACGCCCATATTTTTTGTTTCCTGCCTTCAATTGCCGGGAAATTAACATTGAGAATCCGTAGATTGATTGGACTAGTTGACAAACCTTGAAAAACGTGTGGATCTGGCATTATATTTTCATTATTTCATTATAATGATCTTTTCCAGCGATAGTTGTTTTGGTCGATTATAGGCCACCCGAGTAACCATGCGCCCGGGTAAACTGGGAAAAATAAATCGGGGTAATAAAACTGAATTCCTTTAATTCATGTAAATGAAGTCACGGAAACAAATGCTTATATTTTTTTCAAAATCTTAAATTGCTCTCCCCTCTAATTGCGCCCGGTGCAAGTTCACCATACGTACCTATGAAAGCGCCGTCCCTGTAGTCGAGTATACCATTTCCAAGACCTAGACTAATTGTGTTGGGGTCGTCGGTTTTTGGACGCTTCAAGGTTTACATACAATCAAAATATTTGTATGAGTATATGCCAGGTAATATACCACTTAGGCTAGGCTTTTATATCATAATCACACTGCAGCTGGCTGCGATAATGCTTTTACCGTATAATTATGCTTTCAAAGACAATGACCAGACAAAGGAACCTTCAGCACCTTCCCAAGGTGTCAAAAGCTCATCAAACCCATACTTATCTAAAAAGGCAATCAATTTTTACTTCTTCGAGCCTTAATCATCTTTTTTGTGCCTAACATTTAAGCAGGATGAAAGACTAATAACCCATTTTAAATAACTGGATATTCTCCAATCAATCACGAAAAATATATTACGAACAAAAACGAATATACAGGATTATGCTATTTAACTGATTACCACTCTACCAAAAAAAAGCAAAATTCCCTAAGGCGTTGTATTCCACAAAAAAGAGCTTAGCAGAGACATTGTGTTGTGTTGACATTACCTCGGCCATGGCATTTCAGAATATCAAAGTGAAAGTTGTAATTTGTTTGTTTTTGATTTTAACTCAAACTTCCGCCTTGGATTTTACTTTTCTGCTGGAGCTGACGGTGGATCTGAAGGCGTTTTATAATTTCCACGAAATTGTCATATTTTATAATGAAAAGCACAGTGACAACTTAGAAATAGAAGCATTTTTACGAAATTTTCAACATGAAGTTACAATGACAGTGGTTTGGTGTACAGCACAGTCCAGCCGAGAGTTGAGTGATATCCTGCATCGGAATACGATGTCCTTGATATTTTTACAAGATACGAAGGATGTTTTGCGGGATTTTTTTATTAAATCTCTTCGAGGAATGATGGGATCTAAAGTTATCATTGTTTTGCTGCAGGAGGATGTGACTAATGCAGAATTATGGAACCTTTTTACTTGGTGTTGGAGAGAAAATATTTTAAATATTTTAGTTCTGTTCAGTGGTGATCAAATATTTTCCTACACTCCCTTTCCTGTTATTGAACTTCAGAATAAAACCTTCGAAACAATCGACGAAATGTACCCGAACAAAATAAAAAATTTACATGGTTATAAATTCCGGACACCAATACAAAACGATCCTCCTAGAGTTCTGCGACATTTCGATAAGAACGGAAAGTTGCTAATAACTGGTGTAGCTGCGCAGGCGTTCAAGGCTTTTATAGAAAGGCACAGTGGTACTCTAAACGAAATTAAAATAGCAAACACTACAAAAAGTTTAGATTTTGAAAAGACACTGGAGCTTCTGGAGCAAAAAAGTATCGACATCGGGATTCACGCCCATCCACTGATTGACTTCAACAAGTACTGGTTAAGCCATCCGATAATGCAGGCCCAGCTGCGTCTTATTGTCCCAGTTGGAAAGCCCATTAACTCTTCCGAGTATATTACAAAACCATTCACAAATGATCTTTGGTTTTTTATAGCTGCAATTGCCTTCCTAATATCCTTGATAGGACTATGGATGGCCCGTGTTAAGAGACTTAAAACACAGTTTATCGGAATCGCTTTAAACGTAATGAAAGGTATTCTATACATTCCTATACCATTTCGATACTTAAACGAACGCTGGTTCTGGAGATGGTACTACTCAATACCGTTTTTTCTTGGCTTTATCTTGTCCAACTATTATCTGTCTCTACTAGCCAGCTATTTGACAATAGAAATCTATGAGCATCAGATCGACACTATTGAAGACGTTATCAAATTTGGACGAAAAATAATGACTCTAAGATTTTTCATTCCGTATATATTACATTCAACGAGACATACTGAACAGCTGGCAACCCTTATCCTCCCAGCCGATGGCGATACAGTAGACCAGCACTTGCAGGAATTGAACACTTCCTACCTGTATCCTTTACCTACAATAAATTTCAACTTTTACAAGGAACAGCAACTCTACTTACACCTGAAGAAGTTGCGTGCATCGAAATTAATATTTCTAGATTTGAGAGGCTGCTTTCCGATGCAGTACGATTCCCCATTTTTGGAGCCGATGAACAAGATCATTACTCATATTCGACAAGCTGGCTTATTGGAAAAGTGGATGAGGTCTGCGGTGATTGATGGCCTTAACAATGGAATGCTGGAGAGGTTTAGAGATGACGAAGAGTTGGAACTTAGATTAACTTTTCATCACTTCCGAATTGCTTGGCTGATTTGTGCTTGTGGCTACTTGTGTGCTTTTTGTATTTTTATATTGGAGCAGCTGATTCGTTTTGTAAAAGTGTATAAAAAATTTATATGTCGAAATAGTTTGGCCGTTTTTTATTTTAATAAATAATGTCGCTTTTAAAAAAAATTAATGGTGTAGTTGATTTTTTATTGTATTGATCATCTCTCCAATCTCATCATGTTTTAGACCTGATCTCAACTGCTATATGCTTTGGTACTCCTTTATTAATTACATTTTAGACACTTCTTACTATCAACCCGACATGAAATGTCATGAGAGCAATGATTAATGAAACCAGCGTTTGACTTGCAAATATTGTACAAGCTCTGTAATATTAACTGGCAATAGAAGATTGTTTAAAAGTATATATCGTCAGATGCCAACACTGTAGAGTAGAATTATTATAGATGACGATCGATGAGGTATATCGTCTCAGAAAAACGAGTTGTATTCAAAACGTGATCGAATTTTGGACCAGTGGATTCAAAGTAGAGAGCTTAGTACGAGAGAGACAGAGTTTGGGGTTATAAGCAGTCAGAAATGTGGTAAAGGGTCTTTCGATTAGCCCTATGAATGCGAATGTTACATTCATAAAATTGAATAAATGACGATGGCTCGAACACAGTGTGCTCCGGAAGAAGGAATGGTAGCCAGGTTTCTCAAAGGTAGACCATTAGGAACAAGAAGCGTAGGGCGAAGAAAAAATATATTCATACTTCCTTGGGGTAGTTCACAAGCATAGGCAACGTGGTGTTGTACTTCTACCCTCCTCCCCCATGCTTAATAGTATAGCTATTATTGGTCCGATAAAATCTATTGCGCAATCGAGCTTTTCGTTTGCGTCTTGGGCTGCAGCTGCGGTTTGTGTCTTGAGAAGCGTTTGCGATTTGGTTAACTTATGTATAATGTTTCGTATACAAATTGGATTTTGAAGCTAAGCAAAGTATTTTTTTTGTTGTAAAAACGAAGCTTAAAACGATCGAAGTCGTTCAGTTGAATACGCTTGCGGATGCCTTGAGTTTTTAGGAACCATGCTGTTGTCTTCCATTTAGGTTGAAGATCGAAGTCCTTCCACGATTTGCGAACAATGCTTGTTGGTGCGGTGCAAGAGAACTTAATCCGGAACCTTGTCAAGTGTAAATTAGCTAAACAATATTCCTGGCGTGGTACCCCAGTCAATGGTCCATCAATTAAAACGCTGGTTTGGTCGATAACATCAACGGTAGCCACTAAACGACCCTTCAAGGGCCCAGCAGCACATTTGGCAATTCGCTCTGTTTCCACGAATGGAAAGACGTGGTCAATGGGAAAGAAAGAGTTCTAACACCGAGACATATAATTATTTGGATTTGTTATATTTCTTTGCAGGTGTCGCCGTATTATGTGACAAGTCCTCAAACGTAAGGCCGTTGACCTGTCAACGATTTTGTTATTGAATGGTGGACAGTAAACTCTAGTTGGAGAGATAGTAGATAGACGAATGAAATAAACTGTCAAAGCGAACATACTATTTTATTTCACCGGCTCCCATCCAATAGTAACGCGCCAGAATGCTCACTTTGGGTAGGAAGCTTCCGCGCTTATTACATATGCTTAGAGCCGGTGCCATCAAAAATAGCAAGGATTTTTTTTTTTGTATAGGGGGAAGTCAATAAAAAAACAAAGTTATCTCGGCTGAAGAAAAGTAAAAACAAAGTGCTACCCCGTAGAACAGATTCGAACCTGGGACCTCTATTGTAGAATGCTAGTCGGCCGCCTTATAAGTAGGATACCAAGTCCCGTAAACCATATGACAGCACTGTCGAATTTAGTACTCTGTACAGCCAGCTTACCATGCGTGGCTCAATCCCCATTTCTTGCCGAGGCTCTGATCATTGGCACAAAAAAATATTCTAGTCTTCTTTGCCATTTGTTCGATGTTTAGCCTTCAGTTCAGCGTAGGGTACTGAATAATGGTCAAGTACTAAGATGAATCAGTTCGTTTATGGATTAAGACATTTTTATCACTCTGCCGCTTTCTTAGTTGTTGTGGATGTTTCTCGGTTTTAGTATGCGAGGATCCACTGACAAAAACTATTGTGGATATCGTATCCCACCACATCGGTAGACTCGGTGTTTGGTTAAAAACGCATTCTATGTAGGAGAAGGCTGTCAAAATAACGAATTGTGTTGGTGCTCACTACTCACTATCTCGTACAGTGTGGTGTAAACCGATTGATTTTTTTATTTAGAACACATAGGAACCTCTGTTAAAGAGTTTCAGAGGTATTGGTCTAGTATGCTTTTTAGGATCTTGAAGTCCAAAGATGACAAGCTTAGACAAGGACAAGGCATTAATATATCCATGCGTGGTGAGTTTCACGCGGAGAAACTGTTCACAGACCAACTCAATGTTTCCATGGTGACGCTTTGGCAGACTTCCTTCCATGATGTTGCGTTCTCCAGCTGTAATCTTCGGGTCGTGCCCAGTTCTTTGCGGCCCAGGAAATTGGAATTCAGGAAAATCTCGCAGAGAACTATGCCAATGTACCATAGCTCTATTTTATTTTGGCCATGCTGCTCTATGCTTGTCTGTTGATTTGACTCGATCGGTGAGTACCTGTAATAGTTGCTTTTGTAATTTCTTTGAAATGTTCCCAGTTCGTTCTTTTGATGCTGCTATAAGGCTCTGGTTTCCCCCTAATGCCCCGGCTTCACCGACCTCAGTTCAATAAAGTTCAGTTCAATCCAAATAGGTGGTGTAGTCCACATTGTTCAGTTCAGAAAGCTAAGTGTGTGACGTATCATATTTGAAAGTTTCTTTACTGAGGTGTACTTGTTTTCCTATTTTTTAATTTTCTTTTTTGATCTCAGCTCTTCTCTTCGATTTTTATACTAATGTCAAAACAACTTCCAAAATACATCAGATGCCATTTAAATATTCCGATTTATTATTCTCTTTTGAACGACCTTTAACATTCAACCTCAGAACAACAGAACAACAACTGTTTGGCGAACTGAGGTCTGATTTCTCCTGAGTACATTATTTGAAAGTGTATGGGAATTGAGGTCTGGACTGAAGTTCAGTATACTAATTTGCTCGAACTTGTGAAGTTCGACCAGTAAAGCTGAGGTATTAGACTCATTGAGCTTTTGTATAAATGCCACAGATCCCACAAAATGCTATCGGCTTTTACCATAGGGGCTTACTCGAGGTGGTTTAGCGAAGAAAATTAGCGTTAATGTGGGTTCACTATGGCATCACAATAGGCCTATCCTTTTGGCGTAAGTGTATGACTTTAAACCAATAGCACAACCATATCTAACCTAACCTAACCTACAATAGGGGCTGATCCGCTGCAATTAATTCTTTCCTACCGAAAACAAACTTCCACCGTCAGTATTTCTGAAGTCGTACAACAGGCTTCCTAACATCTTCTACTCAACAAATTAAGCTTGCTACAAGGCATTGCACTATTACCTGAAAGACATGACACTCTGGTAGTACAAAGGGAGATTTTAAAGCTCGGTTCATCACATATATGGGTGTTTCCATAAAATTAGGGCGACTTTTGAAAGTAATTTGTCTTCATAATATTTAAGATGCTATTGCATTTCCTAATAGTGGATATAATGCGTGATTAATTTGTTTTGTGATACCTAAGGGGGCCAGTCACTTTATGTAGAATTCTATGAGAAATTTTGAGTTTTGCGAATTTAGGCATCTAGGGACTGACTGTTATGATTAGCAATGGACGTTGGTGGGTTGAAACCTTAACTTTTACAGTTTTAGATAGGTGGGAGTATTTTGCGTACATTGCCTTATTCGTGAAAATATCTAATAGGGTTACCAAAATACAGAGTAATATGTAAACTTCTACCAAAAAAGTTTCAAAAAGGCCCTAGCGGTTAAACCGTTATGGTTCTCCCCCCCCCCCCCCTATACGATTTTTTGTTCGTATATCCAAGACCTATCCGCAGCCAGTCGTTTTGGCATTTTCACTGATACACCCTGTATAATTATAAGTGAACGTCAGCACCTGACCACTCTCGTCAGTCCCTAGCAGCATTAACAGCTAGGGCCTGACGGTCTAGGGACTGACGATTCTGAGTAAAACTCTAAAAAAAATACTTCTTGACCACTATACTACGATATCTAACACTATCTACCGAACAAGGCCGATAAACCACTTGTAAATATTAATTAATTCATGTCAATTTCCTATTATTAAACTATAAAATTACTTGGCTAGGGACTGACGAAGTGACTGGATCAGCACTACTTGGCACAGCAAATCTCGCCTCTACACTTATTTACAAAATGCCCGCTGCAAAAGGAGTGCAGTCTGTAGATAATTTCATCTTTTTCTTTAAAATCAACTGAATTACATTCCCTCTACACCCATATAATACCGCGAAATTTTAAAATCCGTTAATGGGACTGTTTATTAAAATTGAGGACACTAATTTCGACCTTAGGAAACACATTTATTGTTTTTTTTTAAATTGCAAAAAATGCTGAAATTAGTTGTAAATACTTTAATATTGAAAAATTGTAAAGAAAATTAAAGTATAAATTAATTTTTTTTCTTTCGAAATATGGATGCCCAAACGCACAATTTCGGTGCACGGACATGCCTAGGGACTTACGTTTGGGGTCAATAAATATGATTTCAAGAGTATAGTGTATTATTATTTTAAACAAAATTTGAGGAATAAATACAAAATATTTTGATTTGTTACTTAGCAATCTTTAAATAAAATAATATTAATTATATCAAGTGGGGAGTGCTGAGGACACAGAGTTGCCGGATTTTTGTGGAAACACCCATATATAAAAAAAGTATAATCACTATTGAAGAGATAAAGAAAATTTTTGTAATTAACACCTTACTCAAATCGATATCGCATACGAGCCAGGCGCGTACGATGATTCCAATAATAATAGAAAAAATTATAATTAATAAATATATCAACTTATTAAACAATTAAAAAATATTCCGAATATATGTATCCTATTAAATTAACCAAAGTAAGTGTCAAATCATTTTATTTCAAGATTACTCAGTTTGCATTAAAATATTTGCAGGATCTGTGCCTTTTTTTAAAAACTTCGATTGTGCTTACTTTGTTCAGTCTGCTTTGTTGTTGATTTTCCTAGAACTTGAAAGTGCAATTTTTGTTTTCTACTGTTCATTTTAAAATTTGTTTTCTCTTGAGAAAGTCTCATTTTTGTTTATGGTCCATTTTAAAATTTGTTAATTCTAAATAATATTTTGTGAAAATGAATAACGAGAACAGAAAATTAAAAAATTGTACTTTAACAAATTATTTTGTTAAAAAAACTAAAAAAAGTGATTTAGAAAAAGAAGACTGTGTTGATCAAATTGCTGTTGTTCCTGGTATAAATGAAAGTGCTGCAGCTTTAGTAAGTGGATGTGAATCTCCATCAGATTTAGATGTAAATGTTAATGATATTAGTAATTTTATTGGAGGAGAGCAATACAATGATGGAAAAAGGTTATTTTTGTTAAAAAACGTTTGGTATCCTGACGACAAATTTATATTCCCACTTAATGGAAAACGTAATTTGAAATTCCAACACGGCTGGTTTGGCAGGTGGAAATGGTTAGTATACTCAAAACGTTTAGATGGTCCTTTTTGCAAGCTTTGCGTATTATTTTCTGCCAATTATGGTTGTGTTGGTCATCAGCCGCTAGGAAAACTTGCCAAAACTGCTTTTTCAAACTGGAAATATGCTATAGAAAATTTCAACAAACATCAAGAAACTGAGTACCATAAAACAGCCGTTCTTCACGCACAAAATCGTAAAGCAATTTCTGAGAATAGAATGGAACCTGTAGTGTGCGCATTGGACTCCGCTCTAAAAAAACAAATAGTAGAAAATCGGAGTAGATTAACTCTAGAGACTATAATTTCTTGCGGTCGTCAGGGTTTGCGTTTAAGAGGACATATACTATGATTACATGCATACTTGAAGTCGGCTTCAAGTAGACTTGAAAATCATGTAACCTCAGATCGACTTCAAATCAAGAGCATTTAACTGTCAGTTCAAGTCAAGTCCTCAGTCCGGCTTGTAATCGTAGTAATAGAGACTCTGGTAATTTAACATTAGATAATCCAGAGGAAAATGATGGAAAATTTCGAGCACTTTTACGTTTTAGAGTCCATTGTGGAGATGAAGTACTTAAAAATCATCTAGAGGTCTCAGGAAAAAATGCAACTTATTTGATCCCAAGAATTCAAAATGAAATTATAAGTGCTTGCAACATAATAGTTGTTCGTTCAATTGTTGCCAAAATAAATAGTGCGAGATCATTTTCGGTTTTGTCTGACGAGACAAGTGATATAGCTGGTGTTGAACAATTTTCATTGCTTTCGATATGTAGATACTGATTCGTATAACATCAGAGAAGATTTTTTACAGTTTGTACCTGTTACTGATGTAACTGGCAAGGGTCTTTCAAATGTCTTAATGCAAACTATGCGTAATCTTGAAATAGATTCAAAATTCCTGATTGGACAGGGTTATGATGGAGCTTCAGCAATGAGTGGTCGATTTCATGGGGCACAAAAATATGTCAGCGATAAATATAAGCTAGCTTTATATGTAACTGTGCATCGCATAGTTTAAATCTCGCTATTTCTCATGCTTGTGAAATTTCATTTATACGAAATTGCATAGGATCACTTGGAACTGTATACAATTTATTTAACATTCCAAAGCGCCAAACCGTGCTAAAAAATTGTATAGATGAAAACGCACCTGAATCAACAGCAACGCGATTAAAACAATTATGTCCCACACGATGGATTCAACGCCACGAGTCTGTCCTAGTATTTTTGGAGCCTCGAAAAATCTGTAAAATCTGCGATGGAAATTATTTCTGATTGGGATGACAAAAAACCTCTTCTTCTGCAATTCAGCTTCTATCTGTTATTATGAGTTCAGAATTTCAAGTATCCCTTCATGTTCTTGCCAAGGTTTTTTCCATAACCCTGCCGCTAAGTCGATTACTCCAAACAGTAAATTTGGATCTGGCGTCTGCAATCGGACTGGCCCAAAATGTTGAAGATTTGCTAGAAGAAGCTCGACGTGAACCAGAAAAGCAATTTAATACAATTTTTAATGATGTCAGGAAAATATGTGAGGAGCTTAATGTAGAAATACGAATTCCTCGACTAACCGGAAAACAAGCTCATCGCTGCAACACCGCAGTTAAAAATCCAGAAGAGTATTATCGTATTGCCATATTCATTCCGTTTTTAGATTCTACAAAGATGCAGGTTCACGATCGGTTTCTGAAGCATATAAATATATTGCAAAGTTTAATGTGTCTTTTGCCAAATGAACAAAAATTTTCATCAGAACACGAAAATTCTGCAAAAATCCTTTAGGAAGTATTACGAACTGTAGCATAGTTGAGGGCATTGGTGAACTGAAACTATGGTGGCGTCATGTTTTAAATTCTTCTAATATACCAAAAAATGCTCATAACGCATTTTTGGCTTGCGACGAATTAATGTTTCCAATTGTTCGAAAATAACTTCAAATATTTGCTACACTACCGGTTACAACATCAAGCAGCGAACGATCATTTTCAACATTAAGACGACTTAAATCGTATTTACGCAACACAACGAGTGAAGTTAGGTTAAATAGATTAGCATTACTTAATATTCATCGTAATATTGCGGTTTCTGCAGATGCGGTTCTAAATGAACTAGCAAAAAGTTCGCGAAAATTAGAAATACGCTTTTAGTAGGTAATTATGAAAAGAAAAGTCTTTGAACTTAATTTTTAACTAATATCGTATTTTAATTTTTTCAGAAAATAGTCCTTTCTGCCATTTATTCTATTTTATAAGAAAAATATTTATAATTTTTATAAGTATATTAATTTTTCTTATAAACAAAAATTCTTGTTGATTTTTTTTTAATTTTTCTTAAATAATTTTTATTAATTTTTCTTGGTGATCTATTTATTAATTTTTCTTATATAATTTTTAATATATCGTATAACATCTATTCATTTTATATGTATAACTTCTAGTAATTTTTCTTATACATTTATAATTACTATTCATATTTCTTACTGAATTTTTATTTTTGTTTCTACATAATTTTCAATAAAAAAATTGCGATAAAATATACCTATAGGTAGGTAATTGATTTTATAGTGAAATAACATAAAATATAATATAGTACCTAGTCCTATTACATGAGAAAATTTCTTTTATGCAATATATGTACAAAATATGTTTTCTGAACCCCCCCCCCCCATGGTTTCATCCTGCGTACGCTACTGCATACGACCATCTCTAAGGTGATTCCTAAACATCTGATATTAATTGATTCAAATTCCAATGATTGACTCACATCAATTTAAACATACCCTAAACATGTCAACAATCTACAACTAAGCCAATGGTTATCGCCGATGGATGGATCAATGAAAATATTTCTGCCATTTAATTTCACTGTAAGCCTTTCATTATCGATGAAGGATGAAGCACGACTAACTAACTTTAAATTACGGGATTGGCCTAATCAATCACTTTACCTAAAAAGCTTTTCCGATAAAAAGAAGGAATTGCTGTATACACTATACTTAATTAAGATAAATTAGATAAAGCAATTATCCTGATTGCCAAACCGAATCAACAATTTTTTTTGTCTAATTTTCATGTGCCGAACAAAAGCAGGTTATACAGAACAATCGTGTCCTTAAGTTTTGACCATGATTTTCCACGATATTGAAGTGAAAGTAATAATTTATTTACTTTTGACAATAACTCAAGGATTCGCCCTAAATTTTACACATTTGATAAAGTTAATTATAAATCTAAAGTCGTTTTATAATTTCTATGATTTTGTCATTTTTTACAATGAGACACACTATGATGGTGAGGATTTGGATGTGCTTTTACGCGTTATTCAGAAGGACATAACTATTGCAGTGATTTGGTGTACAGAGAGTTCCAGTCGCGATTTATGTGATATCCTAAATCGAAGTTCGATGTCCTTGATATTTCTACAAAACTCAAAGGATGTTTTGCGGGATTTTTTCAGCAGTTCCATGCAGAAAATGTTGGGATCGAAAGTTGTAATTGTTTTGCTGCAGCAGTTCGTATCCTATATCGATTTAACAGAACTTGTAGCATGGTGCTGGAGCCAATATATTATTAATGTTCTAATCCTGTTTCGTGATGCAAATGGTAAAACACAAATTTTTTCTTATACTCCTTTTCCGGTCATTACGCTTCAAAATAAAACTTTGGACAGCATTGATGAAATGTACCCGGATAAACTTGTGAATTTAAATGGATACAAGTTCAAGACGCCAATACAAAACGATCCTCCAAGAGTTTTGCGTAATGTAGACGCAAACGGAAAACTGTTTGTGACTGGAATTGCAGCGAAGGCATATTTGGCGTTTATTAAGAGGCACAATGGGACACTTGCAGAAGTCAAAGTGGCAAACTCCACTCACAGTTTGGATTTTGAAAAAACGTTGCAACTTTTAGATAAGAAACTTATCGACGTCGGGATTCACGCTCATCCGCTAATCGACTTCAACAAGTACTGGCAGAGCAGTCCAATAATGCAAGCTCAACTACGACTTATTGTTCCAATGGGGAAGCCGATACATTCTTTCAAGTATATTGCAAAACCATTTAAAACTGAGGTTTGGTGGCTCCTGCCAACAATAACCTTTTTCATATCTCTCCTAGGCTGGTTCATCGCTCGTAAATATAAACTAGATGCTAAACTCGGTGTTATCGCTTTGAATGTAATACAAGCTCTTCTCTATACGCCAATGTCAGGTCGACACTTGTTGCAACATCCAATTTGGAAGTGCTTCTTTGGAATACCACTTTTCATCGGCTTCATACTGTCCAATTACTACATCTCTCTCCTGGCCAGCTTCCTTACATCGGAAATTTACGAGCCATCAATCGACACTATTCACGATGTTATACAATCAGGACGAAAAATAATGACAGTCGGGTACTTTGTGCCGTACATATTGAATTCAACTAAGTACACCGAAGATCTGTCACCCCTTATCTTACCAGTCGATGGAGATACCGCAGATGCACACTTGATACAATATAATACCTCCTACTTGTATCCTTTACCCACGATAAAATTCACTTTCTATCAAGGACAACAAGCGTACTTGAAACAAAATATTTTGCGAATTTCAAATGTCAACTTTGTAGATTTAAGGGGATGCTTTCCGTTGCGATTCGATTCGCCATTCCTGGATCCATTGAACAAGTTTATCACAGAAATTCGGCAAGGTGGTCTACAACTCAAGTGGTTGACGATGGTTTTGAATGATGGCATTAATAGTGGACTACTTAAGAGATTTAGGGATGATGAGATGGAGGAGGTTCAGTTGACATTCTGTCACTTAAAAGTAGCTTGGCTTTTGTGCTTCTATGGACTATTATGTGCTTTCATTGCTTTTGTAGTTGAGAATTTATATAACTTCATTAAGAATAAGAAAAAACATACTTAGTTGATATGTTCTTTTGTGCCATGTTCATCATATATTTTAATAAAAATAAATTCTTTGTTTTTAATAAGAGAAGTGTGTTTAAGTTGGACCAACTACGGTTGGCTGGTTACCCAATATACAGAGGCAAACAAAACAAACTTAGAAACTTCATTTTCATTATTGGGAGGGAGTTTCACTTCAGAATTAATAATTACAATAATTTTGTAATATGTAAATATCCAGGTCATCTGCTGTGTATAAGTTTAAAAAGGAATTTAAATCGATGAAATTTAAGGTAGTTTTCAAACGTCATACCTAGCAGAGCAGGAGCATGATATGATATCATGATATCATCAAAACGACGCAATTTAAATACGAAACGAAGGGTATTGTTGAACGCAACTTGTATTTTTAACTTCCCAGTATTAGTGGAGTCAGATGAGCATCAAATTTTAGTGAAAAGGGAATTGTCTCCAGAGTAAAATTTTTTTTTTGGAACATGTTAGTTACATCGAATACTATACGAAATGGACATTTTCTACCTCTAGCAACCGCCGCTACGTAAGTTATCGGCCATTATGTCAAAAATTTACCATTTTGGTCGTTCTTTCTAAATATAAATGCGTATATCTCGGCATGTGTAGGTCCGAAAAAAATAGAGGTTGTCGAAAATCGACAATTTTTGCACTTTTTCGTCAATTTTTTTAGAAAAAAATCACAGTTTTTGATAAAAGTCAATTTTTCGATCATCATATGTCAAAAATGAACTAATAAAAAAAGTCAAATTTTCCTAAAAAATTGACGAAAAAATGCAAAAATTGTCGATTTTCGATTCGATTTTTTTCACTTTTCTTCAAGTTTAAAAATTTTTCTTTTTCACCATCAAAAATGCACAAAAGAAGCTTCATTTAAAAAAAAGTAAGAACCTCATACGAAGCGATGCACAAAACTGATAGGCCAATCAATTTTCAAATTTGAAGTCAATTTTTGAGCCTTGTATTAGATATTTTGACTTGAAATTTTAACCAGTTATTGTTCACATTATAAAGTATAACTTTTGAAAATTTCATCAAATTTCACTAAAAATATTCGAAGTTTTCGCCAAAAAACCAAAATTGAGCAGTTTCTTCACTTTTTGATTTTTTTTGAGGTTATGTGTGCAGAAAAGGATTTCATATTCTAACCGCTGGTAGCCAATATCATAACGAACAACCTCTATTTTTTTCGATTTTTTCGGACCCACACATGCCGAGATATACGCATTTATATTTAGAAAGAACGACCAAAATGGTAAATTTTTGACATAATGGCCGATAACTTACGTAGCGGCGGTTGCTAGAGGTAGAAAATGTCCATTTCGTATAGTATTCGATGTAACTAACATGTTCCAAAAAAAAATTTTACTCTGGAGACAATTCCTTATGTTTTGCTCATCTGACTCCACTATATAGGAAGTTATTGTAATCGGTCCGAAAATCGAAATCGAAAATTTCAACGTAATTTCATCTTTCAAGGTCCCAGGAGCATTTTAAGCAAAAAATTGGGAGGAAGTATGTGTGTGTGTGTGTATGTGCGTACGGATGTGGTCATTTTTTCCTGCACGATATCGCGCGAACCAAAACTGATATCGACTTCGTTGAGGTGTCGTTCGAAGCGTATTAACCAAAATATGATCTGAAAAGATTTTCATGAAATTCGGTCCAGCCGTTTTTTTGTTTAAGCGGCGTAAGTGATTTTTGTACCTGCACGATATCGCCCGAACCACGAAAGATATTGACTTACTTGAGGGGCCGTTCGAAGCCTATTAGCGACAATATAATCTGAGAAGATTTTTATAATATTCGGTCCAGCGGTTTTTTGATTTAAATGACTTAAGTGATTTTTGTACCTGCACGATATCACGCGAACTATAAATGATATCGACTTAGTTGAGGTGCCGTTCGAAGCGTATTAACCAAAATATGATCTGAAAAGATTTTCATGAAATTCGGTCCAGCCGTTTTTTTGTTTAAGCGGCGTAAGTGATTTTTGTACCTGCACGATATCGCCCGAACCACGAAAGATATTGACTTACTTGAGGTGCCATTCGAAGCGTATTAGCGACAATATAATCTGAACAAATTTTTATAATATTTGGTCCAGCGGTTTTTTGGTTTAAATGACTTAAGTGATTTTTGTACCTGCACGATACCGCGCGAACTAAAAACTATATCGACTTCATTGAGGTGCCGAAAAACATTAATACATCAATTTTATATACATTTTCGTCATCCTAATCTTGTAAGTGCGCACATTTAGTTTGACATTTTAGCGAAATTATTGATGAACAATTGTGACAAATTCTCGGTATTATAGATAATACTCTATATTGCCTATTGTTCATTTATTATTAAAATATCCAATCATATATTCAACATCCATCATACTGGGAAGTTGATCGTGTGGACCGAAAGGGTCGAACCCACATCCCAACTAGTTTTTGAACGAATTAAGTTTTGAAAAAATTCGGCTGCCGTACGTGAAATAGGGCATTACCAGGGCCTTCGCCCTAGTCGTATACGCAAGGCAAGAGGCAACAGATTAGAGGATACCCAAAGTTGGCGAAGGTAGGCATAAGCCTTACGAAGAACAATTCTGGTTTGGTTACAGGGAACAGATTTTCAATATCGAGACACATCATCATCAACATCGACATGGTAGGTACATTTGGAAGGTCGTTTATATAAAGGCTGAAAAGCAAGGGGCCCAGGATAGAGCCTTGAGGTACTCCACAATGAAGAGGCGCAGGTTCGGAGAAAGATTCTTCTACCTTTACAATATGAGAACGCTCCTGGAGATAACTTTCAAAAAGTTTGACTGCAGTAGGGCAGAGTCCAAAATGTCAAAGAAATGTCATATATTTTTCAAGTAACATCATATGGTCGACTGAGTCAAATGCTTTTGAGAAATTGAGTAGAACTAAGATTGCAATTTAATTGTTATCAAGTGACTCAAAAATATCAGTTGAGTGCAGTTTCGCAGCTGTGCCCAGACCTGAAACCAGATTCCGTATAAAGAGAAGACTACTTTAATTAAGATAGTACATGCGCTGCTTAGCAATAATTTTTTCAAAAACTTTAGAAATGAAACATAGAAGACTGATTGGACGGAAGCCAGATAGTTGCGAAGGAGAGACCTTTTGCTCAAGAGAGACAAATTGCTCAAAGAGAGCAGCTATTATACCTAAAAAAAAAAAAAAAATTGTAGTTTTTCATCCACAATAGTGGAAGTCAAGACGTTGACCCACGAAGACGGAATGTATTCATTACAAAGAAGCTCTAAATAGATGCTTTTGAAATCTCTAAACGAAATATAGAGAAACTGAGAGATGAGCGATGAGATGAGATGAGATGGAGCGAAACTGAAAGAGAAAGTCATGATCAAAATTATTACGAGTTGATTGTGAAAAACCACTTTTGCAGTGTCACCTACCAGCAAATAATCAAGTAGAGATGGTAGCATTAAAAATGGTGAACAAGTTAAAACAAATTATTTAAAGAGATACTAGGTATAAGCGCATTAACATTTAATTCACCACAAGTAATAATGTTGTGATATTTAAAAATAATAGGTGAGAGAGCAATTTTTAATTTATTGACGTCATCTAAACAGGAGGATAGTAGATGCCAACGATAGCGCATTTTTCAAAACCGTAGTCCACCTCAACACTCAAAGATTGTGTATTTTCAATACTTGTTGATGAATAAATAATGCAGCATCTGAAGGAGTTATGAAAATATATATTCCAACCCCGCCTCCCCTACGAGATATTCGGTCATTTCTTAAGAGGCTGTAGTCTGGCTGTAGTGAAATTGCCAATTATTTAGCTGTTACCATTTTTGATGAAGGCTACTTGCCAATTTTAAAAATTATGAACATCATGGGCAGTACCATTGGTCCTGAATCTCATACATTGCTGTCAAACGCAACGAAAAACGATTTCACCGTTTTGAACTGCGAGCTTCTGCTGCTTCTAAAGAAGCTAGAACAGCTCGCTTAGCTGAAAGAGTTATCGAAAATGTTAACTTTGAAAAAGGAGGATGCCCAATGTATGAATCAGCGATCGCCGATTAATTAAATGTATTAAATGTAGTATTACCAAAGTACCATTATCTAAGTTAAGTAGCCCGAAAAGTTGACTCAAATTTTCTTTCTTTCTTTTTTCTCGAAACTACTTTTTTCGACCTACTCGATATGATATCTGAAGTTCTACTAGAACAATTTATTTGAAATTTGGGAGAAATCTTCTTTGTATATCCCTTTATATCCGGAAGCATGGATATTGTAAAAACAAGTTTAAAAAAAGTCCAAAAACAAGATTAAAACAATTTTTTTTTTTTTTTTCAGATGTCATGTCGACCAGGACGCACCATTATTTTGAAAATTTTTTGTTTTAGTCGTTAAAAATCAATACACGTCGTGCAAAAAATCCATAATTAAAATAATTATATTTATTTTGTTATTTTATTCGAAAAAATGCCTAAAAATTAGACCCCTACACCAGAATATCCCCTTAATATAACAGCCAAACAAAAATTTGAGAACAAAATACATATACATTTTATTTCTTATTATTTTCTTTAGGACGTCATAAAATTTTGTATTACATTTTTACGTGATAAAACTGTCTCTACAATTAAACACATAAAACCAAAAAAGTTCCCAAAAAGATACACTACAAAAATCAGTTGAAAATGTGTTAAGGTAATGCTCTCAAATTCCTTTTGTTCGTCTCGGAATATTTTGAAAAAACCAGCTTTCAATCCATCCTGAAACGCAACCTGATCACAAATAGTGAAATACCCAGTTTCTTGTAGCCTTAGTATATGGTAATCAAAAGCCTGCAAAAATGGAGAGTTTAGTTGCAATGGTAAACGGAATAACATTTTGTGGGAGCAGAAATTGGTTTTCCTGAAAATGGGTCGGCGCAGGACTCTCTGTTGTTCAAGCAAAATACCTATTCCTGATTCTGCTACTATGAAAGCTAAGGATTTATTTAGTTGAGTCACATTTCCAAACCACCATTTATCCTCCAATGAAACGATAATATTAATAATGTCTTGAATAAAGTTATCAGAAGACGAATTATCCATATTATAACTTTGAAGAATTGCAACTTGAAAACCACTTTTCCGTAGGTCATCTTTTGTTTGAATTTCGGGTTCATATGATATCGTTGTAAGAGATGATGCCAAGAAAGTTGAGTACATGTTGGATATAATAAAGCCCATAAATAACGATAAACCAAAAAACGTAGTCCAAGCTTTTCCTAAGTTAAAATTTGCTTCGGGTATCGGGTAATACAGAACACATCGAATAATGTCCGTCAGCAATTGTCCAAATTCGAATTTCCGTTTTGTCTTGAGTGATATGAGATATCCAAATGTTGCAGAGTAAATAATAAAAGAGAATATTCCAATCCAAGTCCACTGGGTAAACGGTTGGATTATATATCTATAATGTGGCAAAGGTCTTGCAGTTGGAACAATTATACAACCTTTCTCAAAAATATGTGGATAAGCTAATGATATGCCACAAGTATTATCAGGGCTGTTCTTGTCCAATACGTCTGGCACACTAAAAATTCCCAAATCAATTTCTTTATTTTTCAAAACTTCTAGTCTTTCTGACATATTTGAAAACTTCTTATTAATCCCGCTAAAAGTTGCGTTATGCTTTCTGATGAACATTAAAACAATATTCGCTAAAATTCCAGTGAGGACCTTCTCACCTTTTTCATTTATGTAGATGAATATCCGTGAAGGATTATATTCATAAACGGATCTTAGGCGATATCCTTTCATATCCTTCAACTTATCTCTGTATAAATATGTTGCAGGAGAATCAGTAAGGTCTTCCAATTCTAAAATAGGAAACGGATCGAATGTGTACAACTTTCCTGTTTCGACAAACATTGCAACAACATTTAAGAAATAATTTTTCCAAAACCATCTGAAAACTCTCAACAAGCCACTTTCTTTCGTTTCTGCTGTGAAAACAACCAATATTTTCGTGCTATGAATTCGATTTAAGACTTTCTTTGCAATTTCTAAAATCGGGATCGTTTCACTTTGAATAAACAAAAAACAGATGAAATTATTAGTGAAATCCTCTTCTACTGTAAAATCAACCCTTTTTGATAAGAAAATCGTGGGCATACAAAACTCATTTTGAATTTTCGAACAAAAATCGCTTAAATCAAATTTTAAACCATCCTCAGAAATGATTAGTGCGTGCTCAAATCTGTGAAGTTTTTGTAATTGATTAGTTAATTCAATTAAATCATTTTTTACTGTTTTACAACACACACTAAGTGGACATATGAACAAAAATATGACACCGTACAATATTGTTCTCATACTTTACGCGATACTAACCAACAGCCACAGTAGAATATAACAGCCGTCTTGGTGAGGATGATCTGCTATGCTTTTAAAGGCGGACTCAAGTAATTATACAAATCTTTACCAAACAATAAATCATTCCTCATATTCTTGAAATAGACTCAAAAACGTTCTATTTTTATAACGTTCATTTAAGGATTCTATTGACGGCCTAGTAACTGCTCTCGAATTAATGGAAAAACCAACAAAAAGTCTTAATTATTAACAAAAAAAAAAAAAAAAAAACGAGTGTGCGTAGGACCACACTTTAGTTAATACTCTAATACTTCTTCTATGGCTAGTCTATATTTCCAAATCAATCTTAATACTGGACGATAAGGATCAATATATTTTATTTATGAATATTCAGTTAAAGTTTATTTAATTGTTACTTATATACACTCACTCCAAAATGTGTTGCAATGTTTTGGAAATTAAACTATTTGTCTTAAACTTATCACACAAAGATCGGACGATGGATGACTGGGATAATGTAGTTTTTAGTAAAAATAGTAGATAATAAATACATAGTTCATAGGAAGAACATAGTACACAGTACATATCGTCGGTTTGATGCATTGTGCAAATATGCAAAAAACTCATATTATATTCAGACAAAGTCACGGATGTACGATTACATTGTTATGGGAATCTACTGAATTCAATCCGAATTTTTTCAGAACATAGTATATAATTTGCAGGATATTGTATATAGTACGTAATAGATAGTATATAATACATAGTAAATAATATAACATACCAGTAGGGAATGGAAGTACTGGAAAAGGTACTTTTAGAAGTACTTCTGCAGAAGCAGTTCAGTACTTCCAACCAGTACAAAAAAGGCATTACATTAACACGGCGATGGCCTAGGCTGGGAAGTACTTCTTTTTTCCCTTCCATAGAATGGGTTGAAGAATACGCCACATTTCATTTAGAAGTACTTCCACCCAGTACAAAAAGGACATTACATTAACATGGAGATGGCCTAGGCTTTTCCCTTCCATAGAATGTGTTTTGAAAGTATAGTTGTTTTCAAACCTCGTGACATCCCGCGCATGTTCCCCAGCTAAGTTCTTAAAAATGTTTAAAAGCTCAGACAAAAGCTTTATTTAACTTCTCCTATCAAATCACTTGCTGCCATGTAATCAGTCGCGACTGCGTATTGCTAAAGGGAGGTGTATTTTTCTGGGACTTCAATGATTATTTAAAAAATTTACAAATTATGACTGAAAAACATCCGTTCTTATATTTTTTTGTATTTTACACATATGCTACAGAAATAATTTGTAGCAATTTCTACTAAAAAATATGAAAGGACCCCGCAAACTTCTTATGGAAAAACGATCTCCGTCAAATCACTTGATCTTGTGATATTTAGATTCTTCGTACCCTTCTGATGAAAAGTCATCACGGGCACGAAGCACGAAACCTGAAATTTCTGGTCCAAACTGCCCTTTGAAAACTTCGACTTCGGCCGAAAATCAATTTTTTCGATGTAGTTTCGGAAACCGAAAATATCTCACTATTTTTGAGTCATGTTTTTTCCTGATATTGTTTTTACAGTTCAACACATTACACCCACCCATTTTCACTTATTAATCCACTAATTAACTAAATTCTTAATATTCAGTACTTATTAATTCAATAATACATTAAATTCTCAATATTAATTGCACAACAAATTTTGCTTACTGGAATAAAATTCACTTTTGGGCGCCCAGTGACGTCATAAACAAAATGGCATTAGAAGCTGTTAGTCACTTTTACATTACCTTATTTCTGTATACCGTGCGTAGATGCATTGTGTATGGGAAAGCTTATGTCCCATCAATATGGTCGCCCAGATTTGCTCGTAACTTTTACTTGCAATCCACAATGGGAGGAGACTGAATCATGATGCATGTTAGTTGCATGTAATCGGGATGTATGGCTACCCGTTGTACCGTCGTCGACCGACTGAGGTCAATGGCAAATAAATAACTTGGAAGGTTCATGGTTGGGATTTTGAAGTTGGCAATAGCTGGGTCGTACCCTATTCGCTATTATTGTCTGAGACGTTCAATGATCGCATAAATATTCAATTTTCATTCCATCAAATCAATGGCTGTTCTTGGTGTTGTTAGTGCAAATACGATCGACGAAATAATACAATATTCAATGGGGCGTTATGTTAGCAGTAATGGAGCGATATGGCAAATTATCTCGTTTGCTATTCATAAAAGATATCCAACTGTGGTTCACCGGGCTCCAGCTAGTATTGTTAAATGAAGTTACATAAATTGAATCCAACATAAATAAACTCGCGAGTTTCAATTTTCGACAATATCAAAAATGGCAGAAAATTTCAAGGAAAACAATTGGTTTAAAATCGCTTTTATAAATGCTTTTAAATGTGATTTATTGATTTTTTTTTTTTAATAATTAAGACAGTGATTCTCAACCAATGTGCCATGGCATTTTTATGTGCCGCCAAATTCTGGAAGTGTGCTGCCAAATTTTAGAAATGCAAATAATAAAAATTATTTTGTAACCTCTTTTATATGTACAGCATATTATTGGAACAGGAACGCGACGGGAAAATATTTGTGCTGTAATCATTACAGCGCGTACTCGGCATTATTGTTAGGCCTACTCAATTATTTTGCCGAGCCTACTCAAACATACCGCTATACCAGCGATCTTTTTTCATATATTAACTACACAAAAAAGGGGACCAACGTGGATGTTCCAACTACATAGGAATTACATTACTGAATGTAGCATATATTATCTATACTCGCGTAGCGTATATTATTTACATATACTCGCTGCACCAGTATGAAATAATAATTAGAAATTACCAATGCGGATTCAGGAAACAAAAACCCACAAGTGATCACGTTTTTGCATTACGCCAGGCAATTGAAAAGAAAAAAGAATTTAATATAGAGACCTACCTCTTTTTCAATGACTTTAAGACAGCATATGATCTTGCGCTATGACCAAAAATCTACGAAGCCATGGTTTAACTGAACTTTCCAGACCAATTAATTCAACTCACTAAAACTCATTGAGTCGAGTGATAGGCAGAGTGAAAATACAAAGCAATGTGTCGGTGCCCTTTGAACCAAACAGAGGCCTCAGGAAAGGAGACTCCCTATCCTGCTCACTATTTGATACCTTATTAGAAAAAGTGGTCCGGGAGGCACGCATTGAAAGCAGTGAAACAATTCTTAACAAGTCTATTCAGCTAATGACATATGCAGATGATATATTCATCATAGACAGGACAATGACTGCAACAAAGGAAACCTATGTAGCGTTAGAAAAAACAGCATCAAAATCTGGACTTATAGTCCAGTAAATAGGTACTTTTTCTTTGCGAAAAATACCGCACGCAATTTTTTTTAATTCAAAATGGCGTCATCCCCACCCTTATGCTTCAGTTACAATGAAGGGAAACGCGTTTAATTCTATATCTCAGAAACTATGCGTTTTACGACAAAAATGTATATATGTAATCTTTTTTGTAGATAAATAAGTGATATAACTTTTCTGTTCGGAATTTTTCTTTGTAAAGTCAATATGTTCGGAGTTATAGTGCTTCAAACTTTATACATTACTTTCTTTGCACTATATTTCGTTAACGGTTAGCCCGCCATAAAAAAAGTCCTTCCTAAGACTTATAGAACACACGATTTTCTATAATTTTTGTTTTTATCATTTTTAGATAGGGCTAATATTTCACGAGTTTATAGCGCTTTAAATGTCGGAAAATGTAAATTCAAAAAAAATAATTTCGTAATATCTTTTTCTTTCCCCGTTTCATTTCAAAACTGATTACATCGTGTGTTGAGCTCATCATTGCCCACATTTGTTGCCTTTACTTTTTTCTATAAAGTTGATATTTATGGATTTATTACACCTCAAAAGTTTATTAAAAATGGTTTTTTGCAAATACCTAGTCAACTATTTATTTACGATGACAAGCTATACCAACTAATATGTTTGTTATAAAGTTCCGTTGAAATTTTACTTCAAACATTTTTTTCTAGCATTTATACTTTAGCTAATGTTCATACATATAATTAAGAAATTTCGTTGGCGTACGTTTGCAGAATCGGAATGATAAAAGAAGTTTAGACATTATGCAACGTATTGCAAATGTTTCTGATGCTAATAATAATTATTATCAACGAAAATAAAACGAAACATATGCGGATAGAAAAGGTAGAGAAGAACAGGGCAAAATATAACAATCGACAGATATAATATAGAATCCGTAAACGAGTTCACCTACTTAGGAGCTCAAATTAACAAAGACAACAACATTACGGCCGAAATTAAAAGGAGAATTCTGTAGCGAACAAAACATACATATACAGTATGTTGAAATATTTTAAATCAAAAAGAATAAGCAGAACCATCCAATTTAAGTTTTGTATAACTGAATAAAACTAGTACTGACGTACGGATCGGAAGCATGGTCGGTTACTAGAGCAGCGGTTACTCGGAAGCTGCAGCAGGCGCAGTAAATAAAGAAGGTGTCTGGAGAAGAACATACAATCACGAATTATAACAAATAATCAAAGAACCTGACATAACCAAAAGCAACAAGATATCACGCCTACATTGAATAGGACATGTAATGACAATGGCTGAAGATGCACCCCCAAAAATCCTGTCCAAAGATGACATAGAAATGGACAATTGGGATTACCAACAGGAAAAGCGAGACACAGGACCGTGAACGTCGGAAGAAAATTCTTGAGGAAGCCAGAGGCTTAGAAGGCTGTAGTGCCAATGATAATAATGATTATCATTTTTACGATCAAATATCAAGATATTATCAAAACTCATCAAACTCAAATTTTGCAATAAATGCACTCTTATAATTAATTTTTAATTAATCTTCTATTCGAAGAAAATAGATTGTCAACAGTATAAAGGGCCTTTCCTAAGACCCTAGTCATTTAAATAAAAAAAAAGAACATTATTTTATTTTACATTAAAAATTATTAACATAAGCTATTTTACGCAGTGTGCCGCCAAATTTTGAAAATTGTTAAAAGTGTGCCGCAACAATAAAAAGGTTGAGAATCACTCAATTAAGATATTTTGTTATTTAGTGGTGGTGGTTTTTCCATTAATTCCTAGTTACTAGGCCATAAGTAGAATCCTTCAATGACACATAGAACGTTTTTGAGTCTATTTCATGAGAGTGAGGAATGATTTATTGTTTGGTAAAGATTTGTATAATTACTGGAGTCACCTTTAAAAGTATAGTACATCATCCTCACAAAAATTACAGTTTTTTTCTACAGTGGCTATTGGTCAGTAGCGCATAAAGTATGATAATCATATTGTATCGTATTATATTTTTGCTTATATGTCCACTGAGTGTCTGTTGTAAGACGGTTAAAAATGATTTAATTGAATTAACTAATCAATTACAAAAACTTCACAGATTTGAGCACGCACTAATAATTTCTGAGGATGGTTTAAAATTTGATTTAAACGATTTTTGTTCGAAAATTCAAAATGAATTTTGTTTGCCCACGATTTTCTTAACAAAAAGGGTAGATTTTACAGTAAAAGAGGATTTCACTAATAATTTCATCTGTTTTTTGTTTATTCAAAGTGAAACGATTCCGATTTTAAAAATTGCAAAGGAAGTCTTAAATCGAATTCATAGCACGAAAATATTGGTTGTTTTCACAGCAGAAACGAAAGAAGTTGACTTGTTAAGAGTTTTCAGATGGTTTTGGAAAAATTATTTCTTGAATGTTGTTGCAATGATTCTGGAAACAGGAAAGTTTCACACATTCGATCCGTTTCCTATTTTCGAAATGGAAGACCTTACATATTTATACAGAGATAAGTTGAAGGATATGAAAGGATATCGCCTAAAAACCGTTTATGAATATAATCCTTCAAGGGTATTCATCTTTATAAATGAAGAAGGTGAGGAGGTCCTTACTGGAACTTTAACGAATATTTTTTTATTGTTCATTAGAAAGCATAACGCAACTTTTAGCGGGATTAATAAGAAGTTTTCAAATATGTCGGAAAGACTAGAAGTTTTGAAAAATAAAGAAATTGATTTGGGAATTTTTAGTTTGCCAGACATACTGGACAAGAGCAGTCCTGTTAATACTTGGGGCATATCATTAGCATATCCACATCTTTTAGAGAAAGGTTGTATAATTGTTCCAACTGCAAGACCATTTGCCACATTATAGATATATAATCCAACCGTTTACCCAGTGGACTTGGATTGGAATATTCTCTTTTATTATTTACTCTGCAACATTTGGATATCTCATATCACTCAAGACAAAACGGAAATTCGAATTTGGACAATTGCTGACGGACATTATTCGATGTGTTCTGTTTTATCCGATACCCGAAACAAATTTTAACTTAGGAAACGCATGGACTACGTTTTTTGGTTTATCGTTATTTATGGGATTTATTATATCCAACATGTACTCATCCTTCTTGGCATCATCTCTGACAACGACATCATATGAGCCCGAAATACAAACAAAAGATGACCTACGGAAAAGTGGTTTTCAAGTTGGAGTTCTACAAAGTTATAGTATCGCTAATTCGTATTCTGATAAATTCATTCATAACTTCAAAAGTATTTTCGTTCCATTGGAGGATAAATGGTGGTTTGGAAATGTATCTCAACTAAATAAATCCTTAGCTTTCATAGTAGCAGAATCCGGAATAGGTATTATGCTTGAACAACAGAGAGTCCTGCGCCGACCCATTTTCAGGAAAACCAATTTCTGCACCCACCAAATGTTGTTCCGGTTACCGCTGCAACTGAACTCTCCATTTTTGCAGGCTTTTGATTACCATATACTAAGGCTACAAGAAACTGGTTATTTCACTATTTGTGATCAGGTTGCGTTTCAGGATGGATTGAAAGCTGGTTTTTTCAAAATATTCCGAGACGAACAAAAGGAATTTGAGAGCATTACCTTAATGTAATACAAAATTTTATAACGTCCTAAAGAAAATAATAAGAAATAAAATATTTCATCCTGAAATTTTTGTTTGGCATGGTACGTAAATCCTAACTCAAGTGCGCCTCATGCAACTCACTCTTCACTCACGAGCGAGAGTTGCTTGCTATTGCGCTCACTCGTGAGCGAGTAATTTGTTCAGATAGTGCGGAACCCGAATTTTCGTTATCAGCGACCCAAAAAACATATAGGGAACGAGTTTTACAAAGGGGTTATATTCGACACCCAATCGCGCATTTTGAGTGGAGCATTAACATAACAGTCTGGAGAAATTAGCAAAAAAACGCACGATAGGAGGCAACACTCTAAAATGGCTGAAAATTGGACAGCTTCCTTGCGACTTTCTAAGAAAACACTTTCGGAATCCAAAAAAAAACATGGCCGCAGGAGAATGGCGTTTTCCAGAGTTTTCCATGTATTTCGGTTTCTGTAGGTCATACAACCCTACAACGGGGTGCATTTTTCTTTTCGAATCTACTTTCTAGGTGAGGATTTGAGACTTTCACTGCGCATAAAAAAAACGATTTTTAGATTTCCAATTGTTTTGGCGCAGGCTATATCCGTGCTTCAGGGTTGGCCTAAACACTAAACTACTAAACTATAAACTTTAACAAACCCAGAGAGCTGGAATCAGTCATATCTCTCTGTAATTTCTTTCAGTCTTTAGATAGAAAGTCTCATAGACTCACCAGCTTAAGCTTTAAACTCTTCTCTGTCCAATATCTGGAGGTTTAATTTCCCATCATCGCAGCCCTAAATTACAGTCGGGGAAATAATTATAAAATCGTTAACGCTTTTCTTTTAAAATGCATGTTTCAACTTATTATTAAAAACTTTGAAAACATATGAGTTAGTATCACCTTTCATTTTAAAGAAATCAGAAAAGGGTTATATATGTATGTATTAATTGAATTTTGTTGAAATATGGGTTTAAAAATATAAATTGAGTCAAGTTGTAAGGGAAATAAATATAAAATCTATAACACAAATGAGATGCTCCTACTTCCCATAAGGGAATTTGAAGACATGTAACGGTACTTAATATCATGAAGGGTCTAAATGGGGAAATAATTCCAAGAATTTCCCAAAATAAAACTGAAGCCCAGGAACTTTTGTGGATATGGATAAGAAGATATTGGAAACGATTTTATAATTATTTCCTCTACTGTATTACAGGCCATTTTAACGACAAATGCGGAAGCTGTTGGAGCCCTTCTCAAACTTCAGCATTTACAGCCCGCGTCATAAAAGATGAGAATCTTAAATGGCACGGACTCCATTCATAAGGAATATATGTTTGTAAGGTATTATCCACACAAGTGTTTTGAATCATTTACACCAACATGGATACAAAAAGAAGGTCCATGCATGAGTTATTCATGAGTTGAACGCGAGAAACATGAGAGACCAAATTCACCTCACTTCACTTCCCGTCCCATTTAGGTTTGGCTTGTAGACACCATCAGCCAGAACATCGTGCTCAATGTGGTAATGGTTAGGTCCTGATGTTGCCGGCATAATCTCTAGCTCGGCCCAGTTTGGCTGCCGCCCCCAACATCAACGCCGCCCGAGGCCATGGCCCCCTCTGCCCTCCCCACGCTACGCCACTGCTTCTTGTGCTTTCGCCAGATGGCAAATCAAACGTTTTGTTTTGCAGACACATGTCTGATGTCTGTTGTGAACTTAGGCTCAGGTGTCTTGTTTGGCGGGGAGATCTTTCGGTTTTTATGAAAAGGGTATGTATTAATGGTTTGTGGTCAGTGTAGACCACAAAATTTCTTCCCTCAAAAAAGTAACGAAAATGTTCTATTGCTGCATAGAGGTGACAGCTTCTTAGAATTTTTTTTTTTTTTTTTTATGTGACACACTAGAGACTTAGGGAAGGCCCCTTTATACTGTCGACCATGTATTTATTTTTGAAATGTCGAACAGCAGCTCTAGTCGGAAGATAGAGAGAGAAGTGAAGGAAAGAACTGTCACAACCTAGCTGCGGTATTTTTTTTTTATTTCACCTACTCCCAACCATTTCGCGACTCTGACATCAGGGCATCGAGAACAACTCGCTGGAGTGTTATGCCTCCTGAAACGAGTTGAATCTCATCAACCAACCGATGACATGCGCTTGGTGGAGCGGGGAAGAGAACTAGAGAAGGCTATGACAGAAGGAATCAGGAATGCAAAGAGGGAAGAAGAAAGAAGGAAAGTTATGTAGGCGGGAAATTGGGAAAGGCTAGGACCGTGGCACCGCCGGGAATCGAACCCGGGACCTCTGGGGATAGTAGTCAGGCGCCTTACCCTTAGGCTACCGAGGCCCAAAGGTAAAAAGGTAATGGATGCCACCTTTGAGCGTTATACTGTTCCAGCACATCTCCCATAGCAAAATCGGAAGCATCAGTTGGACACTATATTTAGCATCTTCTAGTGGGTGTATCAGCATCGCTGCTGCAGCCATTGCGGCTTTCACGTCGAGGAATGCTTGTTCACATTCTGCGGACCAAGGAAGTTGTTCCTTATTTTTTGTTGTTGGACAATTGAGGAGTTTCCTCCAATGTTCATTTATTGGCAGTAATATTTGTGCACATAGGGCGGCAACAGTTGCCCTCCAGCGGATTCTGTTTTGCGCGACAGCTCTCAGCTCCGACCAGGATCTCCCAGTTGTTGCGGCTTCTGCTAGTAGGGTTCTCCTCCACGTTGTTCTAGGTCTTCCGACTCGACGGGAACCTTGCGGATTCCAGTCCAGGGCCTGTTTGGCTAGATTCTCGTTTTCGCATCGCAAGGTGTGGCCAACCCAGTTCCATTTCCTTCGCCTGATTTGGTCGTCTATCCTTTCTTGGCCGGCACGGCGCCATAGTTCTTCGTTTGAAACTCTATCCTGCCAGCATATTTTTAGGATACGACGCAGGCATCTGTTGATGAAGACTTGTAGGCGCCTTGTGATGAATTTGGTGACTTTCCATGTTTCCCAACCGTACAAAAGTACTGCCTTAACGTTGGAGTTGAACAGCCGCAATTTGGTGTTAGTGGAGATCACCGTTGTTCTCCATATGCGGGACAGGCATGCATATGCGCTTCGTGCTTTATTTATTCTGGAACTGACATCTTCTTCTGCACTGCCATTTTCGGTAATAATACTACCGAGGTAGCAGAATTTATCTACCAGTTCCACGTCACGGTTATTCAGCGCAGACGGTTTCATGGTGTTTGCATTTATCCGCATTTCTTTAGTTTTAGTCGGATTTAGCCTTAACCCTGCTGGACTACTTTCTGTTGCCTAATTCTTTAACATGTTTTTGAGGTCCTGGTGTCTGTGGGCCAGCAAACAGATATCATCTGCGTATTCGCGATCCTTAAGGCAGTCTAGCAAACCCCATTGTATGCCGCCTGTTCTACATTTAGAGCGCCGACAAGGATGTCATTTATTACTATAAGAAATAGTAAAGGCGAGAGTAGGCATCCTTGTGGTACTCCTGAGCTCACCTCGAAGCTGTCGGATAATTTTCTATTACGGAGAACTCTGCATTTGGAATTGTTAGATAGGGCTTTTATCAGTTCTATTATTTTATCAGGCAATCCACGTCGCCGTAGTGCCTGCCATATAAAGATCCTATTTACCGAGTCGAACGCTTTCTCATAGTCTACGAAAGCAAGGTAAAGGGGGATCGGAATTCGGTAGACTGCTCCACTATGATTCTCAATGTGTTCATATGATCAATACATGAGCGGCCCTTCCTGAATCCGGCCTGCTGCCTCTTAAGCGTTCGGTCAACTGCCTCACTTATTCTAGATAGTAATATATGGGACAAAATTTTGCCCATTGTAGAAAGTAAACAGATGCCTCTCCAGTTGTCGCATATTGTTAGGTCACCCTTTTTTGGTATTTTGACTATGATATCCTCCGTCCAATCCTCCGGAAAGGTACAGGTGTTCCATGCTATTTCCAGGATTGGCTGAAGCGCATTTGCTACGAGACTTGAGTCGGCTTTCAACAATTCTGCCGGGATGCCATCTTTTTCAGCTGCTTTATATTATAAAAGAAATAAAATAAAAATAATATAATGTTTTCATGCATGCTCTTAACAGTCCTATTAGAAATTAATTGGAAAAGATGCTTCCTGAATGCCTGAATGAATCGGCACTTTGTAATTCATCTGGGAGAAAATTCCATAGCAGAGCTGCTTGGCCAAAGAACGATCGCTGACCAATTATCGTATGAAAACGCGGCATAATCACACCATTGGCCATCGCATGAATTGCGGTTACTATTTCCATCTTGGATGGTGATTCTTATTGGCTATGCACACATTTGTGCTAGTTTAGGAATAAATCGGTGTAAAAGTCCGGTGATGGATACTTTGGTTGCCGATACTTTGTCCCAAAAACTTGATCTCTCTGACCCCAAAAACGACAACTTGGCTAACCCAAAGTTATAAAGCCGATCAAACAGTTGTTCGAGGTGAGTGAGATGCTTATCCTCGGAGCCGCTAGCCGTCTAGATAGACATAAATGAAGTCTAATTCTCTTTTGACTTCATTCATTTGAAATGACTGGGGTGCATTTCTTAACCCAAATGGCATCCGAGTAAACTGAAATAGACCAAAGGCGGTTATGAAGGCAGCCTTATGCACGTCTTCTTGTGCAATGGGTATGTGGTGGTACCTGGTACGCACGCACCAAATCCACCTTCGAAAAGTCGTGAGCGTTCACAGAAAAATGGTGAATATGAGGGATAGGTTATCTATCTGGCTCTGTGACTGCATTAAGGCGGCGATAGTCGCCGAATGGCCTCCAATCATTTTTATCTCGTTTAGGGGCAAAGATGGAGTGGAGATGTTGCGGGAGAAGACGACGGTCGATAAATCCCTAGTTGAACCATATGTTCAAACTCCAATTTCACCACCTTGAATTTCTCAGTTTGAAGTCTACGAGCGGTAACGAAAGGTAATTGCCCATTAGTAGCAATGTGATGTTGCACATTGTGTTTAACCGGTAGGTTAAAATTAGGAGGTTGTGTCATAGAAGCGTACTTATATATGCCAATGTTGGCATTCATAGCTCTCCCTATGCCTAGGTTCGGTTCCAGCAACTTCACCCCAAAAATTTGGATCGTGGATTAATTAGCGGCTTGCAGAAGTAAATTAGGGCATGTAGTTTGTACTCTATAAGTGTGTGCTGGAATGAGTAATATGTCCGCACCAGAATTGATTAAAAAATCGATTTAGTTATGCATGTCATTGACATATAACCTTCACAAACAAAACACAGACATTCTGCTGTCAACTAAATTCAAATACTCAACTATTGAACTCACGTCTGTGTGCATAATTCTAACTCTACCCAGGGTGATGTAGAATACTAAGCTGTGTGACGTAATTTTAAATCTAATATGGCCACTACCACAAAATGTCGGAAGTGATATAATAGACTAAAAGGTAGCACAATAAATAGTTTAAAAAAAAACTAAAAAATACCCTTTTATTCAAAAAACCCAAAAAGTAAAAAATAATTCTGATAATTTTGTAAAGTTTTTATTGCTGTACCCACTTATTTAAATTTAAAAAATCGCGGAGTGCTTTTACCTGTATTATTATTTTATTAATACTGGAACTTTTCGTTAGCCCCCCACGCTTTTCTACATTTAGGTAAGAGGCAATAAAAACTTTACATTCAAAATTATTTTTTACTTTTTGGTTCATTTTAAGATAAAAACGTATTTTTTAGGTTTTTTAAACTATTTATTTTTATTTTTGTAACCAAAATGATAATGATTGACAAACAATTTTGTTTTCTAAAAGAAATCTTTCAAAAAGATTTAAACACCAAACATTTCCTTGCATGGTCTGCACTTTAATGGCTCCCATCAAGCGATTTTTCGGATATCATTAATTACATCATACTCACGTGTCCTCCTACTCCAATGCATATTTTATAACGACAATGAGACCCAGGTTATTGGCATAAGTATTTCTGGGCTTTTATAAATGTAAATGTCATGACCACAGGTAAAAGTAATTAATAAAAGTTTACCATTTCCCTTCTGCCTAATTGCAATAAATTTTTTTCGTTAAGTTGTTCGATGTAAATGAAAGAAAAGATTTTGATAAAAAAAAAATCTGGTTGCCTGTAAAGTCCATATACGGGGGAAGTTTTTACGTGACAACGTCTTCTCTTTCTGAACTTCTCTATCTTGAAATTCAACTGTTTTTAATCTTGGTAATTATGTTAAGGATAGGACGATGATATGAGAAATATGAAATGAAAGGAAGTGTTTCCATTGTGATGTGCCTTGCGAAAGTCAAGTCGATGATTGTTCCTTTTAATGTAGTTGACTTAGAAACATCTGATACGCATTCGAGATTGTACATATCTTTCATGAATTTGAGAAACCTGTCGTCAGTCTTCACATTGGTGTTGAAATCACCACACAGAAGGACTGGTATGCTAGAAAGAATCAACTTCCAGGAACGGATGCACGGACCGGCTGTTGTGAACATACGGAATTTAAATCTATTTATTGACGAAGCCCATTTGGAATACCACGTAGATTGTATCCGTTGTATCGCGGTTTGGCTTGACGAAGTACTCAGTGGCAAAGCAGTCCGAGCTGATTCCGCTCTACGTTGTCGGCATGCACGCTGTCGCTGGGCGCTAGTTTGAGCAACACTAATTCTTTCTGCCGCGACAGAAGAGGGCACCATAGTTGATTTCAACGTTTCGTTGGCAGTAGACAACTTAGCTTTTTCACTTAACATATATGTACATACTTGCGTTGTCTTGCGGCGGCTGCTTTTGCAAATGCTGCCGTCGGTTCTGGAGTTCTGGTCGCTGCCAAAGTCTAGTAATAACAAGTCTTTCATCTTCATACAAAATTTTCAACCGGTTGGTTGTGTGCGTGCATATATGAACATCACTGCTGAGCAAAACTCAACGCATACTTCGTGAATTCAGCGAGACAAAGCCAGATTCTGTCTTTACGGTAAAGTATGTAGAACAGAAAAGGAAAGAAAATTGAATCAGCTGTCAAAATTGAAGTCATCAAAACAAACGAGCAAATATGCACCAATACATCAACATTATCCCTATAGAAACTCATAAAATTTTCTGTTGTTTAGTTGTATGCTAGCGCTTATAAAAATATTGCATTCTCTCTCTGATAGCCTGACATCGTCATTTGAAGAACTTATGCATATAGCTGTTCGTCTTTCACTCATTAACCATATGAAGATGAAAGACTTGTTAATTTCTAGACTTTGGTCGTTGCTAGACGTTTTCTATTCTTAAGTCGTCTCTCGGCATCCGTTTGGGTCGTATGGGTTGTGTGAGGGATAGCGGAAGGTGTTGCAGACGTTGATGGTACATTATCCTCTGTCTCCATCGGTGTACTGGACGTTGAAGGTATTTGCACATCTTGATCGATCACAAAAAGCGTAGTAATTTCTGCATAGATAAACATAATAAGTAATATTGTTTAACATTTTCTCAATATTTATATTTATGACTATACCTTTTTTTGTTTGAAACATTTAATTGAGTTGGATTAATTGTTTATAAATTGTTAGTTAACATTTATCAAGCCGTTAATTAATTAAAGAAATGTTGAAGAGGTTTAAACACATCTAAACTCGAGATTTGTAATATCGTTAAACCTTATTTCAAGTTATAAATAATCTGTCATTTAATTTATGTTAATTTAATTGTGTTTAAATGTGATTGTTGTAAATGACATTAATATAATCACTTTACTATTTCATGACATACTCAGTAGATGAAAACTTACCGTACGTCGTTCATTGTGAATGGACGTCAGCATCTGAGTGTGACATGTTTTTCGTAAATGCCTTCCAGCTGCACCGATTTATAAGACGTTGTCACTTCAATAAATATAATACGAAGTTTGGAGAAATGGATAACATTCAAGCGTCATAATGAGGTTAATTTTTTGTATCTTATTACTTTTTCATGAAACGTTTACAATTAATTTCACGGAATTACTCCAATTGGCAGGAAACCTTCATTCGCGTTATAAGTTTGAAACTGTGTTTTTATTTACAAGTGACTTGTACATGGCTCAAATATTGGAGAGAAATTTCTCCTTAAAATTACAAACAGAAATAAAAATTCCGATTGTGTCTTCTTCGAAATCCTTAGGGTATGAAATTCGTTTCAATATTTCTAAAGAAATACTTTCGTTTGTGTTCATAAATAATGAGGATAATTATCCTTTGAAAGTAGCTGCAGAGGTTCTTGGCGGGATTCACAATACAAAACTTGTAATTGTTTGGACAAAACACAAAATCGACATGAAAAGTATTACAAAATTCTTCAACGATTGTTGGAGGCTTAACATGGTTAATGTAATATTAGTAATTGATAATAATTCAAAAAGCCGAACTGAAATATTTACATATGACCCATTTCCAAGTATCACGATAAAAAATGTTACTTCAAGCTGCATTGAAGATTTGTATCCGAATAAAATGAGAAACTTGAAAGGATATCGTTTAAAGACTGTCGTTCAACAGGATTTGCCACGAGTTTTCAAATACATCAACCGAAACGGCAAACAAGTTATAACTGGTCTTGCAGGATCGATATTCAGAACAGTTATAGAAAAGCTAAATGCAACAATTGAAGTGTACAATCAACCAAATGCTTCAAAATCCCTCGATATACTCATGGTGAATCGCTTACTAGAAACAAAGAAAATCGATATTTCAGCGCATCGTTATCCTATTACAATTATCAATCGCACCAAACTAAGCATTAGTAATCCAATATCGTTTACCTACTTCAATCTACTAGTCCCTGCGAGTTCGGAAATACCTTTATATTTATACATTGTTCGACCACTTCATTTAGCTGATTGGATAGCTGCATCGATAGCCATATTAACAATATCTCTCGCCCTATTCTGCATAGCATCAATCCTCGGTATTAAGAAGGATTTTTCCGAAATACTGATCAATGTTTTACGAGGATTTCTATACACATCCATACCAAAATCTCAATTTACCAAAGCAACAGCGTTCATATTCTGGCAGGTCATATTCCTCGGTTTCATAATAAAAATTTTCTACGATGCTCTATTGGCGTCGTTCTTAATCGATATACTATACGAACCGCAAATCAATACTGTCGAAGACGTGATCAAGTTTGGACGAAAAATAATGATTAAAAAAGTTCTGATTCCAATAATAAAGCAAAAAAACAATCTGCCAAAAGCTTTTACAGACTTACTAAAAGGCGTTGATGAAGATACCTTCTCTAAACATATCGATAGGCTCAACATCATGTACCTATATCCAGCACTTCAAGAACGCTGCAACTTTGTTTTACAACAACAGATTACTTTACAACGACCGCTATTCCGGTTAGCGAATATTTGTTTTGAAGTGACTGCTGAAGTGTTCCCAATGCAGTATAATTCGCCATTTTTAGAAGAATTCGACCACATCACTAGCTTGATAATGGAGACCGGACTTTACAATAGGTGGGAAGATTCGATTTTTCGTGAAGCAGTTGAAGCAGGATTTGCGAAGATATTCCGAGATAACGAGGAACACGTTCATATTTTATCAATGACGCACTTTGCAGTTGTTTGGTTTGGATATGGAGTTGGAGTATTTATTGGTTCTTTTGTTTTTTTATTGGAATTTTATTTACACCGAATTAATTTTGTTGAAGTGAGAAATATTGTTAAATCTTCATCGGTTCGTTTATATTAGCGCTAACAAATAAATAATTCATATTCAGTATGATACATGTTTCTTTCAACTTGTACGATTCTTGTGTTATATAGATGGATTATTTAGAGATGGTTATACCAAACGACGATGACACTGACAACCCCATTCTAAATATAATTCGTTTATTTGGACAGGAATCCATAAAATGGCTTGTGGTTGCTAGATAAGGTGCAAAACCATACTCTATCTCATGGGAAATAGCTCCAATTGCTGCTTCTTATTCTCATACTCAGGCTGATCAAACAATAATGAATATTGCGATGACAAATCTCTAATGATCAAAGTATTTGTCAGGGTATGTAGAATATCAAAACATGAGCTTCCTAAAAATTAGGACTAACTTTTGGCTTTGATTGTCAATTTAATTCCTCCTTAAATTTTGAAGTTAATAAAAATTGTCGAGTGAGTAAAAATATTACAGTTCAAGAAAAGATTGTTCTTACTTTACTTACTTACTAGTTCATAGATTTGTCGCTGTCTGGTTGTTACTCCGTGTCACAACCATAGGCGAGCGTAAGAGAAATAAAAGTCAATTAGTTATTTCAATGTTCAATCTTTTATTTCTAATTTATTTTTGATTTGTATTTTTATTTTCTAATTGTCAATACATTTGTTTTTCTCAATCGATTGAATTGTCGAATTCATTCGCAGCGCAACCTCGATTGAATGAGCTATCGAAATGTAGTACTAACACGTCGTAGCAGCAAGTAGTTGTTTCTGCTACTAATCCGGTCAAGTTGCGGATGTTTCTGATATTTTCCAATAGAGGCTGGGAAAGACTGCCACAGATTGTTCATTTTCGATACAATTTTATCTGTACCAAAAAATTCTTAGTTTAGCGCACTTTAGCACACCATTGGGCCCATTGTGATTCTATTCTAGTGTTGGGACGAAATCCAGGCCATTTCCAGCCATTTGGAGCTTCTAATAAAGCGACAGCGGTCAGGAACACCACTCGGACCACCAAGGAAATATAATCCCAGGGAAGTCCCTCTTTTCCACGCAAGGGCCGGACATGTACATAGAAGATGGGAGACAGTTTCTTCCTCATCTTCATTACCACAACTTCTACATAAGTCGTTGCGGGAGTCCCAATCGCTCGGCGGGAAAGCCAAAGGGGTAGTGACCAGTCAACACTATCACTACATGGCTTATATCTTTTTTGTTAAACGGAACAAGAGATTTCGGCGTCCAAAGTTGGCCATATTGTGTGAAGATTGCCGCACACTGTTGCTGTGGTCCACCTCAGCCCGACTCGAGCTAAGCTGATATTTCTAACAGCCAGTTTATAGGTGGCTAAGGGAAATCTCATCTGGGATAAGTGGGGTGTGGGGAAGCTTATCTGCCCTACAGTTTCCCCTAATTCCCCTGTGTCCAGGAACCCAGCACAGAGTTTTATCAAACTGAGTGGCAGTCTCACACAGAGACCTGCAGCAGTTCAGAACAGTCGTGGATGTTGTAACGGCCGAATTATGAGCCTTGAGGGCCATGGACCATGATGATGACCATATGAATATGGAGCCCAAGTAAGAGAAGCCTTTGTCCTGGCAGCCGTCTAGGTAACCATTTGCTCGGCATGTATATCCAAAGGAATAAGATCATGGATAGACGAACAAAAAATCGTATGGGGGGAGGGGAATCGTAACGGCTTAGCCGCTAGGACGTTTTGAATTTTTTTAGTAGAGGTTTACATATTAACTTGTATTTTTGTAACCCTATTAGATATTTTCATGAATAAGGCAGAATATACGCAGAATACTCCCACTTATCTAAAACTGTAAATGTCAAGATTTCAACCCACCAACTTCCAGAGTTATTAGTCCTCAATTTTGTTTTTGTGATACTAAAATTTCAACTTGAATCACCTTTTTCTCCAAAAAAATACGCAATTAATCAATTTTTTTTTTTAAATTGGACAATTTCCAATTACCGATTATGAATCCCGTACAGGCCAGCGGGACGACCGAGGAAATGATGATTTCAAGCCGTAGATACAGACGCTGCACGCCTGTTGGGCGTAAGAAATTGGAGGACTCTAACCAATGAGTGAGAAGGTTGGAGAAGAAAACTGAAGGAGGCCAAGGCTTGATTTGGGCTGTAGTGCCACTGAACTGAACTATTTAGATAATTCTGACTAAAACTGAAAACTAAATGACTATAAATTTAGATAGTCCAGGAAAAAATGGAAAGCAGCTTTAGATTCAGCAGGTTTGAAGGAGGATTTCGTTACCAGTGTAATACTAGCTAAAAGAAATGTCTTGAAAAAGTTAAGGGCGCATCAAGATCTCACACGGCGCGCAAAATACCTAAAGATCGCACTGAGCGAAAGGTTTTGCTATCTTGATCTTGCAGCCTTAAGGCTAAATCCGACTAAAACTAAAGAAATGCGGATAAATGCAAACACCATTGAACGGACAGCGCTGAATAACGGTGACGTGGAGCTGGTAAACAAATTCTGCTACCTCGGTAGCATTATTACCGAAAATGGTGGGGCAGAAGAAGACGTAAGTTCCAGAATAAATAAAGCACGAGGCGCATATGCATGCCTGTCCCGCATATGGAGAACAACGGTGATCTCCACTAACACCAAATTGCGGCTGTTCAACTCCAACGTAAAGGCAGTTATTTTGTACGGTTGCGAAACATGGAAAGTAACCCAATTCATCACAGGGCGCTTACAAGCCTTCATCAACAGATGCCTTCGTCGTATCCTAAAAATCCGCTGGCAAGAAAGAATTTCAAACGAATAACTATGGCGCCCGTGCCGGCCAAGAAAGGATAGACGACCAAATCAGGCGAAGGAAATGGAATTGGGTTGCCCACACCTTGCGACGCGAAAACGAAAATCTAGCCAAACAGGCCCTTGGCTGGAATCCGAAAGGTTCCCGTCGAGCAACGTGGAGGAAAACCCTACTAGAAGAAGCCGCAACAACTGGGAGATCCTGGTCGGAGCTAAGAGCTGTCGCGCAACAGAGTCCGCTGGAGGGCAACTGTTTCCGCCCTATGTCTCATGAGGGATTAAAGGAGTTTAAAGAAGAAGAAAGAAGAAGATCTTGCAGTCTTGTTGCAGTTCTCCTTTTGTCCTTGTCCTGTCGTGTCTTGGTTTTGCTTTGGTCTTACTAAATTTGCAAGACCAGTTTTGCTCATCACTAGTGGCAGCATCCTGCAAACGACTGCCGAGAGAGCCCTACTATGCTGCAGGTTGCACTGGACCACCCTGCTGCTGTGAGCCAGCAAGAGTTTGACTGTTCTGGTCCACCTTGGATTTCAGGTCACCATCGTGCGGAGCACCAATTCCGGTTTGCTTTGTGGTTGCACCCCTCCCACATCTGGGATTCGTTAGCCATTTCGCCAATAAACCCGCACAGGTGATATTGAGACCCCTGCCACTCTTGCAACCAAAAACTGAGGTGAGCAAATTGCCTTCAAACCCACCTACCTACTATGCTTACTACTGGACATTCCATCATGACCACATCTCGGGTTGCTAGTGTAAAGGATGAAAACTAAGGTTAGTTTATTCCACATAAAAAATACACTTCTAGACTAATCTTGTAAGGCAACATTCGCAAGGATTCCGTCGGGCCGGAAGACCTAGATCAATGTAGAGGAGAGCCCTATTAGCTAAGACAGCAGCAACTGGAAGACCCTGGTTGGAGCTAAGAGCTGTCACACAAAACAAAGTCTGCTGAATAGCAACTGTTTCCGCGCTATGTTCCATGAGGGATTAAAAGTGAATAAGAAAAAGAACATACTTAGTCTCATCTTTTAGGTTGATATGTATTTTTTATTTCATATAATGAACAAAAACTTGAGTGACCTAGTTTAGAAATGGAAGCTGTTATGAAAGACTAAGATGGGAGCTAGAGTATGTAACCTTATAAACATGTTAAGAAGCACACAATTCTTTTATAAATACTAAACCGAGGAATTACGTTGTCGTATTGAGATTTAAAATTATTTTATTACTGGGTACCTCTTATTGTTTACAAGAAGTTCTATTATTGAATTGGAAATAACTATGCGTCGCTAAAAGGTCTTCTGAATACTACAATTGAAAAATCCTTCAGTTATTTAAAAATAGAAACATTTAAAAATATATAAAGTTTACGACCCTGTTACAATCCATATATTGGTGACGTTTATGTATATTTTTTGTTGACGAATTGAAACGTTGGTAACAATTCCATATAATGCAATTCACAAAATCGTTAATGAAGTTTTCTCTGCTCTACTCTTACGACTTCAACAAAATAATGCAATAATACAAATGGGCATTGACGGTCTTTAAGACCAGTACCTTGTCTTAAGGACCGTGAATGCCCATTTGTATCCCATCCCTAATAAAACCTGCATCAAAATATCCACTTACCTTCCATTTAAATGGACGATTAAGAGGTGATCCATCTTTCAACATCCTGGGCATTGCTTTACCGAGATTTCGCGTTCTGCATATTCAAAATTGTCATACAAACCTGACATTAAACCAACGGGAAAAATAATTAATTCGGAATTGATTTAGAATCAATTCCCATACAAACGAACTATGTAATTCCATTTGCATTCTTTTGTATAAAAAGAATGAATTACAGTTACACGGCCATTGCATAGGCTGGAATACATTCATTCCGTCTACATTACAAAGTAATTTTTTCTGAACTAGTTCCAAAGTGTTGCATTCTGAACTAGTTACGAAGTAATAAATTCAGAATACAATACTTTGTAAATGGTTGAGAATGGATTCCTAAAAAGTTATCCAACTAAAAAATTACTTCCGTCGTCACGGCTTGAATGAAAATTTCTTCCAGCAATTCCACACGAGCGTACACAGTCGTCTGCCAACGTGTTTTATGGAGGAGAGGGTGAAAGAGGAGAATGGAATGGACACAATGTTCATCGCCTTCTCTCACCCTCTTTTCCATAAAACACTTTTGCAGCCGACTATTTAGTCCAGTAAATAGGTCGAAAAAAAGGCCTTCGTAATGCGAAAAATACCGCACGCGATTTTTTTTACCAAATGTTTTTACATATTTTTATGAGCTTAAATTCAAAATGGCGTCATCCCCACCCTTATGCTTTACTTACAATGAAGGGAAACGCGTTAATTCTCAGAAACTATGCGTTTTACGACAAAAATGTATATAATCTTTTTTGTAGATTTAACTTTTTTGTTCAGAATGTTTTTTTTGTAAAGTCAATATGTTCGGAGTCATAGTGCTTCAAACTTTATTCATTACTTTCTTTGCACTATATTTCGTTAACGGTTAGCCCGCCATAAAAAAGTTCTGCCTAAGACTTATAGAACACACGATTATCTACAATTTTTGCTTTTATCATTTTTAGATAGGGCTAATATTTCACGAGTTATAGCGCTTTAAGTGTCGGAAAATGTAAATTCAAAAAAAAAAAATTTCCTAATATCTTTTTCTTTCCCCGTTTCATTTCAAAACTGATTATATCGAGTGTTGAGCTCATCATTGCCCACATTTGCTGCCTTTATTTTTTTCTATAAAGTTGATATTTATGGATTTATTACACCTCAAAAGTTTATTAAAAATGGTTTTTTGCAAATATCTAGTCAACTATTTATTTACGATGACAAGTTATACCAACAAATTTGTTTCTTATAAAATTCCGTTGAAATTTTACTTCAAACATTTTTTTCTAGCATTTATACTTTAGCTAATGTTCATACATATAATTAAGAAATTTCTTTGGCGTACGTTTGCAGAATCGGAATGATAAAAGAAGTTTGGACATTGTACAACGTATTGCAAATGTTTCTGATGCCAAAGCTACAGGTGCTAGGTATCATCATTCCCGTATGCGAGATTTGAAAACCACACCATCTACGGGGGGGAAAAAGGAGTCGTCCTAATAAAGAAATGTCCGAGGTGATGCAAGTTATTAGTATCTAGCTTTATAACGAACAGTGAGGAATGTCAATTTAGAGTTTCTGAGTAGCTCGCGTTAATCGACAAGGAAAATCGTCCGGAAATTCGTTTGTTTAAGCATTCACTAAGGTTCAAATGTTTTGGAAAATCGGCTACAAAAACCAAAGTGAACTTATCAGCTTAAGTGAACCTCACCTCGTACCTACACCTTGCCGCGGTGGTGGGGCTTGCGAGTCTCGTAGTAGCGTTAGGCTATGTCGGCGGTGGCTAGCTGGTAACCAGCAAGCCACCGGTAGGGACACCCATGCCGAACAGGCTAATTGCGAAGAGGCCAGACTAAGCTAGGTACATCCACTTACCCTCACCTTTTCTCTCTCTCCTTCTCCTTCCCTCTTCCTATTTCCCCACTTCTAAGCTAAGGTGTTTACCGTGCCGATGGCTGCATGGCCAGCCAGTGGTTAAAGAGTGCTGGTCGCGAACGGTTCCCTCCGATGCCCGGGCAAGGTCGGAGAGTACAAGTGCCTTATCCTGGTAAGCGGCTCTGGCAGGATGGACCCCTCTTTCCGCACTACTCGTGGGACTTTTATGGAAAATAAAAACCCTAAAAAACCAATCGCCTCCAGTTCGGGGGCTCCCAACAAAACCAAACCTACTGCCTGCAAGGGCAGTAAGGTGAGTAAAAGGGAAAAAGGAGCTTTAGACTCTAATCCGGAGCTCCCCATTCCCTCCAAGCCAACTGCTTCAACAGAAGCAGGCCCTTCAACTGCACTCGTGCAGTCTCCTGGTGCCTCTAAGGAGGCTAAAAAAACTAAAATGCCTGGCTCTAAAGGTGCTCCATCAAGGGTGTACTACCAAGAGCTACGCAGCGCCCAGAGAATCCTTGCCCGATACAAGGGAGTTGCGGAGGGTGGACTCACCGAGAAGCAGCAAGCTTCGATAAGGTGGGCGACGCGGGTCGCCGGCGAGCAAACTTCGCAAACTGGCAACCCAGCCCCAAAGCGTCAGAGGTCCCTAGAGGAACCTAATCACCCTGAGGCTAAACGTAGCAGGAACACTTCCATACTTCCTGCTACTACTAAAACCTACAGCCAAGTGCTGGAAGGTCAGATCGTTATCGCCGTCATCGACGAAAACGATCCAGATGGCACCATTCTGCCTGATAAATGGAGGAAACTTGAGGTCAGGCTCGAGACGATTTTCCTCCCAATACTTCAGGAGCATCCTGGCACTGCTCCTCACTGTCGCGATAGCGGATGGTTTCAGGGCCGCGTGAAGCTCATCGCTTGTGCCGATCAGAGATCTGTCGATCTCTACAAAATAGCAATATCCAGAATTGGGGAAGCATGGCCAGGCGCCAAACTCAAGGTTGTTAGGAGGGAGGAAATCCCGAATCGGCCAAGAGCGCGTTCCTGGATCCCAGCAGAACCAGCCGAGCCTCAGGCTATTCTGGATATCATTCGGTTGAGTAACCCACAGCTACAGACGTCTTCGTGGAGGATTACGAAACTGGAGGACCCTAAAGGCGACGGCCGAGCGGTTACATTAGTAATTAGCGAGGAGTCGCTGGGACCTTTGGCGAAATCTGAATGCGTCATAAGCTATGGGTTTTCTTCAATCACCCTGAGGCTTTACAAAAAAGATTCTTTGCCCCAGAGTGGAACTGCTCCACCTGGGGCTCCAGATGGTGAGCCCTCAGGCACTGCGGGTGACACAGGTACGGATGTTTCTGATTCCAACGTGCCTGGCACTGCGGGTGACACAGGTACGCAAGTAGCTGAACCCAATGTACCTAGTATTGCGGATGACACAGGAACAGGAGTAGCTGATCCTAAGGTGCCTGAGGATACTCACCTACCAACCCTGGGTTCAAACGACCCTCTCTTATCCTCTGAGGATTCCAACTTCTCAGTTCCTTCGCCGTCAAGGACGGAGGATGAACTGGGTGACTTTGCCCAACTTCTTTCGGTGGGAGATGATGATATTACTCTCACACCGGAAGAGGACGAGGCTGATATTACGGTGATCGAGACTGATCCCACTACTCCCAACCACGATGTTGAGAGTAGCGCAGATTAATCTCCATCACAGCAAGGCTGCATCCGCCAGCCTATGCTTACGCCTTTCTAAGGCCGATATAGATGTCGTCCTGGTACAAGAGCCTTGGATCGTCCGGGGCCTTGTATGCGGAATCAGGACTCCTAAATACAGGTTGCTGTATCCCAGAAATGGGGGAGGTAAGCCAAGAACCTGTTTAATTGTTAAAAATGACCTTAACGCTTTTATGTTGTCTAAATTTAGCAATGCTGATAATGTACTGGCCTGCTTGGACAACAGGAAAGGCGGTAGGCCTACGTGGATTGGATCTGTCTACCTACCATATGAGGAAAATTTGGACAACTCCAGTCTCTTTGTTGCCGCAAAAGAAGCGGCTAGTCGTGGAGCCAGCCTCATCGTTGGATGTGATGCGAATGCTCACAACACCGTTTGGGGCAGCTCTGATACAAATATAAGAGGTGAGTTGCTTTTTGATTTATTACTTCAACACAATCTCTTGCTATGCAATAGGGGAAATGAACCCACGTTCATCACAAGGGTAAGACAAGAAGTCTTGGATATTACCCTTGTTTCCCCAGATCTGCTCAACCGTGTGGAAAACTGGAGAGTATCCAGTGAACACTCTTTTTCTGACCACAGAGTCATCCTTTTTAATATCAATATGTACCCAACTGTGAAGAAGGCCCCTGGTTACAGGAATGTCCGGAACACAGACTGGGTCATATACAGACAAGTAGTGGAAAGATCCCTCCCTGAGGATGTTCCCACCCACCCTTGGAATGCTGAAGATCTTGAACATCAAGTGACAAATCTCAGTAACCTCCTGAATAACGCATTAGAAGCAGCCTGTCCCATTAGGAAATATGGGGGTAAAACCAAACCCCCTTGGTGGAACAGCAGACTTCTCAAACTAAGGTCTGAAAGCAGAAAGGCCTTCAATAAGGCCAAATGGTCTAATTTGGCTTCGGACTGGGACAACTACAAAAGTCGTCTCAGGGAGTTCAAATACGAACTGCGAAACTCAAAAAGGGAATCCTGGAAAACCTTTTGTGCGACAATAGAAGGTTTTTCAGATGCCGCAAGAATGAGAAAAGTTCTCTCGAAAAGCCCAATGTGCCAAGAAATGCTGCAACAAGCAGACGGTACATGGACCACAAGTAGTCAGGAGTCACTGAAACTCCTACTCGATACTCACTTTCCTGGCTCAACATCTCTTGCTGCATCTGCAGAAACAGGTTTTGAGGGCCCAGCTAGCACACATAATTTAGGCACCATTGACAGATTGATAAACAGAGATTTACTACTGTGGTCCATAGAAGGCTTCATGCCTTATAAAACACCGGGACCAGATGGAATTTATCCCATTGAAATTCAGAAAGTCAGTGACCTAATTCTGAATTGGCTCGCAGCCATCTATAGGAGCTCCCTTAGCCTAAGCTACATTCCAACATCCTGGAGAGTAGCGAAGGTAGCTTTCATTCCGAAAGCGGGTAAAATCTCCTACCACAATCCAAAAGACTTGAGACCTATATGTCTCACATCCTTTCTCCTCAAGATACTAGAAAGACTTGTGGAGATCCATGTTAAGCAAAGCATTGATAAAAAACTGCTTTCTCCCTCGCAGCATGCCTACACGAAAGGTAAATCAGTAGACACTGCTCTCCACTCTTTGGTAGCGGTCATTGAAAGATCCCTTGAATTCAAGGAATTCACGTTGGCTGCTTTCCTAGATATTGATGGTGCTTTCAACAATGTTGAACCCTCTGCGGTCACGAGGGCACTCCAGCGTCTGAATGTTGATGGGTGCTCCAGGTCCTTTATTGATCAGTTGCTAGGGTGCAGGGTCATAAAGTCTAGCCTGGGGCTTTCGGAAGAAGTCAGACGGGTTAAAAGAGGCACACCACAAGGTGGGGTCTTATCGCCGCTCCTTTGGAATATGACAGTCAATGAAGTATTGATAACTCTAAAGGAGTCTGGGTGCACCACGGTGGCCTATGCTGATGATATTGTGCTGGTGGTGACCGGCAAGTACATCTCAACAATAAGAGATATAATGCAACAAGCATTGAATACTCTTTCTCATTGGGCCACTACAAAGGGTCTAGGCGTCAACCCAACCAAGACTGAAGTAGTGCTCTTTACAAAGAAGCATAGACTTCCCAATTTTCCTCCTTTAAGACTCTGTAATGAAACACTGCATATAAAGGAGGATGCGAAATTTCTAGGTCTCATACTCGATAGGAAACTAACGTGGAGACCGAATCTTATAGAAAGAGCAAATAAGGCCAAAACAGCTCTCTTCCTATGCCAGAAAACGATCGGAGTCAACTGGGGCCTTAAACCCCGCATCGTCCACTGGCTCTATACAGCCGTAATCAGACCTATACTTATGCGTGGCATATCGGTATGGTGGACTGCATTACAGAAGATTACGTATCGCAAGATACTGGAAAGGGTCCAAAGAACAGCTGAACTGTGTATCAGTGGTGCAATGAGAAGCACCCCTACAGCTGCGCTGGATGTCTTATTGCATCTTACCCCTTTGGATATACACGCCGAGCAAATGGCAGCCTGGACGGCTGCCAGGACAAAGGCTTCTCTTGGATGGACTCCATACTCATATGGCCATTCATCCATCCTTAGGAAATTCGCCATCACTGCGAACAACCTAGATTATACTACACCTACGTGGACCTTGGAGAAAGGTTTCAATACCATCATTCCGGCCAGAGATGACTGGACAGATGGTGTTATCCCAACTGGGTCATTATGTATTTTCACAGATGGCTCAAAAATTGGGAATAATGTAGGCTCTGGTATCTTTTCCGAGGCATTAAATATAAATACCTCTCTTCGTCTACCCGATCACTGCAGCGTCTTCCAAGCGGAAGTCACTGCGATCTGGGAGGCTCTCGAATGGCTGAAGATAAATAATATATCTCATAAGAATATATGTATTCTATCGGATAGCCAGGCGGCCCTCAAGGCTCTTAATTCTGTCGTCACAACATCCACGACTCTTCTGAACTGCCGCAGGTCTCTGTGTGAGACTGCCACTCAGTTTGATATAACACTGTGTTGGGTTCCTGGACACAGTGGGATTAGGGGAAACTGTAGGGCAGATGAGCTTGCTAGACAGGGAACCGAAGTGGAAAGGACACCCCACTTAACCCAAATGGGAATGCCCTTAGCCACCTATAAACTAGCTGTGAGAAAAATCAGCTTAGCTCGAGCCGGGCTGAGATGGACCACAGCAACGGTTTGTCGCACTCTTCATGCAATGTGGCCAACTTTAGACGCAAAGCGTTCAAAATCTCTGGTTCAGTTGAACAAAAAGGAGATAAGCCATGTGGTAAGGGTGCTGACTGGTCACTGTCCCTTCGGCCCACACGCCGAAAGATTAGGACTCCCCCACAACGACTTATGTAGAAGTTGTGGTAATGAAGAAGAGGAAGAAACTGTCTCCCATCTTCTCTGTACATGTCCCGCCCTAGCAAGGAAAAGAGGGACTCTACTTGGCTCACCTTTTCTTGACGGATTGAGCGAGCTGCAAAATATTGGTGTCTCTAGACTCTGTCGCTTTATTAAAAGCTCGAAATGGCTTGAAATGGCCTGAACTATGTCCCAATACCAGAATGGCATCACAATGGGCCCAATGGCGTGCCTAAGTGGGCTCCCTGGTGGGGGCAGCCATTTCAACCTAACCTAACCTATCAGCTCTACCTCCAACTAAACTGCTCGACTTCATTCATTTCGACTATATCATCAAGTGCAAACTTGGCTTGATAGTTATCAAGACCCGGAGGAATGGGACTGGACGCGAACAACATTTGGCTTACAACCAGTCCCAATGACAATTGCTCCGGCACCAGCAAATTTATTAAAATTAATATCCTGCAAATGTAGGAAAAAATGTGGCGGTTCCTGTGGATCCGGTCTCAAATGTAACCATAAATTTGCTCTAACTGCAGTGGAGGAAATTGGGAAATTGCGAAAATGTGACGAAGGATGCAAACCTCCTTGAAAACAATGAAATAAATGAGAACATTTGCGAGTTTTCAAGTCTCCCAGATATATCATTCGACGAAGACGTCAAGTCATTTGATGGCAGCTTCATTGGTCAATCCGATTGTCAACCGACATCTTCGAAACATATGAGGCTAAATAACATGTTATAGCATCATTGTTTCGTTTTCTTGAATTTTTTTTTTGAATATACATTTTCGGACATTTAAAGCGCTATAACTCGTGAAATATTACCCCTATCAAAAAATGATAAAACCAAAAATTATAGATAATCGTGTGTTCTATAAGTCTTTGGAAGGACTTTTTTATGGCGGGCTAACCGTTAACGAAATATAGTGCAAAGAAAGTAATGTATAAAGTTTGAAGCACTATAACTCCGAACATATTGACTTTACAAAGAAAATTCTGAACCAAAAAGTTATATCACTTATTTATCTACAAAAAAGATTATATAAATTTTTGTCGTAAAACGCATAATTTCTGAGATATAGGATTAAACGCGGTTCCTTTCATTGTAAGTGAAGCATAAGGGTGGGGATGACGCCATTTTGAATTTAAGCTCATAAAAATATGTAAAAACATTTGGTAAAAAAAATCGCGTGCGGTATTTTTCGCAAAGAAAAAGTACCTATTTACTGGACTACTTTTCGTGTCGTGTTCATGCTCATGTGAAATGGGTGTTCCCAATTCATTCAATACGTCTTCCCATTTCAAATTACATATTTATAGTAAATTATGTCATTAAAACTTCGGGAACTTCAATTAGAATCCAAGAATTACAAATGTAGAGGACTCAGTTTATACTTGTCGAGTAACTCAGTAAGCTGTCAGAAGTCAGTAAGCGGTATGAACGTATTAAGCGGAGAGAAGTCAGACAGCCGTAGTTAAAGGAAGCAGTTGTTTTTTTCCCTTGAATTCTAAAAGCTGAATATTAAAAGCTGATAATTAATGAAATATATTGTTTGATTAAAACATTACGAGTTCAAATAAGTTGTCGTTTATTCTTTTTATCCTAAACAAATATGCATTGAAAAGAAAAGGACAACATAGGGTAAAAAAGTTTTTGTTTGCCTTTTACGCTCGCACAGTTAAAACTGAAGTTGTGTAGCAAACTAATTACTTTGTAATAAATTCGGAATTCATTCGGATGGAATCTATTCGGGTTTTTCTCGCTGGGAACCACGGTAACATTCTGCAAGTCCTACATTCCGGCCCATCACGAGTAAAACTATTATCCATATTTTTCAATTCGTCATAATATGATTACTATTGGACATTGCATTATGCAACGAATGTTGGATTTTTCCGAATAAAGAACACAGCAGTATAAACACAGTTTCCGTTTTACGTGTTAAATTTTCCCAAAATAGATCCTCTCCATACCAATGTCCTCTTCGATGATTACTTGAAAAACCATTAATACTCGACCTCTGTTTATTTTTGCTACATGTAACTTTCCTAGAGAATTTTGTTGACATGCATGTAAACTGACATTTATCAAAAACACAAATCAATGTTCCAATATTTTCTCAAGTACACTCGTGTCTTGATAAGAGCCTACAAATAAGCTTTGAACAAAATCACAAAATTTAAGAATGTGCAAAATTAGGTTCATAATAAAAATTTTAATTATTAATTTGTTGCTTCTACATCAGATATTCACAATTAACTTTTCTGAGTTATTGCAGTTGACAGGAAGACTTCAATCGCGCTACAAGTTTGAAACGGTGGCATTATTTACAAGTGACTTGAATACTGCGGGATTAGTGGAAAATCAATTTGTTTTAAAATTGCACACGGAAATTCAAGCACCGATTGTGCACTTGACAAAATCGCTAGGATACGAAATTCGCTTCAAGATCTCAAAGGAGTTGCTTTCGTTTGTTTTTATCGACAATAAGGATAATGATACATTAAACATAGCAGCAAGTGTCCTTGGTGGGATTCACCATACAAAAGTTGTAATTGTTTCGATAAGTGACGTGATCGACTTCGGTGCAATGTTTGAGTTCTTCCGTGAGTGCTGGAGACAAAATATGTTAAATGTAGTAGTAGTAATTGAAAATCAGCAGAAACATAATGAAATTTTCACTTACGATCCTTTTCCAAGTATTCAAATACAAAATGTTACTGCAAACGCTATTGAAGGTTTGTATCCAAACAAATTGAAGAACATGAAAGGATTTTGCTTAAGGAGTACAATTCAACAGGATTTACCGAGAGTATACAAATATACTAATAAAGACGGTGTTCAAGTGGTAACAGGAGTGAGTGCATTGGCATTGTTTACTTTCTTTGAAAAGCACAATGCAACATTTGAAGAGTATAAAGTGAAGGGCGCATTAGAAACACTCGAAATTCATATGGTTAATCGTCTCCTAGAAGAAAAGGAAATTGACATTTCAATACATTCTTATCCATTTACCGCATTCGCCAGGAGTAAGCTAGGCGTTAGTGTACCAATAGTAATAACAACTTGCGACTTGGTAGCTCCTGTAAGCTCAGAAATACCCCTGTATTTATACATTGTTCGTCCTCTTCGTAGCTCAATGTGGATAGCTGTACCGATAGCCATATTCCTAATATCCTTAGCCATATATTTTGCTTCATTAATCCTAGAAGACAAAAAGGATATTTCATTAATAGTTATTAGCGTTCTCCAAGGATTTTTATACTCATCCATTTCGAAGTCCCAATTCGTCCGACCATGGACGATTATCTTTTTCCAGGTCACACTTTTCGGATTCATAATAAAAGCGTTCTATGACGCTCTCCTCGCGTCGTTTCTAACCAACATCCTGTATGAGCCTCAAATAAATACAATAGACGACGTCATCAACTCCGGGCTACAAATGATGTCGAAACAAATCATAATTGATATAACACTACGAAAGAACTATTTCCCAAAGGAGTTTACAGATCTGTTTCTTAGTGTTAATGAGGATGTATACTCCAGCCACTTATTGTCGATGAACACATCCTACCTGTACCCAACGAACAAGGAACGCTACACCTTTATAGACCATCAGCAGGAGAATCTACGTCGACCAATTTTTCGTGTTACAAACATATTTTTTGAGCAAATTATTCAGTGTTTTCCCACGCAGTATGATTCGCCATATTTAGACGCCCTGAACAACATCATTCTCTTGATACATCAGTCTGGCATTAATCAGAAGTGGGAAGTGTCTGTTTACCTTGAAGGTGTGAAGGAGGGATTTTTAAAGACTCGGCAGGATAACGAGGAGCGTGTGCATATTTTAACAGTGACACACTTTAGAGCTGTTTGGTTTATATTCGGATTCGGTATGCTAATTAGCTTTTTCATATTTTCAATTGAGTTGGTTTTGAGTAAATATAAAAGGATTCCAAGCAGTTAAATAATTTTCTTAAGAAAACATTCATAATTTTTTACATTAAGTTATTGTAAAACGAATTCGAGAACATACAAATTTTTAGATGTAAATAAAATGTAATTTCTATAGAATACTTGAAAAATAATTTTATTAATCCGTTTTCATCCTTGAAAAGTTCGTGCAACGTGCGGCCAACAATTCAATCAATAGAGGACTGTATTTTTCAAAAACCATTTTATTTTATGTGGAGACCTGTGCTCTAGAGACACCTGAAAACTACTAACCACTTCAAACGTTGTGTTTTTCGTTTTACATGATTGTCTCGAAAACTAAATACAAAATGTCCAATCAATCTGCGGAAATTCTCCAGACAATTGAAGGCAGGAAAAAAAATGTATGACCAAATTACCTATTTATTCTCTAAAAAGAATATAAACTTTTATTAAACAGTAGTTTAGAGTCGAAAAATAATGAAATAAAAACTTGTCTTTTTTGCGGCACAAAACTTGTCTTTTTTGCGGTGGAGTTTTTTGTATATAAAATTGAAAAACTCAAATGTAAAATAATAGTGCATAATAGTACAACTCTTAATGAAGAAAAAGAGCTTCGAAAAAATGTCCTACGAGGTCGAGGAGCTGTAGACGAAGGATTTTACGAAAACGCTTTTTTTTACAAAAATTGAAATTTCACCCATATTTTGCAAAATTTCCAACCAAAAAAAAATGAGTTTTCAGATTGCCAAAAGCAACACTTTTACTAAGTAAAAAGTTTCTAGGTCGCATCAATAAAAAGCAAACAATAAATGAAAAAAAGACGCGATTTTTAACGGTTTTTAGCATTTTTCTCCACGTATAAGACACTAATCAATATTTTGTACCACATCAATTGAAAGATAATTTTAATACCTATAACTTTCTCATTTAACTTTTTCGGATCCGAGCTCAACTTTTTGTTTTATTGGCGAAAACCGTTTTTTTTTACTTTTGCGAATTTTTTAGGTTAAGTTCGCCAATGTTGGGTTAGGTTAGTTAGGTTAGGTTAGTTAGGTTAGTTAGGCTAGGTTAGGATACGACTGAGCTGCTCGTGCACAGCCCAAACACTTAGGCCAAAGGGATAGGCCCGTTGTGATTCCATAATGATTCCACTTTAAACCCGATGTTAAAGTGTCGTTTCTTCGCTAAACCACCTCGGAGACGTAATGAGTCTTACTTCGGAATTTTTGAGTCATCTGCGGCCTGACTATCTGAAAAGATGTAGACAGTACGGTTCCTGCTGCCTTGCTGTTTGATTTGCAGTGTGGCTAAAACCTCCGCAGTGATCGGGTCGATCCCAAGTTCCGGCGAGAAGACTCTTCCTCCCACTCGACCCTCAAGCTTAGAGCCTTCAGTAAAGAAGTTTGTAGCACCCTAAAAATTGTGTGGCCTATTTCTTCATTCACAACGTGAAGGGATGTGGAGTTAATCTCCGATATGCAGAAATCCGTTTTTGTGGGGATGGTAACAGAATTAAGCACCTTCGTATGCCCTCCCCTGATTACGGTCCAAAAACCGGATTCTTTTATTCTAAAGGCTGCGATGATTGCTCTTTTCCTTGCCACAATATTTAAAGGAGGGAGGTACAAGAAAACATTTAAGGCGCCTGTAGGTGTGGAGCGAAGTGCTCCTGTTATGCATAACTCCGCACGTCTTTATACTTTCTGTAGTTTTTTTAGCACTTGCACTTTTAGTAGGACTTGGACACATTATGCTGTAAACATGCTAAGGGCGAAAATAGTTTCCACAACGACTGGCAAAAACGAATAGAACACACAGCTTTTCTATGAGTATGAAGGGTGCAGCACAATATGCAGACCACTCGACGGCGAGGTCGCCGAGAGTGGCGACTCAATCAATCCAAGTTCTATTTCGTAGCCGTCGCCCCTCAAAGTTGCCTGGGCGGTGTGACCTGGGATTGTGTTGCTATTCTCGTATGTTCCTGTGCGCGTGTGTAGCATTCGGATGTCGAAGATGATTATTCTTGTGTGTACTTTTTAATTTTTGTGCACCGTCGCCGTCGCCCTTAGCATGTTTACAGCATTAGACGGACAATCGCTGTATAGATCCATCGTACTATGTTGGTGAGAGGCCCCATTTATTCCCTACGCATTTTTTGCAAGCGAAAAGCGCTCTGTACGCTTTCTTAATGCGCTCTTCTGTGTTTTCATTCCAGACTAGCTTCTTGCCCAAGGATGCTCCCAGATATTTGGCACTGTTGTTAAATTTGAGCCTGACATGGTTAAGCCGGGGAGGAGTTAGGGGTGTAGCTCTATACCTCCTCGTGAAGAGGACTAATTCGGTTTTTTAATACGCTCTTATTAGCTTCACTAGTAACTATGTAAGAAAATCTTGGAAGTTAAATTTGACACACTTTCCGGTTTCCGATTGAGCTGACGTTAAGTTTGGATGCCAATTCAATCTGCTGACCATTTCGTAAAAAAATCAAGATGGCGGCTCCAAAATGGTGGCGAATTTTTGCAATTGTGCTCCGTGGTTCCCTGGTATGGTTATCAAATGAAAGGATATGACAGCTACAATACCATTAGCTGTGGGGGTCATTCCAAATACAAAATGGCGGCCAACACTAAATTGCGGACTAAAAAGTAAAAAATACAACTTCAAATATTGCACACATTCGTAGTTCTCGTGATAATTTCAATGCATACATGATGAGTTGAATACCTAGTTGAGGTGAGGTTGAGTTGAAAATAAAAAAGCACTACACTTTACTAAAAATCACAAACAAGGCACATAGATGCTGCTGTCAACTAAATTTAACTATTAAACACAAGACTGTATGAATAATTTCAACAGAATTCAAAGAGGTAGAGCTGAGTCGTGCTCAGTCGACCTTTAAACCTGAGGTCAACCCATCATGTATAAGAAGTAAATGCAAGAAGGCGGTTATAAGATGGCGGTCGCTTTTTGCAATTGTTTTCCATTGAGCCCACGTCATGGGTATCTAAAGAAAGAGTACGACAGGTATGTAGAGGGCAGTTAGCTGGGTGACGTCATTTTAAATCTAATACGCCGCCACCACAAAATGGTGGCAGACGTATTTTAGTCTATTATATACATTTTTTTTTTATGTGATAGACTAGAGGCTTAGGGGAAGCCCCTTTGTACTGATCGACAATCTATATTTTTTCATATAGAATGTCGAACAGCAGCTCTAGCCGGAAGATAGAGAGTAGAAAGAGATAGAAAGTAGGAAGGAGCTGCCACAGCCTAGCCGCGATATTTTACTCCAACCAAGCTAAAAAACACGCTTTTGTTTTGAAATGAACCAAAAAGTAAACTAGTTGGGATGTGGGTTCGAACCTTTCGGTCCACACGATCAACTTCCCAGTATGATGGATGTTGAATAATATGATTGGATATTTTAATAACAAATGAACAATAGGCAATATAGAATATATTTATAATACCGAGAATTTGTCACAATTGTTTATCAATATTTTCGTTAAAATGTCAAACTAAATGTGCGCACTTACAAGATTAGGATGACGAAAATGTATATAAAATTGATGTATTAATGTTTTTCGGCACCTCAATGAAGTCGATATAGTTTTTAGTTCGCGCGGTATCGTGCAGGTACAAAAATCACTTAAGTCATTTAAACCGAAAACCGCTGGACCGAATATTATAAAAATCTTTTCAGATTATATTGTCGCTAATACGCTTCGAACGGCACCTCAAGTAAGTCAATATCTTTCGTGGTTCGGGCGATATCGTGCAGGTACAAAAATCACTTACGTCGCTTAAACAAAAAAACGGCTGGACCGAATTTCATGAAAATCTTTTCAGATCATATTTCGGTTAATACGCTTCGAACGACACCTCAACGAAGTCGATATCAGTTTTGGTTCGCGCGATATCGTGCAGGAAAAAATGACCACATCCGTACGCACATATACACACACACACATACTTCCTCCCAATTTTTTGCTTAAAATGCTCCTGGGACTTTGAAAGATGAAAATACGTTGAAATTTTCGATTTCGATTTTCGGACCGATTACAATAACTTCCTATACTGGGAAGTTAAAAATAATTTTGAATGTTAGGTTTTTATTGCTACAGCCACTTACTTAAACGTAAAAAAGCGTGGCGGTTTTGGTTTCCCTAACTTTGAAGATCGTTTCCTCGCGTATTTGCAACATAAACGGAAGACAATGAAATGTAAATATTTCAAACTAATTAATTCAGATTTTTATTTTTGCACTTCTTAACATAAATTTCACAAACAAAAATACATGAACTCACAAGCATCCCAACACCATATGCGCACCAAAGATACCGAAAGTACCTCAATCGCAGAACACGAATCAATATATCGTCCCGTCGAAATCGTTTCAATAGTCCGACTTGAACAGCTTCGTCAAACGTTGTTGAGATCCATCTCTGATACAGTCCAGCTTGTCTGGTTTTGGTGATGACTCTATTCAAGGATTGCAGAAATGGAGAGTCCCGCTGCGTGGCGTAGACTAGTACGTTTTCTTCCAGGCAGACATCCGACACTCGAAGTAGCGGTCGTTGCAAGTAGTCCTGTTGATGAAATAGAAGCTGCCATCGCTCAGAATGGATAGCATATGAGTACGTGTTATTTAGTGAGGTAGTATGATCTGAGAAGTTTTCCACATCCACGCCATAAAGTAAGTCCGTGAATTCTTTAGATAAATTTAACATTCTTTTAATTCTTGGAATATGGAAATTTATGATCATAATTTTGTGTTGATATGCAATAATGTCTTCGATTGTGTTTAATTGTGGTTCATAAACTATGCTGGTCAAAAGACTGGAGAGTATTGCGTTATAAAAGTTTGACATGATGAAGCCCAGCAGTATCACAAGTCCAAAAAACAGTCTCCATAACCAATTGTTCGTGATTTGTGTATCTGGAATTGGTAGAAATAAAACGGCTCTAAATATATTGACTAGAATATTTGTAAATTCCATTTTGGGATTCAGAGTAAGTTTCGAAGTAAAATATCCCATGGATGATATAAAAATGACGATCAATGACAACGACCACCATACGTTTGAATCAAATGGATGCACAATATATAAGTATCGAGGCAGCTCAGAGGTTACTGGAACTACAATGTCCCAAAGTACAAAAGATACGGGATATGTTGCTCCAAACCTTGTCAGGTCAATTCCAGTCACAGGGTTCGGGTATATTCCTATATCAATTTCTTTTTGTTCTAATAAATCGAATATTATCGATATATTCATGTTTTTTATTTTGGTCTTCAACTTGTACTCTTCAAATGTGGCATTGTGGTATTTTACGAAGGCCATGAAGACTTCTCCGCCATAACCTGATATAGTTCTTTCTCCATTTTTATTGATGTATTGAAAAACTCGAGGAGGATCCTGTCCAATTGGGGATCTGAACCGATATTCTTTTAGATCTCTTATTTTATCAGGGTAGAAAGCATCAATTGAATGATCAGTGACATTTTTTATTGAAAGTGTCGGAAAAGGATCATATGTAAAAATTTCGATCCGTCCACGATCGTTTTCAAAAACTGTAATTACATTTATCATGTTGTTCAGTCGGAACCATTTGAATAGCTTAAGGACTGCCATTGGCGTAACTTTAGGACTTGTGTTGATAGTAATTATTTTTTCTTGATGTAGCTCTCTTAACACACGATCAGCGATCTTCAGTGATTCATCTCTCCAGCTTCTAACGAGGACAAAGATTAAAATATTCTTAGATATACGATGATGAACTTCGTAGTAATTCTCTTCTGTAAACCATAGTTGTGGAACAAAAAATGTAGTCTGTAAATTAATGCAAAATTCAGATATCTCCAAACTGTTCGAGTTAGAGCTACTAGTAAATATCACAAACGTTTGAAACTTGTAACGAAAATGAAGTTTTTCGGTTAAGTCTAAGATTTCCGGAAACTCTATCGAAAACACAAAATTTGAAAGAAGTAAGACGCAACAACTTATTGCAGGATAAAAGTTCATTCTTTACTTGTATATAACTAGTTGTGCAATAATCCATTAGTTTATCACGTTTATAAATACGAAATTGATGATAAATAATTACATGTTATGTTAGAAGAGGGTGGAACATTACGATCAATTATATGGCATCATCATCGATTAAATTTTTTTAGCTTTATTGTAGACTTCAAAGAGCTATATTTAATTATCCATTGATGACTAGGTACATATTGATCGGACTATAAGCAACCACGAAAATCGGATCAAAAAGAAAAAGGCTTTATGTAGTAAGTCAAACCTAAATAATTACATAGAGCCTTTTGAGGTCTAGAATTGGAATGATAAAAAAGTGTTCACTTGCTTTCTTTCGACTATGGGTTCAAGTTTTTGGTCTAATCCGATAGTCGGATATGATAGTCAATTCCGATAATCGGATTCAATTAAAAAAACTTTAATCTTAAAGTAAACTAAAATGTGAAAAATATTTTTGAATGGAAAGTTTTTATTGCTAAAGCCAGTATATGGAAAGAACCTACATTTCGAAATGTAATAAAGCGTTATATCCTTTCATTTGATGCCCTATACTGAGTGGATTCTAAATAAAAGAGTAGTCCACCATTCTGTGTTGCCCGCTGTTTTGAAGTTTTGAAAGATAGCACATAGCCAATAATTGTATTCATTTGATAGCCATGTCGGGGGTCGGGGAGCACAATTGCGAGCATCGGTGGTCATCTTGAAACGGCCATATTGATTTTTTACAAAATGGTCAGACTGCATTGTCATGTGAACTATACATGTGTGCAATGATGCTAATCAGTTATATGGAAGTGGGTCAAAATAAAGTTTCAAGATTTGTGTACATACATACCTACATCCATACATACATACAAGTAGAGTTAATATATAGTCTAAAACATGCCCCCAAAAATACTGAATCATCCAGTGAAAGTCACATCCCTATCGGATTAGCCGTTTCCGAGATTAGCCCGGACAAACAGTTAGACAGACATGCAGACATACAGACATACAGGCATACAGATATATAGGCATAAATTTTAAAAATGAGTGATTTTGTTTTAACAGCAACTGATTTTGAAATCACAGACAGACACTCCAATTATTTTATATAGATTTTATACTCGTTCTTTCTAACTAGGGAATCCAATCCCGCGATCTCGGGATCCCGCACCATTTTTGCATGATCAGTAATGCGGGATTAGACATGCGGGATCCTCGGGAATCGCAGGATTTAGGCAGTAGAATTCCCTGCTATAAGAACTGGGACTTAATATAGAATTCCTAACGATATTGCAAAGTGTTAAGAAAAATAAATGTAGGCCCTCCGAACACGATCTTATCTGTGTACGGAAGTGGGAGTCCGTACCTGGGTCGGCGGAAATGAAACCTATTTGAAACTTGTTTGAACTGCTCGCGTGAGTTACATGTCCAGTGCAATGCTTTTAATGTATAATGTCCCAATTAACCGTATACACGCGAAATTCTTTAAATATCAATTCTAAGAAATAAGTCTGAACGATTTCCTTTGTAATTTAATATCGTTGCACAATGTCATGATTTTAAACTCTTTAAAGTTCTTGAACTCATTTTTGTTATGTCAGCATTTTTGCAATTGTAACCTTCTTATAACTTAATGCTTGATTTAATGTTCACTTACAGTTTTGCTTTCAAACAAACCAGTTCGGTTCAATTTTGGCTTTTGGCTTTTTTACATATTTCTTTTATAAAATTATTGGATAAAAAAGTTGTGATTAAATTAAATCAATAAATAAATATTTTTGGTGTTAAATTCATTTATTATTATTTTTTATTAAAAATTAAATAAAAAAACTTAACTGGCGCAGTCGTGCGGATTTTTCCTATTTCGCCGCTAAAGTAACATATTCGCGAATTAATCACGCCGAAAGTATATCGGTAATTTAATCGAAGGAAAATCGATTGTATGAAGTGACGCGAATTAAATAAGAGTGACTATTCATTCTAAGTGGAAAAAAACACCCACACCAGGCGGTCGAAGCAACGAAAGGACATCGTGGGAGGAAAAACCCAAAGAATCTACTAGAACTTTGAAGATGCACAAAATCCTGATTGCATTACTGTAAGTCAACTTTTGAATATCTCCTTTATTTTCCTTATCATCATTTTATTTTCCTTATTACACTGGTTAACAATGGTTTTGCCCATGAATGATGAAATACAAAAATAGGCAGTACTTGGTAAATACTAATCATTAATTATAATATTACGTGTCTTAGCTCGAGTTATCGAGTTATGCAAGTTTAATCTTGTATTGCATCATAAAGAACGTTAAGATTGCGCTGGCGATACCAGGGCAAATGGAGTCCTGCTATGTTAGCAGACTACTGCTGGACGTTGAAGAGAGAGGCTGTAGATATTATTTATAAACGGAAAAGCAATATATTAACTCATTTTTAAATTTTATAATATGTGATTTATGAATATAATGTTATCTTAAGTCAAAAGATTTTTATTTGATTCCACAAAAAACGCGAGCTAACTCGACCTTAAAACTTACATCAAAATGTATGTTTAGAGGTATTCTTTCGCAATTAGCACAACTCATTTCATGGATTAACAAAACCTTAAAATTTGTTAACCAGTGTTATCATTTAATTATCTATTATTATCATTTAATGCCTAAAAATAAAAGGTCCAGAGCGGAACCTTATTTTACAAATATTAAACTTTTTTTTTCGCTTCAAACAATTTGTGAAAACGAAGAAAGTGATTTCGTGTTCGGTAATAGTGATAATTTGAGTGTGAGTCAGAGTGTACCGAATAATTTAAATTCAGAAGATTCAGAATTAGAATCAATTTCGTTGGTATTTTCGAATTCTTCCGATCAATTAAGTAACGTAAATATGGTTGATAATAACGCAAGTAATTCTGGCGCTCGTATTATGACGCCCACTGATTTAGTGAATTCTTTACGTGTACCTGACGCGATAAAGGATTTACCTCACTTTGAGGGAAATCCTAGAATGTTATTCGACTTTATTAACAATGTGGAAGAAATTTTGCTTCTTATCGCGGTAGCTGAAGGAACACCGTACAAAAAATTATTACTCCGCGCTATTAGAAACAAAATCGTGGGACCAGCCAATGAAGTGTTGAATATGTACGGGACACCATTGGACTGGGACCAAATAAAACAGAATCTTATCCTGCACTATGCAGATAAGAGGAACGAGACATCACTCGTTCGTGATCTACACGATCTTAAACAAAATAATAGGCCCGTTGAAAAATTTTATAGCGAAATTATTGAGATACTCTCAACAATAAATAATCATGTGCAATTACACGAACCCAACCAACATGTAGTGTTAGCAAAACGGAATCTTTATACGGAAATGTGCCTTAACGCGTTTTTAATAGGTCTTAAAGAACCCCTAGGTTCGACCATACGTGCGATGAAACCAAATACATTAGCCAATGCATTCGCATATTGCATTAAAGAACATAACATCTTCTACGCAAAACATGATCACGGTTCTCATAGATTTTCGAACGATAATTCTACACATAGATCAACCCCGCAGTTTAAAACTACACAGAATAAATCCAGACAACAGTTTTTCTCAACTCCATACAATTCACAAACTACACAAGCGTTTAAACAAATAGTGCCAACATACCCAACATTTCGCTATACTCCGCAAACGAATACTCCATATAGCCCGAACATACAAAGAGTAAATACTCCACACCAAAACTTTTTCCGGCCCAAATCGCAAATTAACTCATTCCAAACCGCGAACTATAATCAGGCCCCTGTAAGACAAAATTACCAAAATTATTCAAACCTGCCAAGACCTGAGCCAATGGATACAAGCTCCGGTAATACCAATCTCAATACCAATCTCAGATCACAAAACTTTTCAAGGAACCAACCCTTCAGGCAAGCCAGCAACTTTTCATCCAGAACAGCTAACAGAGAACTTTTTAATGTGAACATAGAAGACCCTGAACCTTCCAATAATTATCAGCAACATTTAGATCAATATTATGATACTGAGTTAACACAGGATCCGCCAGAACAATATCTAGAATCCCCGCAGAATGTTTTTGAAATCGATGACGAGAATTTTCAGTTATCCGCCTCGATCGACAGATCGGCTACTTAGATATAAACAAGCATGGAACTATATTACCATACATAAACATATCATCCCCTTTTGGTAGACATTTAAAATTTTTAGTAGATACAGGTTCCTCATCATCCTTCATAAGTCCAGAGTTTGTACGACCCGAAGATCTCGTAGAAACCAACCCTATCGTAATTAATACCATTTTAAATAAACATATTCTAAATAAGAAAATCACTATTCCAACTTTTTTCGAATTTAACCAACCAGGCGAGTTAACCTTCTTAGTCTTTAAATTCCATGGATACTTCGATGGTTTGCTAGGATTTGATGCTCTAACAAAACTCGAGTCAAATGTTAACTTAAAATATAAAGTTCTTGAAACTGATAATTCAGTCATTCCACTTTTATTCAAACCAAATCTTATGTCACAAAAATATTTAGTCCCACCAAATTCTAAATTCATAGTTAAACTTCCTGTTGATAGTAGAAGCGGTAACATTTATACAAAGTGTACCGAAATAAAACCAGGTTTCTATATACCCGAGGGCATTTACTCACCGGACAATTGGTACAGCATTATGGAAGTAGTTAACCAAACCAACCAAGAGCAATTACTCTTCTTAGAGCAACCCCTAAAGGTGACCAGAATTTCTTCTACAGAAATTCACGAAATAAACAACTTTAACTTCGAATATCCCCATTGTCAAGACTCACCCTTTTATGAACATTCAACCGTCAACGTTGTGAATAATATTCGGACGGACCACCTTAACTCTGAAGATAAGAAAGCGATTCTTCAAGTCTGCAGAGAATACGATGACATCTTCTATAAAGATGGTCAGAACTTAACGTTCACTAATGTCATCAAACACTCAATACCTACAACAGACGAGGTACCCATCCATACTAAATCTTACCGGTATCCGCATATACACAAAAATGAAGTAAATATGCAAATAGATGAAATGCTTGATCAAAGTATCATCAAACCAAGTTTCTCCCCATGGAGTTCGCCAATCTGGATTGTGCCCAAGAAAACGGACGCCAGTGGCAAACAGAAATGGCGTTTAGTAATCGATTATAGAAAACTCAACGAGAAGACTATAAGCGATCGCTACCCACTCCCCAATATCACGGATATATTGGACAAGCTAGGCAGATGCATGTATTTTTCTACCCTTGATCTGAAAAGCGGCTTCCATCAAATAGAAATGGAACCTAAAGATGCAAAAAAGACAGCATTCACCGTCGATGGAGGACATTTTGAATATGTCCGCATGCCATTTGGTCTCAAGAATGCGCCTTCCACCTTTCAACGTGTGATGGACAATATTTTGAGAGATCTCCAAGGCAAAATATGTCTTGTCTACCTCGACGATATTATCATATTCTCGAAATCCCTGCAAGAACACCTTGAAAGCTTAAGAAAAGTCTTTAACAAGTTACGCGAAGCAAATCTTAAAGTCCAACTTGATAAATCGGAATTCCTACATAAGAAAATCGCCTTCTTAGGACATCTTATCACTAGCCAGGGAGTAAAACCAAACCCTAACAAAATATCCGCCATAAGAAACTTTCCGATTCCCAGAACTCAGAAAGAAATCAAGTCTTTTCTTGGACTGGTAGGTTATTACCGAAAATTTATAAAAGACTTCGCAAGACTGACAAAACCACTAACCGAATGTCTGAAGAAAGGAAAGTCAGTAGTCCATACAAATAAATTTGTCAAAGCCTTCGAGGAATGCAAAAACATCCTCACGAACGATCCCCATTTACAATACCCTGATTTTTCAAAACCTTTCGTCCTAACTACGGACGCCAGTAACTTCGCTATAGGTGCTATATTATCGCAAGGTCCCATTGGTAGCGATAAACCTATTAGCTATGCGAGCCGCACATTGTCCGATTCAGAAATAAACTACTCGACTATCGAGAAAGAATTATTGGCCATTGTTTGGGCCACCAAATATTTTCGGCCGTATTTATTTGGCCGCAAATTCAAAATAGTGACAGACCATAAACCCTTATTATGGTTAATGAGTTTAAAGAACCCAAACTCAAAACTCGTTCGTTGGCGCCTCAAACTCGAAGAGTTCGATTACGAGGTTGTATATAAAAAAGGGAAAAGCAATACAAACGCCGATGCCCTTAGTCGCATTAACTTAAATGAATCCGACACTAAGAACGCAGACGTCAATATTAATGAATCACCATCTTCACAGGTTGCAGAACCTAGTTCAAGTTCGACTGTACATTCAGCAATCGAGAATCTCGATGACGGAATTCTCATTTCCGAGAGGCCTTTAAATGAATTTTCCCCCCAAGTCATATTGGAAAAATCTAATAGACGTCCCCCGATTTCAATCCAAGTACCGTTTAAAAACAAACAGCGTAAAGTCATCCGACTTCCAAATTATTCAGAAGAAAACATCTTGGAAATACTAAAAGAGCATTTACCCCCAAATAGACTTACGGCAATACACGCTGACGATGATACGTTTAAAATCGTTCAAGAAATCTTCTCCAAATTTTTCTCAAAAGCTAAGACCTTCAGACTAATTAGATGTATGGAAATTTTACAAGATATAGTGGAAAATGATGAGCAAGACAGAATCATCACTGATTATCACAAGAAAAATAATCATAGGGGAATCAATGAAACACTTCTTCATCTAAAACGAAGATACTACTTCCCATATATGATTAACAAGATATCTCAAATAATTAATAATTGTGACAACTGTCAACTTCTCAAATACGACAGAAATCCACCAAGAATCAAATATGAAAAACCCGAAACCCCCACCAAACCTTTAGATATTCTTCACGTAGATGCTATATACACTGGCGAGCAACTGGTTAGGTACACCTTAAAAATTTATCTTCGCCCAAAAACGAGGACTTCTATTGGAATCGTTTTTAAAGGTTTTATGACTTTTAGAAATCCCGTTAATTTGCAGTAATTTCCAGATTCGTGGTTCCTTTGGTTTTTCAGTGGGAGGCATTTATGTGAAATTGGTCATTTTTAAGTGGGGCAACTGGTTAGGTACACGGAAAATAAATGTGTATAACAGTGAAATGTAACACTATAAATTGAAAAACTTAATTGGTATAATGCTTTTTATTAATTAATAATGGGTAGTTTTACCATTTTTTCTTATTACTTCAAATAATCTGTTTTCTATTGATTCCTACAAAGTTTGTATTATATTGGCGGGAATTTCCGTCCAATACTTTTTTACGGCTTCTTCCAACAAAGCTACGGTCTCATATTGTCTACCATTTTCGTAAATTTTCGTAGTTAACCACCCCCAGAGGTTCTCGATGATGTTTAAGTCGGGTGAAAGTGATGGCCAATCCAGAACAGCAATGTTTTCAGTCTCAAACCAACGCTTGACACGACGAGCAGTATGATTAGCTGCCAAATCTTGTTGAAAAATCCAATCGGCATCTTCCATTACTTCATCGATATCGGCAGCGGCTCTCTGTAACAGCTGCACGTACTTTTCTGCATCTTGTCTTCCTCTTAATATTCTGATATCGATAGGTCCTTTATAGGAAATGGCTCCCCAGACCATAATTGATCCTTTTCTACTATGGTGGCGTGATAAATACTTTTCCTCCTTTCTGATGTCATGATAATAGTAAGAAAACCCGTCAGGACCATCCAAAGAAAACCTTTTCTCATCAGAATAGATGACTTTCTTCCATTTGTCGTTCCAACACCATTGTTGCCGAGCAAATTGCGGCCGGGCTTCTCGGTGTCTTTGCACCAAAACTGGTTTTTTGATTAAGCGTCGCCGTTTTATTATCGGGCTCTGCTTTATTATCCTTCGTACCGTCCACACACTTGCCGAAGTGCTTGCTTCCAGTCCGATTTGACGTGCGGATAGTGTAGAGTTGGATGCAATTTTTAATATTCGACGCCGGTCTCTCGCAGTACTTGCTGTTTTTATCCCTCCTTTGTAATTATTTAATTAATTTTCGGGGTTCCGAAGAAAACTGCACACCAAATTGGCACTACGACCAATATTTACGGCTATACACCTTCCGGAAAACCCTTCATCTTCCAAGGCTACTATTTTGCCAGTTTCTTCCTTTGTTAACTGCTGTTTCTTTCCCATTGTTCAATATGTCACTTCAAACTTTATTAATCAAATATTCGCTAATTAATAATGTCAAACTTGCTGTTACGGGTCCAAAAATAACTCATGTACCTAACCAGTTGCCCCACTTAAAAATGACCAATTTCACATAAATGCCCCCCACTAAAAAACTAAATGCACCACGAATCTGGGAATTACTTTAAATTAACGGGATTTCTAAAAGTCATAAAACCTTTAAAAACTATTCCAATGGAAGTCCTCGTTTTTGAGCAACGATAATTTTTTAAGGTGTACCTAACCAGTTGCTCGCCAGTGTATATAGCATCAACAGTAGACAGATCCTAACTCTTATTGATAAATTTTCAAAATTTGCATCCGCGTACACACTTACCGCCCGAAATAGTCTAAACATAATTAAAGCTATTAAGCACTTCATAAGCCTACACGGCATCCCTTCTAAAATTGTATCTGACCAAGGAGCAGAATTCACCAGTAGTATTTATAGAGATTTCTGTAACCAATACGAAATCAAGGTACATATTACCTCCTTCCAACAGTCAAGTAGCAATTCGCCAGTCGAAAGATTTCATTCGACACTCACAGAAATATATAGGATAATACTTAATAAGTGTAAGGAAAACAATTCCGAATTAGATCACGATGATATACTTACTGAAGCATTAATTACTTATAATAACTCAATTCACTCAGCAACGAAATTAACCCCACAGGAATTATTCAATGGTAGGACCTTTAAATTTAATAATAACGTAAAATTTAGTAATGAGCACGAGTATTTAAGAAAGCTCAATCAATACATATAAAGAAGAATTATACCCATCGATTAAAGAAATGGTAGAAAAAATAATAAGTAGAAATATTGATAAAATAAATAAAGATAGAGTAGACCCTGTAGATTTAAAAGAAAATGAACTAATATTTAGGAAAGAAAATAGACGTAACAAAGTCACCCCTCGTTTTACTAAACATAGGATTAAAAAGAAAATTACACAAATCAAAAATAAGAAAAAAGCTTAAATTTCAGAATAACAATGACGACTGGACAGAGACTGGAGATTCACGACCTCCGCAACAACCAAGGACTCCTACCCCTGAGATTAGGGACAGCCAGGAGCATCCAAACGCACAATGACTTACTGCACATTATTAGACTGGAGACATACGGACAAAGTATTGACAGAATACACAATTCATTACTAAAATTCGACAATATAAACGGACTAGACAGTACACTTAGAGTAACAAGAATTAGATTAGGCGAAATTAAACAGAAATTGGACACCTTGCTTCCATTGAGAGTAAGAAACAAAAGAGGTTTAGTAAACGGTTTAGGTACGGTTATCAAATATATTACCGGAAATATGGATGCTAAAGATTCCACACGGTTAAATAAAGTAATAGATGAAATAACGTCAAACCAATCAATAATGAAAACCGAGATAAATAAAGAAATAGCAATCAACAACAAAATGATCCAAAGATTTGAAAATATTACCAACCACATAAATTTACAGCAAGAAGCAATAGAAAATTATCTGAAACGAACTCAAGAATCGGTCAATAATCTTACTAGACAAGGAAATCACATTCTTCAGCACATTCAATTCTTAAACGAAATTAACTACAGTATAGACATTTTAAATGATCATTTAACAAACATTGCAGAAGCAATATCACTAGCTAAACTCAATGTAATTTCTAAACAAATTTTGAGTCCGAGCGAATTAACGCAAATTCATAAAATTTTTGAAAATCAAGCCATAGAAATAAAATCGGATGAGCACATATATGAGCTATTAGGCCTTCAGGCTTATTATAATCATACCAATATAATTTTTAACATCCAAATCCCAATAATCACAAATGAAACCTATTCATTTTTCCATTTGATACCAATCCCAATAGAAAAAACAAAAATAATTTCCACCAAGCCCTATATTATCCTTAACCCTAATGATATTCAAAATTTTGACAAGAAATGCCCACAGATAGAACAGGTATTCTACTACCAAAAGTCAGGTTTCCAAGGACCTGCGAAGAATTCAGATTGCATCCGTAACCTCATCCACAACATCCCAGCGCATTGCGAACTACACGAAGAAGACGACTCCTCAGGGATCTACCAACCAGAGCCGAACCACATTCTACTTATTGATGCTCCAGAGACAACAATCAATTCTACTTGCGGATTTAATCCTAAGGTCATCAAAGGAACGGCCCTTATCCACTACGAAAACTGTGCTGTCCGAATCAACGGAATAACTTACGAAGGACAACCTAAGAGATATTGGGACGAAATCAACATACATCCTGTCTTGTTTAATAAAATAAATTTCTCAATAACAAATCCAAATATCACTTTTCAGAAATTAAAGAACTACAATTTTGAAAATTCCAAATCCATAGAAGTACTACAGATCCAGACCCAAAGAAGAGACGCTATTACGATAAGCTTGTTCACCATGACCGGATTAGCAATCATCATCCTAGCCGTGTACCAACTTTGTAAATCCAGGAGACAAATCATCAACCTAGAAGTTCCAACTCCTTCAACAACAACCACAAGGACGCAGTTCCTGTTTCCGTCGTTCCCACTTAAGGAGGGAGGAGTTACATGTCCAGTGCAATGCCCTTAATGTATAATGTCCCAATTAACCGTATACACGCGAAATTCTTTAAATATCAATTCTAAGAAATAAGTCTGAACGATTTCCTTTGTAATTTAATATCGTTGCACAATGTCATGATTTTAAACTCTTTAAAGTTCTTGAACTCATTTTTGTTATGTCAGCATTTTAGCAATTGTAACCTTCTTATAACTTAATGCTTGATTTAATGTTCACTTACAGTTTTGCTTTCAAACAAACCAGTTCGGTTCAATTTTGGCTTTTTGCCTTTTTACATATTTCTTTTATAAAATTATTGGATAAAAAAGTTGTGATTAAATTAAATCAATAAATAAATATTTTTGGTGTTAAATTCATTTATTATTTTTTTTTATTAAAAATTAAATAAAAAAACTTAACTCGTGCGACAGTTCTTGCCGATCGGAAGCGATTTCAGCTGCGTGGTCATCTGACTTCACATTTTGCCAAATCCTCGTGACTAAAAGCTAACACCGATTGATTCAAAATCAGTTGTGCTCGTGTGTGGCCAAAGATTTCAATTTAATTGCAAACTGATTGTGCTCTTGATTATTGTGAAACCAGTTTGAAATTGTATTGCAAATCAGTTGACTCGTGTGCCGAAGGCCTTACACTCCACAAAATTTAAATTCGTTAGTTGAAGATAGCTGCTTACTAAGCAAGACAGCAATAACACAAAATCGTCTAAGTACATATATTTATATGCGTGTATCCGAACGTGATCAATTACTGAGTTTCGATACAATGGGTTAGCTCAGAGTAAGCGCTCATGGAAGCGGGGGTTGAGTAAAGTTTCGTTAAATCCAAGAAAACTTCACGAAATACGTCGGATTAAGCCGGGTTTTGCATAGGTGTTTGTTTAAGTTTAAGTGGGAATGTGAAGTTACCGTACGCCTACGACAGGGAATTCCCCTCGCGCATTACTGTGTTTTCATGAACCGAGGTAGAGTTTTCGTTGAGTAAAAAGAAACCTTTTTCCTTCAAGTCAACACGATATTGTTTCCACGATGGCTCTGGCGAAACTGACAGATAAATAATATTACATTGCATCACCGTTGGTATATGTGCAGTAAAGGATTATCAATCACACACATATGCCAAACTCGGCCGAACCGGACTGGTTAACGAAACTTTACTCAACCTCCATTTCCATGGGTGCCTACTTTGAGAAAACCCAGGGTATACTCGACATGGAAACACAGTAGGAAGCGTAAGGGGATTACCCTCGCGGCAAATTGTGTTGTATTTAAAACGAACAACTGAGTGAAAGTATTCAGGCCATTTATAAACTACGTTGGAATTGATTCCGCTGGATTTTTCTAACATCGGTGATAGTATAAATGGAGAGCAATTTCGAAATTAAAATTATGGGACCATGTAAGAAAATTCCAGCGTAGTTCAGAATTGACCTGAATACCTTGTTTGATTTTAGTTTGTTACGCTCTTATTTCATGTTAATACTTCATGAACTCATGAACATAACTACTTAGAATAAAATCTATGAAATTTTTGTAGCCTCGCAAATCCGGCGTATCCGAAGGATTGGAATTTTGATGCGGGATTGGATTCTCTATTTGACGAAGCATCTATTTAAGATCACGAACAAATATTGTCATTAGCAAGTGTTAATAAAAAGCTAAATACCTAATCTAATATCTGATATTTTTTCACACCTTAGTGAACCCGAGGCGCACGCATATTTCAAAAAATAATAAACCCTGCTTGCCATGATTACCGTCATTTTCATTTAAATTCTCGTTTACTACTCCCGTTTTTTTTAACTAAAATTTCTTACAAAAGGTCTAGGTGGTTGAAATAGACTCAACACAATCTTTGTTCCTTTTGGACAGATAACACAGTTGAACAGCGAATATCACCCAAGGTCGGGACCTGGTGGACTTTGATATTTACTTTGTGATATTTTACCAAGTTTGATGCAAACCGGTATAAAAAATAAAAAGTTATTAATGTTTAAAGTTTGAAATTTGAAAAAGTCGTAGGAGCCCCCAGACCCCCTTACTGCCGGGGCCCAATGATTCCGTCAACGTGATTTTCCCCTACCACTGTCGGTGAGAGCTCGCCCAATGAAACCGTCACCGTCAAAGTAGCTTTTGCTTGACAAATGTCATTGTCTACTTGTGATTGAATTAACTGATTATTTTGTATTTGTTTCAAATTATTAATATCTTCTTCTTCTTCGAGTACATTTTTCCGCACTTTCTGTTCAAGAAAATTGTGGGCGGGCTTCTAGCACCAACATAAATGTAAAAGCTTTCTTGTTTAATTAGGGTTTACTTTTTTAACAGATGGCAGGCAAATCAAAAAAATGAGCGAAAAAATGAGAGCGCTTTTGCTTGTGGAGGGGTAGACCAGCAAAATTAAAATTAAATCCAAGTCACCGTCACCATCAAAAGCAACAACAATTTATATGGAAAATCACGTTGACGGTTTCATTGGGCCCCGGCAGTTAAGAGGCAAATGCGGATTTTGACGTGACAACGTCTATTAAATCGGTTTAAGATAGGACGCGCGTGTGAAAATGTCCCGGACAATGTCCCGCACACAAAAAAAATCATATCTCCGCCCCCATACATGTTAGGGGGTGGTTAATGGCTCAAAATTTTCGATAATTTATCCTCTACACGGGAAAAATACATTCATTCACCTTATTGACGTGACAACGTCTATTAAATCGGTTTAAGATAGGACGCGCGTGTGAAAATGTCCCGCACACAAAAAAAAAATTTGCTTCGAAATATATGTATAATTTATTAATTGAGAAAATAATACAAAACGTAATAACAGACGTTGTCACGTTCAAATTAATAGACGTTGTCACGTTAAAACACGGACGTGATACTTCACATCCAAGACCATTAATTTTTTATATTATTTTTTAATTGTACGGAGAATTACGAAGATGTTGAGGGGTCTCCGAGCCTCCTACGATTTTTTTGGGGGCCGTGGGAGGTAAAAGTGTAAAGTGCATAAGTGCATTTTACAATTTGCAGCCCCTTCGGGAGCCCTCTGGCCCCCTTAGAGGCAAGGGCGGATTTTTCTGTTATTTTTTAATTATAGTAGGGACTGTTACGAAGATTTTAAGGGGTCGTGGAGCCTCTTACGATTTGTTTTGGGGCCGTGGGAGGCAAAAGAGAGGGTTTTTCAAATTATTCAATTTTTTGTTTATAACTTTTTATTTTTTATACCCAATTGTTAATAATTTCAGATTATTATTCCTCTTCATGTCCTCCACCTACCCTATAAAGGGTTTCCTTGGGTGCAATTTTAAAATCGATTCTGTTCAACAGTGTAATTGATTGATGAGTTCGACGTTGCCCTAGTTTCAGTGTCATGATGAAGTCCGAGTTTTAATATTGTAACTTAGTTCGCTTGGTTCCCACCACTTCCCATGCTCAATTGTCCTACAGTTTTTCCATTCCAGCAGAAAAATGCAGAAATCCCAAAATAAGCTGTTCGAGGTTATAATAATATTTAATATAATCCGGATCTTCGATACGACACTAGGACGACCAGATACCAGGGGCTAAAAAACATGTTAAACAATTTGGCAACAGAAAGTAGTCCAGCAGGCTTAAGGCTAAATCCGACTAAAACCAAAGAAATGCGGAGTAATGCAAACACCATTGAACGGACAGCGCTGAATAACCGTGTAGTGGAACTGGTAGATTAATTCTGCTGCCTCGGTAGTATTATTACCGAAAATGGTGGGGCGGAAGAAGTCGTCAGTTCCAGAATGAATACCTAGAAGACCTAGAGTGTTTGAAACTTGTAACGAAAATGAAGTTTTTCGGTTAAGTCTAAGATTTCCGTATACTTTACGCAGAACACAAAATTTTAAGGAAGAAAGACCCAGCAACTTATTACAGGATAAAAGTTCATACTTTGATTGTATACAACTAGTTGTGCAATAAACCATTAGTTTACCGCATTTGTATATACAAAATTGATGATAATTAATTATACGTTATGATAGACAACAGTAGAACATTACATTCAATTATATGGCAT
>OX465281.1:41524037-41823514 GCA_949987705.1 Thereva unica
AAGAAATGTTATTTCACGAAGTGCGAAAGAGACGCACTGATTTCTCTTCTCGGCAATTTTTTGTGCCGTCTGGACTTTTATTTTGCTTGTGTGAATTCATGTACCATTTTCGTGTACTTCCTGCTCTGCATGTGTTTGTGTAGTTTGCCGTTGCTCCGCCCTCTCGCCATTCCGGGGTGCGTATATGAATAGAGAAGTTGATCATAGATTTTTACTTTCCTTTTTCTTCGCACAGAAAGGATTACATTGTCGTATCTTTCTGAGTAATTTTTGGTATTAGTCATGAATTTTCAAGAGATTATTTTTGATGGTATTCTCTATTTATAAAAATGATTGCCAGAACATTTCCCCGTCACCAAAGTGCCGCCAGAACGCTGTAAATATTCATTTAACAAAACGATATTTTTGTTATTTCATTATAGTTCAGTCGACAGAGTCAGACTAAATGTTAACTAACGAAACTTTTTCTAAAAATATAGTTTTTCGTGAGTAGAATGTGTTAAAAAAAGTTTCGGAAAATCGGTTGTACGCTACCCCTAAAAACAGAAAATTTCGTTTTTGGCTAATATCTCTTAAAGGGAAGTCCTATCCTAAAATATTGTTTACAAAGTTTGTAGATCATGCGATTATCTACAAAAAATGATATAATACATTTTCCCGTACGAATCGCTGTTCATGAGATATCGCCATTTTAAAGATTTAAAATACTCATCCCCTAATTCTCAACTTGTATAGGTCATCAGACGTTCAATAAATCCTCTGTTGCACTACATGGATAATATTTTCAGGGGTGATTCCAGGATGGTTTTGAAGAGACAAATTGTTCTAGAGAGGGGGCTATCCCCACTATCCACTACGATACAGGGTGTTTAACAAAGAAAAAATATATCTTTTTTTAATATCTACAAGATATGTAGGTTCAAAATATGACCAAACTGCTAAAATATTGGAATTTTTCTGGAAAAACGAAGAATATTGGGATTTAGATCCCACTTTTTAATTCCATATCGTGTAAACGGAGTCACTCAAGTTCCTGTTCTAATTATCATATAAAATAATACACATTTACCTAAAAGATGAACCAAATTACATTGCTCTACAATAACTCGTCTAGGAGTTGTTCAACTTTAAGTAAATATTAAAAAGATACATTTTTTTCTTTCGTAAACACCCTGTATCGTAGTGGGTGATGGATGGATGGTGGAGTAAGGATGAATAGAATTTTATTTTATTATTATATAAATTCCTTTTTATACAAATTATATTTTTTGATGTCGATTGTTTGGTATTTATGGAATAAAAAAATATTTCAGTTTTTTCTTTTTTTTTAATTACCCCCCGAAGCAAGTTGGCTGGAAACGCCCTTGAGCTGAATAATGTATTGGTGCAGAAAATGAAATTTATGAGATCATCTGTCGATCGATGCATCTACTACAAGAATTCTCAGCAGAATACAATCATCCTAGCAGTTTGGGTGGATGACATTATGATCTTTACGAGCAATTCAATGATGTGCACAAAACTTAAGAACGAACTGAGCGCTAGTTTCAAAATGAAGGACTTAGGTGAAGCCACGTCATTACTTGGAATGAGCATCACCCATCACAGTGATGGCTCCATTTCTATCGATCAACGACATTACATTTCGACAGTCATTCAAAGATTCAAAATGGAGACCTGTAACCCAGTTAGCACACCCATGGACGTAAATCAAAAATTGTCGAATGAAATGTGTCCGAAAACAGACGATGAGCAACAGGCAATGGCAAGTGTACCATATCAAGAGGCAATTGGCTGCATCATGTATATTGCACAAATTAGCAGACCGGATATATGTTTTGCTGTCAGTGCACTGAGTCGCTATAATACGAGTTATGGCTCTGCACATTGGACAGCAGTGAAAAGGGTTATTCGTTATTTAAAAGGGACGATTGATAAGAAACTGACATTCCGTGCAGATGAAGGTGAAGACATGATTGGCTATTGTGACGCAGATTGGGCAGGCGATAAGGATGGATGCCGCTCCACTACCGGCTATGTATTCACAGCACAGGGTGCTGCAATATCGTGGGCTACACGTCTTCAACCAACAATTGCATTGTCATCGACAGAAGCCGAATTCATGTCAATGGTAGCTGCCATACAGGAGGCACTTTGGTTGAAACGTTTTGAATGTGAATTGTTTCTCAAAGCACCAAAGGAGATAGTTTTGTTTTGCGATAACCAAGGAGCACTGCATCTAGCGAAAAATAAAAATTATCATGCGCGTACGAAGCACATTGATGTACGCAAATACTTCATACAACATCATGTGTACAATGATATTGATGGCAGCGAAGATAATGAAATTAAAATAATAATGAAATACAAATCAACAGACGAAATGGTTGCCGACATATTAACGAAATCTGTTAACCATTTGAAATTGAACAAATTTTTGCCATTTTTTGGATTAAGTGACCTAGATCCAACTAACCATTAAATTAAACTTAAGATTTTTTCTTTGAGCACTAGTGAGGCTGTTGTTTTAACTTGTTAGGAAAGTGTTAGTGCTCAAGGGTTGCTAAGTTCTCTGTTTGTTTCTGTATTTGATTCTGTCAAAAGCTACTACTACTAAATACTCCACCAGAGAAAGGCGTATTTAGATTTCTATTTAGATTTCAACAGTTTCCATAAGAAATTGTTCGTCATTTGTGTATCTGGAATTGGTAGAAACAAAACGGCTCTAAATATATTGATGAGAATATTTATAAATTCCATTTTGGGACTCAGAGTAAGTTTTGAAGTAAAATACCCCATGAATGATATAAAAATTACGATCAATGACAAGGACCACCATACATTTGAATCAAATGGATGCAGAATATATAAGTGTCCAGGTACTGGAACTACAATCTCCCAAAGTGCAAGAGCTACGGGATATGTTGCTCCTAACTTTGTCAGATCAATTCCAGTCACAGGGTTTGGGAATACCCCTATGTCAATTTCCTTATTCTCTAGTCAATCAAACATTATGAATATATTTAGGTTGTTACGGGCTAATTTCCGCGTACGGCTCGGCTACGCTCAGCGTCGGGGTGGTTCGAAAAAGACCCAACGGACTTGTAGGGAAAACTTAAAAGTAAATGGGCGCCACGTAGTTTTACGGTCTACGAACCAGGCACGTGGGGCTTGAACCCACCGTAAGATACACAAAAAAAAAAAAAAATATTAAAATTTTTCCTTTAAAAGAAACAAAGGGGTGCTTTTTTTCTACTTTATTCCACTTCGCACAATACTAATAATCAAAATCAAAAAAAAAATATATATATATGTTCAATCAATATTTTCAAATATATTTAAATCCTAGATAATTAATTTATTCCGCTTTATGCAATTAAAAATTATACAACAATTAACTTGAAAATACTTAACTTTTAACTTCAAAACTCTGCACGTGCAAAACTCCGCCAACGATCCTGTCCCTATTTCTCCACTTAGCACTTCTTTCCACTACGAACCACTGACCAAAAATTACTCTTAAATTGTCACTATCACTGCTAACTCGTACTGAACTGAGAGAGTGATCGCTCCAGGGGCCCGGTTTATAAGGGGAAATGCCCACTATTTTAGGGATTTCCAGTGCGCCCACGAATCGGTTTAACCCGCTTAGAATCGGGAATGTAATATTATTTAAAAATATAATTTATCTTAGTTTTGGTTTTAGGAGGCGCACTGGGTCCAAGGCAACCCATTTTTCATCCTAAAAAAATTCTAGAGGCTGGGCGGGCCGAAATTTCAAATTACAAAGTGGGACTTGACAGCCCCCGGCCACATTTCTAGGTTTCCTAAATTGGATGATTCTTTTAGATCCAACTCATCTGAGCTCGCCCTGTTTGCTGGTCAGCTCTTCTGGGATTTTAATTTTTTTGACTGTATATTTCCGGTGGATTCCTTAGCGGAAATGTGGGAGGTTAGGATCGCTGCTGGAGCCCTACGTCGCGCTTACAAGTGCCAAGGTTATTATAACAATTCTCTGACTCTCTAATAATATAAGTTATCTAGATTGTGTTTATAGTTCCCTCCGGCTTCCAAGGACTCTACAGCCGCTGCTAAAGGTTATGCTGGTGAAATGCTGTCGAGATTAAGTGCTGCTAGTTTCCTCCGGCTTCCAAGGACTCTACAGCCGCTGCTACAGGTTATGATGGTGAAATGCTGCCTAACTTCCGCCTCTTTGGGCTATGATCCCCAGAGCCCCAGCTGAATCGTCATCTAAAAAAAAACGGATCAGCAGCCTCAAGTTTTAAAACAGCTAAGGGACAAGCACTAAGGACGTCACACATAATTGGCATTCATCCTGGGTAAAACATATGAATTAATTATCCCTATTTTACTAATTTAATTATTTCCATTTTAGGAATTTTAAGATCCTAACATATACCTCCCCTTCCTTCGAGAGATTTCGACGAAATCTCTGAAGACTGGGACCCGAGAGATTGACTCCCCCCTGATTATTTCTTAGTAGAAAAAAAACTCTCTCTATCTGATTTGGTTCACAATTTATTACTTTTCCCTACCCTACAAAGATTGTCCTACTCTAATTCCAAATTCACTTTCATTAATCCAGCTCCAATTTATTCATCGTATTCTAATTCTGAATTCATTTGAATTAACCTTACTTCTAAGTCTTATTTCATCCTTACTACTAACTAGGTGGGACGGGGTGCTCACATATCTTTAAGTCCTTTGAGTGCCACACCCCAACCACTTTACCTGTCTGATCGCGCAATTGATACGTCCATGGTGACAGGACCTTATCGACTGTATATGGTCCCACAAACTTCGGTGCTAGCTTAGCACTAAAGTATTGCGCGGCATCCGACAGAACATAGTTTCTCCGCCAGACCGAGTCGTTGACGTAGAATCTCTGATCTCTTCTTCTAAGATTATAGGTATGTTTGGTTGCTTCCGCCACTTTGGCCAATCTCGTCTTAACGTCTCTCCAAACGTCCTGTAACGCCTTCGCACGCATCTCCGCTTTGTCTCCTCCCTGATTCCCGCCAGGCGTATCGTGACCATACAATAACATCTCCCTGCCGAAGTTGATGAAGTACGGCGTCAACTTGGTTCCTTCGTGTGTTGCTGTTCGGATTGCGCAGCCGATTTTCGGCAAGTAAGTATCCCAAGTCCGGTGATTATCAGACACATAAGCGCGCAACATCGCTTTAACATTCTGATTCATCCTCTCCGTCGGGTTGGCCTGGGGATGGTACGAGGCTGTGTAGTGGATCGTTATTCCGTATTCCTCGGTAAGTGTCTTGAATTCCCTCGACTTGAATTGCTGCCCATTATCACAAATTATTACCTTAGGTACGCCGAAAAGCAATAATACTGATTCCTCTAAAACGCGACAAATAGGTGGGGCAGTAGCGGAACGTAGGGGAAAAAGCAGAGGGAATTTACTAAAGTAATCCACCACAGTGAGGATGTATTTGTTTCCACGGGTGGAACGGGGAAGGGGACCGATTAGGTCAATACACACGCACTCCCATGGGTAGCTGCTGACTGCACGGGAAGACATCAAGCCTGCCGGTCTCTTCCGCTCCGGCTTAATCGTCTGGCACGTCCTACATCGCCTTACATACGATGCAACGTCGCTCTTCATTTTCGGCCAGTAGAATCGCTGAGAAAGCCGGTCGTATGTCTTCTTAACCCCTCCATGTCCTGCGGTTGGAAGGTCGTGGGCTTCCAGCAAGGCTTTCTTCCTTTCCGCTCTCGGCAACACCCTTTTCCAGTCGAACCCTTCACAAGCCAACTGCGGATATTTTGGTCGTACATGCTTCCAGAGACTTCCAAGGCTAAGCTTCCAATCCGGGAAACGTTCAGGGTTCTTCCGTACCTGTTCCATCATGCGTTCGCACCAGGCATCTTTGAGTTGTGTCGATGCGTCGTCGTGGAGACAATCTACAACTGGGACTGACCTAGACAGCAAATCAGGAAGTAGATGTTCTTTACCTTTCCGGTGTACAATATTAAAGTCGTATTGTTGCAGCCTGATGGCCCATCGAGCTAACCGGCCTGTAGGATCCTTCAGATTATGAAGCCAGACTAGAGATGCGTGGTCTGTAACGACGGTGAAGCTCGTTCCTTCAATATACGGTCGCAACTTTTCTATAGCCCACAGTACCGCAAGACACTCGCGCTCCGTAGTTGAATAATTCCGCTCTGCTCGATTCAGCGACCTGCTTAGATAAGCGATCACTTTATCTTGCTCCTCGATGTGTTGTGTGAGAACGGCTCCTAGGCCGTAGCCAGAAGCATCTGTATGGATCACAAACGGGTATTCAAAGTTCGGGCAAGTAAGGATGGGTGCACTAACTAAACACTCTTTCGCTCTACGAAAGGCTTCCTCGCATTGCGATGACCAGATGAACTTAGTATTTTTCTTTAACAAGGCTGTTATCGGAGCAATTAAAGTGGCGAAGTTAGGGACGAATCGTCTGTACCAAGATATTGTACCTATGAACTTTCGTACCTCCGAGACTGATCGAGGAGCTGAGATAGCGAGTATCCCTTGTACCTTTTCTGGGTCGACCTGCAGACCGTTCTCTCCCACCACGTATCCCAGATATTTTAATTCCGCCCTGCAGAATTCGCATTTGTCAAAGTTTAGGACAAGGCCTGCTTCGTAAAGTTTGTCCAAGACCCCTTTCAGCACCGTCTTGTGTTCTTCGAATGACTGAGTTACGATAATGACGTCGTCCAAGTAAACAAATACTTTGTCGTCTAGTGCTCCGGACAGTACTCGGTCAATTAGACGTTGCCAAGTTGCGGGCGAGTTTGTTAGTCCGAAGGGCATCCTGTTAAAATGAAACAGCCCCCGGCCCGGTATGGTGAAGGCGGTATATTGCTTGGACTTTGCTTCCATCGGAACTTGCCAGAAAGCCGACTTTATATCCAGCGACGATAAGCACTTCGCGTCGCGTAATTTATCCAACGTGGCCGAGACGAAAGGTAAAGGATATGCGTCCTTCTTCGTTGCTTTATTCAATTTCCTGAAGTCGACGCAAAAACGATACTTCCCGTCCTTCTTTTTTGCTAGTACTACCGGCGAGGCCCATGCGCTGTTGGAAGGTTCCACTACTCCGGCTTCCAACATTTCGTCCAACTGCTCGTTAACGACTTTCTGCATAACTGGAGATATGGGGTAATAGCGTTGCTTGATGGGAGGCGATTCCGTTTCGATCGCATGTTCCACAATATTTGTGCACCCCAGCTTCGTTCCCATTTTCCGCTTTGCTTCCCCGATAATGTCTTCCAATTCCTTCTGCTGTCCCTCCCGAAGTTTCGACTTACTCTCCAAAGCGTGTATTCGAACCTCCGTCTGCTCTTCCTTAAACTTCCAGCTGCTGTCGATTACCTCTTCCAGTTCCTCCTGCTGTCCCCCCAGAAGTTTCGACTTACTCTCCGAAGCGTGTATTCGAACCTCCGTCTGCTCTTCCTTAAACCACCAGCTGTTGTCATCGAAGTCTACTATCAGCTTCATTTCCCTGCAGAAGTCTATCCCCAGGATAATTGGGTGCGGCAACTCTGGGACTATCAGCACCTCCTTAACCTTCACTCTCCCTTCTAATTCAATGGGTATGTCCGCTATTCCCAACACCTCAACTGACCTTCCATCGGCTACGTTGACCACCTTCCTCATTGTGCTGCCAATGTCCAACCTCATCTTCTTCAGCTTCTCCCAACCAGGGCCACCGACGACGGTCGCTGTTGCTCCCGAGTCGAGTAACCCACAAAATCTTACCCCAAGATGAAAGATGAGGTCGCACATCGTCTTCCGGACCACAGAAAACATAGTCCACTCTTTCATGCTGTGCCGCCCCTCTTACCACCATGTTAGCGAGATGGTCCGGTCGTTGATGGTTAGCCGGATCTTCGCTGGTTACGGCTCCCTGTGGACTACCCGGCTCGCCGTCTAGGCTCGGGCTCCCTGGTCGTTTCCCGATCCTTGGACCTGGCGCTGTTCCACCGGAACTGGATGTTGCCCCTCTGCTGGTCTCCGATTGCATCGATCACAACGTGAGCGGATCGTCCCTGGTGTACCACAACCGAAGCACCTTAGTACCCGACAATTCCGAGCAAAATGGCCAGGCTGGCCGCATCGGAAACACCTCCCCACTGCCGTTGCACTCGGCCTCCTAGGTTGGTTTGAGTTATCGACTGCAGCTATCACTTGAGGTCCGTAAGCAATATACGCAAGGTCTGGTTCCAGCAAGGATTGGTTTCGCCGCGACGGGGGAGGAATGAAAGCCTCGGCAGATGACCTTATTGTCTCGAGCTTCCGACCCAATTGTACCAATTCCGATATGGATTCTATTTCCTGCAACCCTAGTTGCGTTTGATAAAAAGGGTGGATCGTCCTCCTAAGGGTCCTGAGTTGCTCCTTCTCCGAAAGGGGCTCATTCAGCCGTGAAAACATATTTTTCATAACCGCAACGTAGATTCCCATGGATTCATCCCTCCCCTGCGTCCTTCTCCGTATTTCTTCTAATAGTCGTTCATCATAATCCGGCGGCAGGAACTCTTTCCTCAGTTCCTTCACTAGGTCACTCCAACTATGCAGCGACCCCTTGTTTGCACGGTACCAGATTAGCGCGCGTCCTCCAAATAAATCTAGGGCTGAGCGGTATAACTGGCCTCGGTTTATCCCCCTTGCTTCCGCCATCTCATTAACCCTTTCAAGGAAGGAACTCACCGATTGCCCCTGTTCCCCAGTGAATTTTATACCCCACTTATGTATTTGGGCCTGAGCTCGGTTGGTCGTCATCACCGCTGCAGGGAGAGATAACTCAGCAGCCGCCTCAGACGATTCGTCGTCAGGATCATCCCCTTCCGCCTTTGCATAAAGCGAACCCAACGATATAATTAATTCGCCTCTAATGCGAGCTTTCTCTTTCTTTTGAGATTCCTCCTTGATCGTCATGCGGTTGACTCTGGCCAGGCACCATTCTATCTTTGTTAGCAACTTCTTGTATTCGCCTGAGTCTGAGTCACCATCAAAGACTTCTTGCATGGAGGATATCTCGCTCAGCTTCTTCTCTAATGCCTGTGCGTCTTCGTCGAAGGAGAAAGGGTAGGGTTCAACCATTACTGATTTTCCTTCCTTTTCTACTTTTAACTAGAGATGGGCAAAACGGATCTTATATGAGAGCCGACTCACCGGATCTGCATCTTTCAAAAGATCCGACTCCCAGAGCCGGTTCAAAAGAGTCATCTCAAAAGAAGTTCTGTCTGTGTTCTGTGATGCTCAGAACACCGGATCCATTCATAAACTTGCGATTCGGTTCTCTCAGCTCAAGCTCAACTAAGTTCAGAGCGGGTTTGAAGTTAAAAGCTCACTAAAACGGTGGTGGTCGCGTCAAAAGAGTTGATGCCGGAGCGCGCAGCTGGGGAAATTAAAGCTGCACACAAATAAAAATTGCGCACATGTTGATAAGAAATGCGCTTATGTATTTTCAAATTTCCCCTTCGAAATTTGTTGCGACTAGGCTAAGGGACGGGAACGTCATGCGGGGATTCTACTGCGCATGGAAAACGCGACTTTCTCGGCATCAACTCTTTTGGCGAGACTATGAAATGCTATGACCTAAATCGGAACTTAAGCTTTTTTCATCACTGTGTGTACGGGATAGGAAAATTCGCATTAAACTCCAATTTTAATCCCAATTAGAAATAGGGAATAAACAAATAGGAATTTTTATATCATTCAATTTGATTGAATACATTATGAATCTCTTTTGCTGTATTCATGCGCATATAGCTTTCCTGTTTGTCATAAGAATAATATATTACCTAGTAAAAAACTACTTTTTAAATCCTGAAACTATCTCAAAGCTTAATAATATTTACATATAAATCGATTTAGTAGTTTTTCATTCATTCGAAGCCCAAAAGGTAATGTAATGGTATACAGTAATATTCATTTAATCGATAAAAAAAAAAAAAAAAATGTTTGTGCATAGTTTCTACCTTCTTAAACATACCATTATTTTACATATTTTTCAACTATTTTCATTGCATTTTCTCTCATTTTACACCACACACATTGCAATAAAAAAGCTCTCAAAAGTTTCTTGAAATTCAAAAGCACAACACCATAACAGCAAGTTGAGCTGAGAGAGCTTAAAGAGTACAAAAGATTCGTTGGATCCGAGAAGTATAAGATCCGAGAAGAACTATAAGATCCGGTCGTTCATGAAAGACCCGTGACTCTTCAAGAGCCGACTCAGCTCAGAATCGCGAATCGATTCATTGACTCATTTTAAAGATACGGATCTTTGAGCTGACTCAGATCTGAGTTACCCATCTCTACTTTTAACGCCGATCGAAGAGCGGCCCTCATTTCCTCGACCCTACCTGTCGGTAAACCTCTAATTGCCAACTCGTAGGACAGCTCGTCCTGGCTAAGCCTGTTAACCTCCATCTCAAATCTGAACCAGGTCAAAAAAATATAAGTAATTAAACGAGAATATCAGTCGAATGCGAGGAAGCCACCGGTTAGAACTCCAACAATAGTAAAATAAAACCACAAGGAAAGAAAAGTTATCGCCACCAAAACAAACAAAAAAAAAATCCAACCACAGTGAAAGTCACAAAGGCACTTATCGATTCAGTGTCAAAAAAAAATATTCAATTGTTTCTCCAAAAAAATTCTTCGTCTGCACTCTACTATCTACCAGCTTCCAGGCCCTGAGTACCTTGAAAAATAACTACCTGTTGGGGATATAATATTATCGCATATGACCTAGTAGTAAACATCCGTTGGTTAAATCTTCAAAATTTACTTAGTTCCTCGCCAATACCATAGAAAATCGATCGACAACAAATAGAGTCGACAAAAGCACGAACTTGACCCACAATTCGCTTCCAATCCTATTCTTCCTAGTAAAGTAATGGCCGACTGCTTAAATAGAGGAAAAAAAAATAGAGTCCGGTGCTGTGAGCTTTCCTCAGCCTGCGGTAGCGAATTATTATTCCCAAAAAAAAATTTTAATTCCTTGCAAAAAAAAACATCCAATTCTCTCTTCTAATATTGCAAACAATTCTCTTATACCCTATGGTCATTCATAGTCGAGCATTGACTACTCCTTCGGTACGGGCCAGTTGTAACTAGTGAGTAACGCCGCGTCGGTCGGTTTATTGTGCGCGTTGTACTTTTAATTCGAGTGCCGGTAAATACGACAATTTGCAGAAAGTGCAGTGAAAATACAAAAAGAAACACAATTTTAATGAAATTTTATAATTTAGTTATAGTGAAGTGTGTTATATAGTGTTATTGTAATTTAATTTTCCCCACCTAGTGGTGTCTTGCTGTTAGAAAATTGGTGTGTATTTTCTGTATCGAGGAAAAGGAAAATTCCATTAATTTTTGGCAGCTTGAGACGGCCCACACTCCAAGGGATATCATAAAACATGAACCTTCAAGTCGCTGAAACCGTAAGTTGGCTTTATCACTATTTGACAATTTTAAATGAGAATATAATTGTGGCAAGGAAAATTGAGTGGCGTGGTTCCGAAAAAAAAATAAGTGGCGTGATCGCAATTCCAAAGTTTTGGAGCTTCCCAAGTTTAGAAACCTTTAAAGCTCCGCTACTTTCAAAGCTTCGCAACTTTTAGAACTTAGAACTTCGCAGCTGTTAAACTTCCGCAACTTCCGCAACTTTTGAAGCTTCGCAACCTTTAAACTTTGGCAACTTTTAGAGTTCCCAAGCTTTGCAACTTATTTAAAGTTCTCAACTTCTCGAAATTGTGGCCGCGCTCCTTATTTTACAAGTACAAGCTCAGGCTCCACTGTCACTCGCACACCACCAATGGTATAACAGTTGAGTGGATGAACAGCTGGTTGACCGATGCCCTTGAAATAAATGTCACTCTGCCACAATACTTTGAGTCTTAAAATTTTCTTATGCGACCTTTAATGACCACCACTATTTTTCACCGAACAACAAAATAACCAAAAATTGTTTCACCCCTTTTCCTTGATAATTTTCATAAAAGTTTTATTTTCACACAAAATTTATTTAGATAGTTATTTATTTTCCCTATTACGCTCACGTTGGGCGCCAATTTGTTACGGGCTAATTTCCGCGTACGGCTCGGCTACGCTCAGCGTCGGGGTGGTTCGAAAAAGACCCAACGGACTTGTAGGGAAAACTTAAAAGTAAATGGGCGCCACGTAGTTTTACGGTCTACGAACCAGGCACGTGGGGCTTGAACCCACCGTAAGATACACAAAAAAAAAAAAATATTAAAATTTTTCCTTTAAAAGAAACAAAGGGGTGCTTTTTTTCTACTTTATTCCACTTCGCACAATACTAATAATCAAAATCAAAAAAAAAAATATATATATATGTTCAATCAATATTTTCAAATATATTTAAATCCTAGATAATTAATTTATTCCGCTTTATGCAATTAAAAATTATACAACAATTAACTTGAAAATACTTAACTTTTAACTTCAAAACTCTGCACGTGCAAAACTCCGCCAACGATCCTGTCCCTATTTCTCCACTTAGCACTTCTTTCCACTACGAACCACTGACCAAAAATTACTCTTAAATTGTCACTATCACTGCTAACTCGTACTGAACTGAGAGAGTGATCGCTCCAGGGGCCCGGTTTATAAGGGGAAATGCCCACTATTTTAGGGATTTCCAGTGCGCCCACGAATCGGTTTAACCCGCTTAGAATCGGGAATGTAATATTATTTAAAAATATAATTTATCTTAGTTTTGGTTTTAGGAGGCGCACTGGGTCCAAGGCAACCCATTTTTCATCCTAAAAAAAATTCTAGAGGCTGGGCGGGCCGAAATTTCAAATTACAAAGTGGGACTTGACAGCCCCCGGCCACATTTCTAGGTTTCCTAAATTGGATGATTCTTTTAGATCCAACTCATCTGAGCTCGCCCTGTTTGCTGGTCAGCTCTTCTGGGATTTTAATTTTTTTGACTGTATATTTCCGGTGGATTCCTTAGCGGAAATGTGGGAGGTTAGGATCGCTGCTGGAGCCCTACGTCGCGCTTACAAGTGCCAAGGTTATTATAACAATTCTCTGACTCTCTAATAATATAAGTTATCTAGATTGTGTTTATAGTTCCCTCCGGCTTCCAAGGACTCTACAGCCGCTGCTAAAGGTTATGCTGGTGAAATGCTGTCGAGATTAAGTGCTGCTAGTTTCCTCCGGCTTCCAAGGACTCTACAGCCGCTGCTACAGGTTATGATGGTGAAATGCTGCCTAACTTCCGCCTCTTTGGGCTATGATCCCCAGAGCCCCAGCTGAATCGTCATCTAAAAAAAACGGATCAGCAGCCTCAAGTTTTAAAACAGCTAAGGGACAAGCACTAAGGACGTCACACATAATTGGCATTCATCCTGGGTAAAACATATGAATTAATTATCCCTATTTTACTAATTTAATTATTTCCATTTTAGGAATTTTAAGATCCTAACAAGGTTTTTTATTTTTTTCTTCAACTTGTACTCTGCAAATGTGTCATTGTGGTATTTTACGAAGGCCATGAAGACTTTTCCACCATAACCTGATATAGTTCTTTCACCATTTTTATTGATGTATTGTGTGGTTATGCCCACATTTAATAACACAATTTTTATTGTATAAACTTTTATTTTACTTCAATAATTCAACACTTATTCAATAGTTCAATTAAACAATAACTTGCGACAAGGAACTCTCTATAAATCTAAATTGCTAAATTTTTAATTATCGCCCGATACTAGGTCGCAACCATCACTCGTGGACTTGGCAGAAGAACTGTCTAGTCTCGATCGGCGGGAAAAGGAAATTTCTCTCTTATGCACCGCTACTTTGTGGCTGAATTAATTGTGGGTGCGTTTCGTATTTTTGTTGGGCGGAAGTGGAGAGTGTCGATACTCTACGGTACCCCCCTTCCAGTAAAAAAAATGTTTATTTGAATCTTACTTTCGTTAACTTAGTACTTTTTTCAACGGTCTCGGAAAGAAATGCTGGTTTCAGCCGATCGATAGAGATGTTTGCGTTCTTACCCTTTATGTTTACTACGAAATACTTTCTTAACCGGCGCACTACTGGGAAAGGCCCTTTATATACTGCACGCAGGGCTCCTTTCCGCGGTATTACTTGTATAAAAACTTGCTCGCAATTATCTAATTCTTTAGGGATGAAGGTCTTACTGTTCGAATGATTAGTTTTGATAGGTTTGTACGTTCGCATTTTCTCTCTCAGTTGCTGCACGAAATCATCGGGACTCGTCTCGTCGAGTGTCGTGTCGGGTATGAAAAACTCCGAAGGTAGTCTGAGTGGTTGGCCGTAGACCAATTCTGCCGGTGAAAACTTTAAATCTGGCTTGTATGCTGCTCGTATGCCTAGGAGTACTACTGGTAAATCTTCTGTCCAGCCCGAATTTCCCTTACGGCATTTCAGGGCTGCCTTCAATTGCCGGTGAAATCGTTCGACCATGCCGTTCGATTGCGGATGGTACGTTGTTGTTCGGAATCTATGGCTTCCCAGAAGTTCGGCTAATCGGTGAAACAGTCGCGATTCAAACTGGGTTCCCTGATCTGTAGTGAAATGTAGCGGAACTCCGAATCGACTTACGAATTCTTGGAAGAATGTCTGCGCTATAGTTTGTGAGGTGATGTCCCTCAAAGGGTAGGCTTCTGGCCACCGGGTGAACCTATCTACCACCGTCAAAATATAAGTATACCCTTTCGATACTTCCAAGGGTCCCACTATATCCAGATGGACATGTGCAAACCGGTCGTCGGGTATAGGAAAATCTCCAGGTTGGCTTTTGGTATATCTGCCAATTTTCGATCGCTGACAGGGGATACATGATTGTGTCCAGGTCTTTATGTCTGTTTGCATTCTTGGCCAGAAGTATCGGGTGCAGATGAGCTTTCTTGACGCTCGAATTCCCGGGTGCGATAAGCCGTGTAAGGCCTCGAAAACCATACGTCTCATTTTCATGGGGACAAAAGGGCGGATTTCTTTTGTGGAGACTTCGCACCAAATAGGAGTCTGTAAAGTGGGCACGAAACGTTTTTCTAGTTTAAATTTCGATTTGTCTAAGTTTTGTTCACTTGACAATTGTTTCAGCTCATGGTCTGACTCTTGGAATGTCGCGAATTGTTTCAGATCTACATTCACGGCTGAAAGTGTTGAAGTCTCGTCGACTCGTGACAAAACGTCGGCAATAATATTGTCCTTCCCTTTTACGTGACGGATATCAGTCGTAAACTGAGATATGAAGTCTAAATGTCTAGCCTGTCTGGGCGTTCTCTCAGTTTTAGCGTCTAGCGCATTTGTTAAGGGCTTATGGTCGGTGAAAACTGTGAAAGGACGGCCTTCCAACCAGTGCCTAAAATGCTTTATGGCAAGGTATATTGCCAGCAGCTCCCTATCGAAAGCCGAGTATTTCTTTTCTGCTGTGCTGAGCTTCTTTGAATGGAATGCGAGCGGTTCCCAACTTCCCGTTTTGCCTTCTTGCTCCAATACTGCACCTATAGCGATATTTGAAGCATCTACAGAGAGTCTAAGTTTCGCATCGGTGAGAGGATGTCTAAGCAGCGTGGCCGACGCCAAGGCTTCCTTAACTTTTGAGAAGTTTGTTTTGCAAATCGAAGGTAATTGGAACTGGAAGTCTTTCTTTTTCGCCTCAGACGAAAAACTTATTACGTCATGGAATGGCGCTAATAGTTCTGCCGACTGTGGGAGAAATCTCGCGTAAAAGTTTGCCATACCCACGAATTTTCTTACTTGCCGAAGTGACGTAGGCATGGGATACTCTGCTATGGCTTTGACTCTAACCTCTGCAGGGAGGATTCCTTCACTGCTAATCTTGTGCCCAAGGAAGTCTAGATGGCTGGCCCCAAAAATGCATTTGCTCGGGTTAATTCTTAAGCCGTACTCTTCTAGCCGTTTACAAAGGGTTTGTAAATGGGTTTTGTGTTCTTCTGAATTCTTACTAGCAACGAGAATATCGTCGATGTAAATGAAAACGAAATTCAAATCGGTGACCACTTCGTTCATGAATCTTTGAAATGTTTGGGCCGCGTTCTTCAGACCAAATGGCATTCTGGTGAACTCGAACATTCCAAAGGGAGTGGTGATTGCGGTCTTATAAACATCTTCCTCGGCCACTGGGATTTGGTGATAAGCTCTTATCAAATCAATTTTGGAGAAAATGGTACAGTCCCTAAGATTCATGGAAAAATTTTGGATATGAGGTATCGGATACCTATCTGGTACCGTGACAGCATTCAGCCTACGGTAATCCCCACAAGGTCTCCAGTCATTGTGGTCCTTCTTGGGAACCATATGTAAAGGCGAGCATGTAGGAGATGCAGACGGCCGGCAAATACCTAATTGTAGCATGTGCTGAAATTCGCTGTGTGCCAACTTGTGTTTGATTGGGTCAAGCCTTCTGGGCTGAGCATAAGGTAATCGACCTGTCGTTACTATGTAATGACGTACCTTGTGCTTGACTGGGAGTGAGTAATCTGGAGGTGTAATCAATTCGGGAAAACTCCTAAGGAGTTGGGCAAATTCTTTCTCGCAAGTAAATATTCGTGGCGTAGGCGTTTTCGCGTTTATGATAGTACCGTTCGATGTCAAATTTGTTAGTGGATCAATTAGTCTTCGCCTACGAAGATCCACAAGCAAGCCAAACTTTGTAAGGAAATCTGCTCCTATTATTGGCCTGTCAACCGCTGCTATGGTAAAGGGGTATGCAAAAGAACGACGAAGCCCTAAGTCTAGTTGGAGAAGTGTCAGTCCAAAAGTTTTGATTGGTGTGCCGTTTGCGGCGATTAGATGGTAGTAAGGGTTACTTCGGACGGTACCTCGATTAAGGTTGTAAGGAACGAGTGACACATCTGCTCCTGTGTCTATGAGAAAACTATGGTTGGTGATTGGACACCTAATAAAAAGGCGACGAGTATTGTTAGGCCGAGAGGTTGTCGCCAAATCTACCGGCTTGCTTAGTTTTCCGTCTTCTCATTAGCAGGGGCTTTCTTAAACGAACAGGGTTTAATACACTTTTTGGCTTTCGCCCCAAATTTACCATGGTACCAACACCAATCTTTTCTACCGTGAGTAGTTACCGAGCTACTCCCAGCTGAAAACCGTCTTCGTCCCTGAGGTGACTTGCTTCTATCTCGGAGGGTTAGGCTGCGCACCGTCCTTCTAAGTTCCGAGATTTCCCTCCGTGCCTGGCTCAACTCATCTTTCAGATCTTGAAATCCTGCTTCTTCCTTGTAACCTCCGCCATTCTTTGTTTGAATGGCACCTATATTAGAAGTTTGGCTAACTTCCCAGACTTTATCCGCTAGTTCTAGTTTTGTTTGAAGGGTTTGGTCGGTAGTGACAGCCAATGGGATTGTAACAGACGATGGTAGTTTACGCAACCACAATGACTGTATTAAGTCGTCGCTAACTACGGACATGGATCCCGCTAAAGCTTTCATATGCCTAAAAAGTTCGGAAGGCTTGCGATCTCCTAAGTCCTCTGTACCTAGCAACCCTTCTAGCCTACGTTGCTCGGAGAGGCTGTGTCTTTTAATTAAAGTTTCCCGTAAAAAGCTGTATTTGTTCGTTGTCGGAGGGCTTTCTAGAATATCTAAAATTGAATTTATAACCTCTACTGGGAGTGCGGCTATAGTATATGCATACTTCGATTCGTCCTTCGTGATCCTTTTCACTAAGAACTGAGATTCTATAGCGTGAAACCAAGCTAAGGGAGCTTTGTCCCAAAATGGCGGTAACTTTACGTTCCCAATTTCGCGTAATTCTTCCCTACTAGTATTGTCCCTTTCTTCAGTTTGCCTTATTTTTACATCATGACCTGATGTACTCGCATTGCCCCTATTCTCGGGAGAATTGTCTTCATTATCGTTCTCAAACATATCGTACGCCTTGATTCACGATACTAAATAATCCCAAAATCAAATTAAAAAAAATTTTTTTTTTTTCGAAAAGAAAAGCAAGTTCAAGTTGCCGTCAATACTTATACAAAACGCACCCCTCTTTCGGCCGCTGCAGGCAGAAGCTTGCCTTACAGAAAAAAAAAAACAAAAACGAAAGAAAATTTATGTTGTGAAACCTTTGCTTCTTTTTTTATTTGCGGTATTGTAAATTTAAAATACTAAAAGAACGGTGTGGTAGAAGAGAGCAAATCCTTTTCCTTTTACTATTACAGGAAAGAAAAAAAACTTTTTTTTATACAAAAGAGAAGAAAACCGAAAAGTGCAACAAGGAACGAGACCATTTCTGAGTGTTGGTTACGGTTCCTTTACATGAGTTACTAGTGTTCATATAAACTTAAATATAATACTAACAAATAATACCCTTCAACAAAGTTCACATCGACCGACAAAATCCAAATTTAAAGAAAATTATATAAAAAAAATCAATATATAATAATAAATTCCAATAAATGATAATAAATTTCAATATAGTTGTTAATATAATGAGTATTAGTAAATTTAAAAATAATATTTCATTGTTAGTAACAAATTTCAATAAATTTCATTATTCCTATCAAATTTGAGTTATTTGTTTTTAATGTCTGACATTTGACACTAATAATACGACTCCTTTGTGATTACAACAAACTTTTTTTAGAGAACAAGAAAAAAAAATAATATATAAATCCTGTTAATCGTTATTCTATTTATACTGCAAATCTGACATTCTGTAATTATTTGTCTTTCAAAAAAAATTCCATTCAATATTAGCCCAGGCAACGAATGCTCAAAAAAAGGTATAGAGGGAAATGCTTGGAACACAATTTTTGACTTCGCAACTTTGTTTGGACTTGTTAGGAGGTGAACATATTAAAAGTCCCCGCCCCTAACCCTTGAGCTTGGGGAAAGAGGGGGGTTTAAAGGACCCATTTTTCGGTTTTTCGCTTATATCTGGGAAACTATGCGTCCTAGCGACATGACCACTATAAACAAAATGAAAGCTGATTAAATTTTCTTGGGCTCAGTCAAGTTTTTCGATATCTTGTATAGTTTTCGAGATATCTGCTCTTGAAAGTCTGTAATTTTCGAAAAAAAAAAATTTTGCTCTTTTTTACCGGATGACTCTATAAGCCATTGGGATAGTTTTATAAATCACAACCATTAAATGAAAACGAAGTTTATTGAAATAGGAAAGTGAATTAACATAAAACATTACAACAGTAGGCACCATTGAGTCAATTTCTTGCGATCTTGGGGTGGGAAGGACCTTCATCCTCGTCTTCGTTTTCATCTTCTTTTTCTCCAATCTCTTCTCCATCGGACCCCTGTAGAGAAACGTTCAGAGGATCCTCCTGGTCTTCTTCATCTTCGGAGTCAACTTGAATGACCCCATTCAGGCACTTCCCCTGGCAATTTTGGGATGCTGAGGAACATTTGATGCTTCCTTTTTTGCAGCCACACTTCGCGCTGGCACAGTCTATCTTACATCGGCAGAAAATCACTTTCAGGATATCCTCCGGTGCAGCTGCTAACTCACTGTGCACTGGGACCAGACAGTTGTTCTCAATCTTTCACCCATACATCTGAGGAGGCAGATTATTTCCCAGCCATAGCTGAACTTGATGGAATGTTCGGAGGGAATGCTGTTTTACTGCTCCTTCGGTTGGAGGAAGGCTAGAGATATCAGGCTTGATGGTGGCCACCGATTTCAAGAATGACTTGTACCTGTAGGCATTGAGGGAGACCTCTTTTGCTGGAGCCCCATACCACCTCAAGATACAGGTTTCACCTGCCTTTTGTACTTGGGTGGTTGTGGGGGAAGGGTCTGAAAAGACTGCTGCTGCTTTCTGGACCGTTGGAGATTTCAGACACAGCTTCGCAAATGCGACCTTGCTTTTTTGAAATGCAGAAGATGTTGTGTCGCATCCAGTAAAGGCGTGCAAAAATAACGCGTCTTTGAAACCTTGTTGCTGAAGCTCTTGAGATGAGAAGAATGAATCTCTTATCTTCCCACGTCCAGGCTTGATGAAAGTAATGTCCTTATGCGCATCAGCCTTAGCCATTAAGAGGACTATGAGGTCGACATCTTCACCAACAATGCCGACAGGTGTTGTTTCCGACATTTCCACAGCCGTATCTACGATCAGAACGTCCGCATCACTTTCTGCTTGAAGGGTCCTGATCCCATTGTCCTCAAGCTTAACCTTAAGCTGTTGATGAGCCTGCTTTTGTTGAACCTGTTCGTCAGAAAATCTTCTTGTTTGGCGTTTATCTCGGTGTCTTCGGTAAAATGGATGTCAACAGACTTGCTAAGTCGATAGCGCCTTTGATGCTCTTCTACTTTCGTGCTTGAGGTTGATGAGGAATAGCCGTCAAAGACTACAGTACATCTCCTTCCGTGGTAGTTCTTTGTGATAAAGTCGATGTAGCTCTCACAGATTGTCGAAATCTGCATGCTGCTCACTGGTGGAAAATAGAACTCCTCACTTGCACGCATCCCTACCACCCATTTGCTGAGAGTGCTGTTTGTGACTCCCCTACCACGAGTAATGCCACCTTGGCTGGAAAAAGAACGCATTAAGGTGGTCTCAATTGTCATATCCGACCAGACTCCGGCCCAAAATCGGTGTGATCGGCGCATCGTGAAGTAGCTGTCGTTAACAAATTTGTGGTATTCTTCGGGTGATAGTTTTTCGTTTAGCTTCTCCATGTCTTGTATGTAGAGGTGACAAGACTTTGCATATGGGAAGTGTCCCGCTGCATGGATGTACGGAATCATGCGTCTCACACATTCAAGGTGGGTATTGAAGTTCCCGGATCTGCATGTATATATTCCTTCATGAGGCTTACCATTTTGAAGTACTGTACCCACAACTGTGCGGTAGGTCCTTTGCTGCTCAGTAGCTCCATGGCGGCTCCAAATTTCTCAGACAGCGCTTTGAGGTGAGTGTTTTGGTTTAATGCAAGTAGAGAGGGAGGCTCATTCATAAAACCCATCGTAATGTTTTTGATGCAATCCATTTCATCTTCAGTCAACTGGACGCCTTTCAAAATCACTTTAGCCAGTGAACCTGTTGCAAGCAGGTGGCCTCTTACTGCCCTCGCAAAAGCATGGCCTTGCAACATTTTTTCCACAGACAGAGGGTAAGTAGTAAAAAATAAATAATGTACAGCTCTTCAAAAAACCTTTACTTACCCAATTGCTTTAACATTTGAAGGAAAATAGATAAAATAGTAAAGTATTATATATTTTTGAAGGGACACAACCCTTTTGACGGAATTACTTTTTAGGTTCATCGTTGAAGAGTCATCTGGTAAAAAAGAGCAAAAATTTTTTTTTTTTTTTCGAAAATTACAGACTTTCAAGAGCAGATATCTCGAAAAATATACAAGATATCGAAAAACTCGACTGAGCCAAACTTATAGAAAATTTAATCAGCTTTCATTTTGTTTATAGTGGTCATGTCGCTAGGACGCATAGTTTCCCAGATATAATCGAAAAACCGAAAAATGGGTCCTTTAAACCCCCCTCTTTCCCCAAGCTCAAGGGCTAGGGGCGGGGACTTTTGATATGTTCACCTCCTAACTAGTCCAAACAAAGTTGCGAAGTCAAAAATTGTGTTCCAAGCATTTCCCTCTATACCTTTTCGTTGCCTGGCCTATATGTATTCTACTATAAAAGTTCTCGCAAATAATTAAATCCTATTCTGATATAAACATTTAAGAAAAAAAAAACGAATGCTAATGATTATACACTTATCGATGAATATCTTCTTCACGCAATTCAAAAAAAATTTGGTCCGTTATGAAATTTCTCGATTTTTTAATTGTTATTGCTGTTACTCACATACCTTGGATTTCAGTGCAAATTTACTTGTTTTCAGTTTCTCTGACTATACCGCTGCCTGCAGCTTTTGGTTTTGGTGATGAGCTATAACAACTAGTTGTGTCTATGATAAATCGTCCTTGAGTTCTTCCGCTTTATTCCTAAAGATGATTGACTTTATTCCATGTGGCTTGGCATGATTTCCGATAGTTATTGGAGAATTTCCTAGGTGCATTTCATGAAAAGAAAAGTAATTAGTACATTTTTACTAGAAATATCGATCACCCCTTTTTGTTTTGCCGTATAACGTATTTGTAGATTATATAAGTTTTTTTTTTTTTTTTTTTTTCGGATGAGAATTCTTTTTTTTTCGTCTTGAGCGCTAATCTCTTTATGCTGGGTGATGGTGGTGCCGCTATTGATGTAACTGCGTTGATGACGTCGTACTTATTCCGTTCTGTGAATACACATGGCCTTCCAATTTTGTATGTTTGTGAAAATAAAATAAAAAACGGCGCTGTCTGTTATTATTTTATTTTTCCTTCTTTAAGAGAAATGCCTGGTTGAGAGTGATGATTACTTGTTTAAACAGCTTGTTGGCCACTCGTGCTGTCCGCGGATATACAGGAACGAGGATGTTGCTGGATGCTTGTTCAGGCGCTGCCGAATTTATTCCTTGCTTTTATATTTTTCTTTGCTTTTGTCTGCAGCTTGGTGTTCCGGGATGGTTGTAACTTAGCAATTTTTCTTTTTTTTATACAGATGCCTGCTCTATCGGGGTCACCAGTTGTGGTTATGCCCACATTTAATAACACAATTTTTATTGTATAAACTTTTATTTTACTTCAATAATTCAACACTTATTCAATAGTTCAATTAAACAATAACTTGCGACAAGGAACTCTCTATAAATCTAAATTGCTAAATTTTTAATTATCGCCCGATACTAGGTCGCAACCATCACTCGTGGACTTGGCAGAAGAACTGTCTAGTCTCGATCGGCGGGAAAAGGAAATTTCTCTCTTATGCACCGCTACTTTGTGGCTGAATTAATTGTGGGTGCGTTTCGTATTTTTGTTGGGCGGAAGTGTAGAGTGTCGATACTCTACAGTACCCCCCTTCCAGTAAAAAAAATGTTTATTTGAATCTTACTTTCGTTAACTTAGGACTATTGGTCCTCCATATTTTTGTATATAATCTTTAAAAAATGAGGTTTTAAAAAATAAAGAAATGAGGGAATGATTAACAGAGTGAGCGAATGATTTATTATTATATTGTAATAAAAAACATATACAAATAAAGGAAATTATATAATTTTTATTATATCAAACAATGAAATAACTTAATCTAAAGAAAATCATCTCAAAACTTGTACTTCAGTCAGTCAATAAAAATATATATAAACTCAAAAAATTAACAAATACACTATTATAGAGGTAACAAATGTTTTTATCTTTATCAAGGCAAGCGGTAGTTTTCCGAGTTCGTAAGGGCAAAGAAGTAAAGCCTTATTTACGCCTAAACATGGAAAACAAGGTGTTTTTTATAAAATTATGCGATTTATCACCTTTTTATAAGCAATATAAGTAATTTTTCATTTGTAACCGATAACCACAATATAAATAATTTATTATTCCTTGAGTTTTTTTCCTATCATTCTTCGTTTTCTTTATTTTTACATTTTTTACATTTCGAAACGAACTTTTTTTTCTCCTTCAGTCTAAAAAAGTGGGTACTCAAGATAGTTCTATCAGATGGCGTTATAAGTTATTTCAATTGCTCAATAAATGAGATGGCGCTAATAGTTAGTCGAAAAGCGTTTACTCGCACTGTTGATGCCAGATGGCATTAGATGATTAACAAACTGTGTTTATATAAAAGTGGTTAGTCACAACTATGGTGTCAGATTGCGTTAGGTACTATAAAAAAACTTATGTATTTCTTAGTACAGATGTACAATAAAATTTTGAAATACCGATGCCGAGTTCGTAATTATAATTTATTTCTAAAAATATGACATATTCGTTACAAGTTAGTCGAATCCAGCACTGTTGATGTCAGATAGCATTCCCTATCTTTTCGATGATTAACAAAAAGCGTTCATGAGTCTTAAGAGGGCGGATTACCATTTCTTCACAACCGCCTCGACATGGGTATCAAATGAAAGGGTATGATAAGTAGAATACAATAAGCTGTGTCGTTAAATCCACGGCGGCCATCTCAAGAGGGCGGCCTACCATTTCTTCACTACCCCCTCGACATGGGTCTCAATTGAAAGGGTATCATAAGTAGAATGCCATAAGCGATATAGTATACTCAATAATATGGTTAGATCCATGGCGGTCACCTCAAGAGGGCGGATTACCATTTTCTTCACAACCCCCTCAACATGGGTATCAAATGAAAGGGAATGATAATTAGAATACAATAAGCAATATAGTATACTCTATAAATAGTTAGATCCTCCGCCGCCATCTTCAAGAGGACGCATTACGATTTTCTTCACCACCCCCTCGGCATAGGTATCAAATGAAAGGGAATGATAAGTAGAATACAATAAGCTATGCCGTAACATCCATGGCGGCCGTCTCAAGAGGGCGGATTACCATTTATTCACCACTACCTCGACATGGGTATCAATTGAAGGGGTATCATTAGTAAAATACCATAAGCGATATAGTATACTCAATAATATGGTTAGATCCATGGCGGTCATCTCAAGAGAGCGGATATTTTTTCTTTAAATATTTTAATCTTTCTTTTTCCCGCAGTTTTCGCCATAAATGTAAGTCTTTGACAATTTTTCACATAATATGTTTTTGCACAAACTCACCTACGGTTGAGAAGAAATCGCTATCTTGAACCAATTGAGAGTGTTGCCAAGCACTAAAAACTTAAGGTTGCGTTCCTAAATATCGTTCGATACGTTCAGAAATCGAATCTTCGAATCGAGGGAATGATTTTATTTGGCGGGACATTTTTAAAATCGAATTATCGTTTTTATAAATTCGTTGTTGTAAGATGGAAGGCTTTTATAGACAATAACAAACCTTAGCATAATTTTATTATTAAGAATATTGATATATTTGAGATGAATAGGTATTTTAGTTATGTTTTTGAACTAAGGGACAAAGTGAGGGAGTGACTTTCACGGTAAAAAAGTAGCCATATCTTTTTTTTCTTTAGAGGTAATAGGTTTTCTTTTTAAACAATAGTGGTATAGACAGCGTGCATTGAAATAAAAAAGACCTATGTAGTTAAAGCATATGACTCGCCAATAATGGCTCGGGAATCAAATTTCGAAATTTGATGAGAAATATCCATAATATGAAAATCCTAGGAAATAGGCCAATGAATTTGTGTATAAAAGGGCCTGTGAGTTGAAAGTTGTGGGGTAGTTTTAAAGTCCTCTGCTTCTTATGAATTTATTTTGGGGTGCTGAATCCGAATCTGAGGTTTGCTGGAAAAATTTCATGTCGGGACATAGTAAAACAAATGCCACAATTATAAAAATTCAGACTTTTTTGCGGTTTATCTCTTACTAGCGAAACCCCGCGTGTGTTGCAACGCCTTTTAATAAAACACAATTATGTGTGCGCATTCCGCGGTAAGAAAAAGGTGTAATGAAAAAAGGAAGAATCTGCAAAAATTGTCTGATTCATAAAAATATCTCATTAGGTTACAAAAATACAGGGGGATATGTAAAACCCTAGCAAAAAACTTCAAAACGAACCCCTCCCCACCGCTAAACGTTTTTTGTTCGTCTATCCAAAAATCTATCCATAGCCGGCCGCTTTTTACATTAAGTAGTACACCCTGTATGTCTTCCGCCATTTTGTGGTGACCGCCATATTTGATTTAAAATGGTAGCACAGACAGCTTACTGTACTATGCTCTTCATATACTTTCATTTGATACCCATACCGAATGTGTTGCAAAGGAAAATGTAGAACACCATTTTGTGTTGGCCGCCATTTTGTGTTTGCCGCCATTTTGAAATTCGATTGACTCCACACAGCTAATTGTATTCCGTTGGTCTTACCCTTTCATTTGATTCTCATACCCAGTGATTTGTAAGGAAAAAGCTAATCCGCCATTTTTTGCCGCAATTTTGAATTTGAAATAACATTGTAATTGGCACACCATTTCATTTCATACCCGAATCGAGCGCATTGTAAAGATAAGGGTAATCCAAATTTCGTGTTGACCGCCATTTTGTGTTTGCCGCCATTTCGAATTAAAACATAATGTAACATATTTTGTAATTAATACCATGGAGGTATTGTTATCTTTACATCGCGCTCGACATATGTATCAAATGGAAGGGTGTGACAAGTAAAATACTATTAGCTATATGGCGTCATTCTAAATTAAAAATAACAGAAAAAAATGGCGGACTACATTTTTTTTACAACCCACTCGATCAGTATGGGTATCAAATGAAAGGGTTTAACAAGTTGAATACAATTAGCTGTGTGGCGTCATTCCAAATTCAAAATGGCGGCAAACACAAAAAGGCGCCCAACACAAAAGGGGGATTGCCTTGACTGACTTCAACCGAAGCAACGGGCCTTTTTGGTTTCCGAATATTTTAGCTCCCGAATTATTCATTTAATTTTGAACTCGATTCTTTTGTTTGATGTAAATTGGTTTGTTGTTTTTTAGGATTTTGAGTATTGTGAAATTAAATTGTTTTAAATAGAAATCGCACTAGTGTTTTTATATTATCGTTGAACTTTGTTGAACACGAAATAGAGATAATGGACAAGTGACCGTTTATAGTGGGTACTCCACATTGGTGACCCCGAGTGCACTAGCGTTCCGTAGTGTTGTACCTCGTTATTCATAGATAATCATTGACCCGCAGAATCTGAGGATGTCAACAACGGCGTTTCATCCAGTATACCACAGTTTAGTGACAGACACATCTCGCAGGTCAGGCTACCGCGTTTCTAGCAAAATGACCCAGAATTGTGATTTGCTGAAGTGGAAACCAGGTTTCATACGTTAAAAATTAATACAGATAGTGAACGCTATTATATCGTTTTACCGTCGACCCAAATGTTCTTTGCCAGGTATCTGACATAATCCGGAAGCCTCCTGAGCGAGATAAATACCCTCTTTTAAAAGAGAAACTACTCGTTTCACAGAATCCAAGGAGAAACAACTGCACATTCTACTGACGGAGCTAGATTTACGAGCCAAGCTCCTCAACTGCTTCGTGAAATGCGTAACATAGCGCCCGCGGGGATGACAGAAGACGTAATTAGATCTTTGTGGAAGCAGCGTAGGCCTTTATGTGCGGAGTGCATGTTGTCTGCTTCGTCAGATGTTAAGCTCTCCAAACTTGCGAAAATTTCTGATAGAATACTAGAGCATAGCAACTCCGCACAAACTTTTAGCATAGCAGATCTAGTTGGCCATTTGCTATGCTCGCCTGCTCTGCTCGTTAAAATTTCTCTGTATGGCTAGTTACACTGGATAGTGAATCTCTTTTATGGGTGGCGAGTCGGTTTTAATAGCATGCTCCACCTTATTGGTGCAACCTAACTCGGTTCCCATCTCGCCTCTGTAATCAACCCATCTAGCTTTCTCTCTGGACTCAGTGAAAGCTTTGATTTGTTCTTCAACGCATTCTCCTGTATCTCCTTAACCAACGAACTGCCGGACACGATGGATTTTTCGCGCAAAAGGTTCTTTCCCAGTATGATGTAGTGTGGGATTTCAACTATTATTAGTGCTTTGCTAACTATGACCTTCCGTTCTAGTGCTATGGGGATGTTCACTACTCCCAATATCTTTACTAGTTCCCCATTAGGCAAGCTCGCGTATTTTCGCCCGTTACTTACCATCAAGTCTAATTTTGCCCATCCAGGTCTACCAATGACGGGTTTGGTTACCCTGAGCCAAGCAGGCCATAGAATCTCATGCTGAAGATCGCGTATGTTGATTACAGGTGATGTTAGGGATTTTCTATAAAGAGGAAGGAAAATAAGGAGGAAATACATATTTCAAACTAATTAATTCAGGTTTCTATTTTTACAATTCTTAACATAAATTTCACAACCAAAAATACATGAACTCACAAGTATCCCAGCACCATATGCGCACCAAAGATACTGAAAGTACTTCAATTGCAGAACACGAATCAATATATCGTCCCGTCGAAATCGTTTTAATAGTCCGACTTGAACAGCTTCGTCAAACGTTGTTGAGATCCATCTCTGATACAGTCCAGCTTGTTGGATCTTGGTGATCATTCTATTAAAGGATCGCAGAAATGGAGAGTCCCGCTGCGTTGCATAGACCACTACGTTTTCTCCCAGGCAAATATCCGCCACCCGAAGGAGCGGTCGTCGCAAGTAGTCCTGTTGATGAAATAGAAATTTCCATCGCTCAGAATAGATAGCATATGAGTAGGTGTTATTTAGTGCGATAGTATGATCTGAGAAGGTTTCCAGATCTACGCCATAAAGTAAGTCGCTGGATTCTTTAGATAAATTTAATATTCTTTTAATTTGTGGAATAGTGTAGTTTAAGACCATAATTTTGTGTTGATATGCAATGATGTCTTCGATTGTGTTTAATTGTGGTTCATAAACTATGCTGGTTAAGAGGCTGGAGAGTATTGCGTTATAAAAGTTTGACATGATAAAACCCAGCAATATCACAAGTCCGAAAAACAGTTTCCATAAGAAATTGTTCGTCATTTGTGTATTTGGAATTGGTAGAAACAAAACGGCTCTAAATATATTGACGAGAATATTTGCAAATTCCATTTTTGGATTCAGAGTAAGTTTTGAAGTAAAATATCCCATGGATGAAATAAAAATGATGATAAATGACAAAGACAACCATACGTTTGAATCAAATGGATGCACAATATATAAGCATCGAGGCAGCTCAGAGGTTACTGGAACTACAATCTGCCAAGGTGAAAAAGACACCGGATATGTTGCTCCTAGCTTTGTCAGATCAATTTCAGTCACAGGGTTTGTGTATATTCCTATATCGATTTCTTTTTTCTCTAGTAAATCAAATATTATGGATATGTTCATGTTTTTAATTTTATTTTTCAACTTGTACTCTTTAAATGTGGCATTGTGGTGCTTTGCAAAGGCCATAAATACTTTTCCGCCAAAACCTGATATAATTCTTTCTCCATTTTTATTGATATATTGAAAAACGCGAGGAGGATCCTGTCCAATTGGAGATCTGAACCGATATCCTTTTAAATCTCGTATTTTATCATTGTACAAAGCATCAATTGAATCGTCAGTGACATTCTTTATTGAAAGAGTCGGAAAAGGATCATATGTAAAAATTTCGATCCTTCCACGATCATTTTCGAAAATTGCAATTACATTTATCATGTTGTTCAGTCGAAACCATTTCAAGAGCTTAAAGATTGCCATTGAGGTAACTTTAGGGCTTGTGATGACAGCAATTATTTTTTCTTGATGTAGCTCTTCTAACACACGATCAGCGATCTTCAGTGATTCATCTCTCCAACTTCTAACGAGCACAAAGATTAAAATATTCTTAGATATACGATGATGAACTTCGTAGTCATAATCTTCTGTAAACCAAAGTTGTGGCACAAAAAATTTTGTCTGTAAATTAATAAAAAATTCAGATATCTCCAAATTATTCGAGTTATAGTCACTAGTAAAAATCACAAAAGATTGAAACTTGTAACGATAATGAAGTTTTTCGGTTAAGTCTAAGATTTCCGGAAACTTTAAAGAAAACACAAAATTTGAAAGAAGTAGGACCCAAGAACTAATTGCAGGATAAAAGTTCATTCTTTACTTGTATACAACTAGTTGTGCAATAATCCATTAGTTTACCCCGTTTGTAAATACGAAATTAGTGATAATTAATTACATATTATGCTAGAAGGGTGTGGAACAATACGTTCAATTATAGGCATCGTTATCGATAAATTTTTTTAGCTTTAGTTTTGGTTCTTGCCAACTGCTATTAAGTCATTCTCTTATATCAATTTATAAAACGTTAAGTATTAAGGCCCTGAACTTCACTGCGGTGAATCAATTAAGAAAAAAAGGAAATAATTTAAAAATCCTAAGAAAGCAAAATATCAATATCGACTTCACACAAAAAACAACTCCATGTGCCGTTGTTTGGTCCCACATACAACAAGTGAAATTTTTTTAAAGGAATTGATTTCAGGTAAGAAATGGGCGATTTACGACAATATTAAATGAACGCATGTAAGGTTGTTTCAGTAATCACATCTAGATATTCGCACTTAATACTACATAGATACTATACGATCATTTTATGTGCGTCTAGACATGTAGGGGAGAAGTGGCATGAAAGAGCCAGGTTTTGAAAGAGCCACTTGCATTATTCCGGTATACCGAAACAATGCAAGTGGCTCTTTCAAAACCTGGCTCCTTCATACCACTTCTCCCCTACATTAGAGGTGGTAGAGGTGGGGTCAAATAATTTTGCGGCCCAAACCCTAAATTTAAGAAATTTTCGTGAAGAAACTATATATTTTGCTTTAAGTCTAACCAACCCCCGACAACTCACTAAAAATAGATTTTGTACTAATGTGATTGAATCATATAAAAATTTACTATTTACGCCTGCAATATTAAGTGAATCATTAAATTGCGTAAAGTAACACCATCAGCCCCCGTCGAGTGGCCCTGGATACTGGTATCAACCCCGACGTTTATCTCATTGTAAAATGTGATCATCTCCGGCTTATTGTGTTGATCAGGAGCTATCTTGCTATCGTGATGCGTGCTAGAAATGAGAACCACAACTTTGGATTTTTTAAGAACATATGGGCTGTGTTCCGAAATATAAACCAGTATACTGGGAAGTGAAAATGATGTCATTGGTTGGAGCTATATTTTAGTTGTGTGAACCGGTGTGACGTACTGGTAATCACAAAAATATAAGATATTGGAGACTGAAAGAGTTTCGAGTTATAAAACTTTCATGTGACCTGCTGTTAATCACAGCGTAAACGGCTGATTTTACCCTTTCTTGCTGGGCAGTATGCTGGGTGATATTACCGCACACGGCCATGATGTCATTGTTATTCTAGCTGTAAAGCCAAACCGAGACGATACTACTTCTCTTGTTTTATAAGGTAAAAATTCTCTTGGGATCTCTCTTATTTGACTTCATAGTTCCCACGCACGGTATACAGAAACAAGGTAGTGTAAAAGACTTTCATATAAATTCGAAGCTGTTGTTGTTTCTGCATTAGGGCTGACGTCTCTAGGCGCCAAATTTTTACGGTATTCGAAGCTATCGTCTCTTTTACATTACCTTATGTTTCTGTATACCGTGGTTCCCACCCACCTATGTTAGTTTTCGGGACCACAGCCCGTCTACTAATTCAATGGATGAGAACCAATTGTCGCTAGTGATATTTCGATTAGAACCCCCAACTGGAGGTATCAAGCGGAGTACAACTTGAGTTGGTAAAAGCTGACGGTCCTTGGTCGGTCCGATGTTTTGACGCAATAAACTTTTGCGTTTACCATGTAATAGGATTTGGAATCAGTCAACATAACTATCTTCAGACCGTACGTGGCAGGTTTTTTTGACATATAAGCCCTCTGAAAGGTCATCATCGACAGTAAGAGTTGCTCCAGGAGAATAATTATTTTGACCCTGTCTTATCCGATAAAATATTAGATATAGCCGCTAACTTATTATTTTTCGCCCTGTCTCTTCTAGTGTTAGCATCATCAAATCTCAAGCAAGATATGGAAAATTTAAAGCGGCAGAGTGTCATTGTTCAACGAATAATGTCACGACCAGTACCATCTGATACCCAAAGTGAAGATAAATTTTCAAGGTTCAATTTGAGTAAATCCGCCAAAAACAGCAATCCTATTAAAGTTCGTAGTTCTGTAATAGTTGTTATGTTCATAAACCTTGGCCTTCAAATATTGCGAGATAAATGAATGCGTTTACAAATTTTGTACTACAGTTGAACCTCTTCAATCTTGACATTTGTATGTAGAACGATAGTCTAAATTGCTCGTTGATGAAGAGATCAAAAACATTCATTAGCGTTTGTTTTGGGCCTAGAGTGGCTGCTGGTCCTTTACAGATATAATATTGTGAGCTGGAGCTCGACTTTGGGCTGGAGGTTTTTTAGCCCAACGCATACAATTATATAGTTGTTTATACAGATATAGTTAAAGCGAAGTTGCAGTTGATATAACCCATTTTCTGCTCCTGTTTCCTGTTTTTTGTATACGTAACTTTCTTTTTAAGGTGTGGGAAAAAATATTTTAATACAGTGGTTTCCAAACTTTGTGATATTGCGGCTCCCCTGTTACATAAAAAATTGTTGCCCCCTCCCTCCCAATAAAATATGTAAAGCTACATACGTGGGGGCGCCATCTAGACCTTCGGCATTTCATCATTGAATAACTCCGACATTTTTTAGCCGATTGTGACAAATGAGTAAGATTTATTTAGGATATTCTGTACCATCTGTTTCAAACCAGTTTTTGAATACAATAATACAATGCCGATGAAATGTCCTCCATTCGATAGCATACTTCGGCTCATATGTTAGATTTAAGTTCGTCAATGATCTTCTTATCTAAGTGGCTCAGTGACTTTCTCCTCGTGCAATGGTGTTTCGTGAATGACGTGAGGGTTCTCTGTTCTACAAATTCGACAGTTTTGTTTATTGACTTCGTCGTTGAACACTAGCTTGTGTTCCGGCGACACTGAAAAACAAAAACCAAGTAACAAGGGATCAATAAATAAAAACACCAAATTCACTATTTCTTGCATTTTTATTAAAAATAAACAAACAAAACTACATGAATACACAAAATCACGAAAACAAAACACACACGGAATAAGACGTCACTACACAACAAAAACCAACAAAAAATTCGTACCTGCAAGTAAAAAAAGAATTAATTAAATATAAATGTGAAATATATACAAGTTCTTACCTTTTAAAGGGGATAAACAATCCAAATTAGCGATGAAAAAACCCACCAGAAAATCCTTCCCAGAATGTATCCAAATGCCGTCGGCAAATCACAAATCTATAAACAAAAAGGTTAATAAAAAATTCAAAACAGATTCCATAAAAATACTCACCTGTCAACCCCAATAAAATAATCGCGGGCTCCTCCTCCTCGTCCATCCCCACTAGAAACCTAAAAATATTGACTAAAATTAGTAAATAAACTAAAAATCCGAAGAAAATACTTACCAAGTGCAAAAAGCCCCATTTGACGTCAACTTCGAGAACGAAGCCCCCTGCCAAAGGATAGCCGCAGCTATTGTTCGAGTAGAAATAAATACCGACGCACAGACGGCGCTAAATCAGATTGCTTTTAATCATTCTAGAGTCTTGAAATAGAAGATAAAATCTGTATTGAGGTTTTAGCAATAAAGCAATTTCAAAGCCTAAGTATCGAACTTAGCATTCTGGAAAGACAGAATTGAGGTCTTTTCCCAGTAAAGCCCGAATTAAAGACAGTTTTGAAGTCTTTAACACAGCAGTAACTTAATCATCAGAATTGATTTCAGCAGTTACTCTAACCAACCACAGAGGGACGAATTTGCGAAGAAACAAGGCAAAGCAGTCCAGCAAGCAGCAACCAGGGCAGCAAGCAGCAACCAGGCAGCAAGCAGCAAGCAAATCCCAAGCGATTTCCAAGAACGAGACCGGAGTGCAGCACCACAAAGGTTATTCCTGGCTGTTCTAATTGCAGAACACATCAATCGTCATCTGACAGATAGGTGGCGTTATTCATTTAAGCTTCTAGAGCAAGCAATATTTTGGTAATTCTTATTTACAAAACAAATAAAGAACAATTTACGAATTTCAAGTAATAAATCAAGAATTTATAACAAATTTAAGATTGAATTAAAATATTTTCGCAATTTGTTAATCTATGGTTGAATTTTTATTGAATTTATATTTGAGAAGATCTAATAATTAATTGCAAATAAATAGTAATTTGGTTATTGGAAAAAGTTATCTTTCAATTGAATTACACCCTTCCGGCACCTTTTTATTGAGTCAGAAATTAAATTGCTAATTCTGAACAGCTTCGCTCATCATCGAAATGTTGTCCAAAAAATCTGACTCGGCATCGACCATTCTTGCGACGGCATTTCCATATTGTAAGCGACGCGGTTTGTCCGTTGGCGACAATCATTGAGTAAGTTGCACTTCGTATCGGAAGAGGTGCATATCTTACTTCATAATACTCCACAGAATCGTTCCACTCACGTTTAGCTCCAGAGATCGGCTGCGATACGAGACATTTGGATTATCGGTAGCATTAGCGGTACTTCAACTACTTCATTGGAGTGTTGAGAGGGCGATCGAATGGAACGATGGCGAGTGCCTACGGTGTACAGAGTGGGAAGGAAAGAAAATCTTCGCCAAACTAGGAATTATGGTGTCTGAAGGCGTCGTCACAATTGAATGATGGTTTTCAATGTAAAATGCTACAATTTCAACGCGTTTTTCCGATGTGAACAGACTCATAGCTGAAATGGCACTTAATAATGTTTCCAAATAGGGCACATTTGTCGAAATCGGTGTAGATGGCGATGGGATATAAAATAAAAAAGACACAATAAAACTTAAGTAGAAAAGTCAAAAAAGTCAACAAAATAAAATCATCGGGGTCCCCCCTTTGAGCTATATTTTTAGATAGGTAGGGAAGTGCTACAACACTGGGCTCATTTTGCCCGTTATTCTTTCATACAAAGATATTACCTACTCTTTACGTCACAGACAAAATTACTGAAATTTGGTGTAAAGTAACTACACCCATTATCAGGAGTGCACAGAGCTTTCTGGGAGCCTGGCGCAAAATATAATTGAAGCCCCCCCCCGCCAACCCCAAAAATTTTGCTACAAAGAATATTCACCATATAATCAAAATATGTATATTGTTAGCTTTACATTACTGGTAGTAATGTGGTTTCAGTAATAACAGTAAATGTAAATTAAGCCTAAAACATCGAAATAGGGGAAATGATTGGCTACCGTGTGAAAACGCTGCTAGAATTGGAAACGAATGCAGCGCAATGCCCGAGTTTTCTCATCCGCATATCTCGAAAACAATTGATTCTACTTAAATTCCGTATAAGATATTTTTATGCAGATTTATCTAATGAACAAACTTTACTTAACCAAAATTTACGTTAAGCCAATAATATAATTAAAAATACGAGAAAAAAGGCCCCGTAGACGATCGATTGCCTCAATGGTATTGAAGAGACGCATTGAATGGGCATATTGACCAGGGTATTGATAGAAATTTTGATTGAACGTCAATGAGCGCTCATAATTGACGCAAGCCAGGTTGATGCGAGCATTGACGTTTACAAGGTTTATTTGTGGAACTTAAATTTCCCAAGTTTCTGTCCTGCCTGAGGCTGTGCCGTATAGCCCAGTCATTAAAACGAAAAAAAACGTCTGATTTTGTTATAAAATTGTACAGCAAACTACTTACACTACTACTTCAGGAGTATCTCATAGATTACAAAAACCAAAAAACCAGCCAAAATTTACTAATGTCGAATTGTTTAAACAATAATTAGCAACAAAAATGGGTACTTTTTCTGGTTTTGGCGTATACAATAAAAAGTACTGGATGAATCAGGTTGCTCCAACAGGATATTTGCAGAGAATTAAAAACCCTACAAAATGGGGTTTTCTAGACCACGATTGAACAATTTTTCGCCGAGAAAAGCTAAAAACCCCCTTAAAAAGGCAATTTTGTTCAAAAACTCATACCTCTCTTAATTTGCAATATTAGGGTATGATTTTTTGGGACATGAGAGTCTGGAATATATACTTTAAACTGCCGAAAGATTGAATTTGTCGCATGTATAGTTTCTGCATAATTGCAGTATAAACAAAATAGACCCTAATCTATCACATTGCGCCAATATTAGCAGAGTCGAAAAATTGTCCAATCGTGGGTTAGAAAACCCCATTTTGTAGGGTTTTCAATTCTCTACAAATATCCTGTTGGGATCAGCGTGATTCATCCAGTACTTTTTATTGTATACGCCAAAAACGGAAAAAGTATCAATTTTTGTTGCTAATTATTGTTTAAGCAATTCCACATGAGTAACTTTGGCTGATTTCAGTGCCGTAGCTACTCTCTTTTGCGTGGTGGGGCAAAGCAATTTTACTAAATTAACGCGGAAAATGTCACTTGGAAACAAGTTTGTACCGAGTGCTGGCTGTACCCCTACACTAGGAAGTATAGTATATTTTTATTGATATTTAGAAAATCTATCTCGTCACTCTGCTTAGAACAAAATGAAAGGTGCCGAGTTAAGTGCCGCACATAAGAAAAAGAGAGCCCCGAATGAGAAAGACAAAATTAATAAGTTACCCAAACTAATACAGAAGTTAAAAAAGAGGACATCCAGCTAATCGAAGAATCACCAAAAGACACACTAAAGTTTTGTATAAGAAAGTGAGGGCTTCCTTAGTTGGTCTAGTTCTGTCAAGCAGCAGTGGCCAATTTGAAAACTTCGACAAACCCTTGTGGGAAACAGAATTCAATGCCGATGAGGCAGGCCCTGGTTTCTGGGACAGAAAAAATGTCAATTTAATACATGTTTGGATCAAAAATGGTACATTGCGATACCAAAATCTTGACGTCAGTTTTTCAAAATATGAAAGAATATATAAAGAGGTCTAGATACGCATCCGCAAAGATAAGGGAGCTACGATATGGCATGGATATGACACATGATTACTACTCTATTCGACATAAACTGGGTTTGTATTTTGTTTCGTCCATTTGTTTCGTTTATTGTCCAGTCTTGATTTTTGCTACCGTCGCACACTGGGAAAAAATGCCGATTTAGCTGGACAAAATTCAAGGTGATGAGTAGGAGCCTAAACAATTGGTCTTTAAAGGTTTTTTGGGGCGCTGATTTCGAATTTGGGATCAGAAATGCAAAATTCAAAATGGCGGATCCAATATGGCGGACCAAAATGTGGAAAACTGAGAAATTTCCAAGTAGAGGCCCGAATAATTGGTATATAAAGGTTCTCTATTATTCGGGCCTCTACTTGGAAATTTCTCAGTTTTCCACATTTTGGTCCGCCATATTGGATCCGCCATTTTGAATTTTGCATTTCTGATCCCAAATTCGAAATCAGCGCCCCAAAAAACCTTTAAAGACCAATTGTTTAGGCTCCTACTCATCACCTTGAATTTTGTCCAGCTAAATCGGCATTTTTTCCCAGTGTGCGACGGTAGCAAAAATCAAGACTGGACAATAAACGAAACAAATGGACGAAACAAAATACAAACCCAGTTTATGTCGAATAGAGTAGTAATCATGTGTCATATCCATGCCATATCGTAGCTCCCTTATCTTTGCGGATGCGTATCTAGACCTCTTTATATATTCTTTCATATTTTGAAAAACTGACGTCAAGATTTTGGTATCGCAATGTACCATTTTTGATCCAAACATGTATTAAATTGACATTTTTTCTGTCCCAGAAACCAGGGCCTGCCTCATCGGCATTGAATTCTGTTTCCCACAAGGGTTTGTCGAAGTTTTCAAATTGGCCACTGCTGCTTGACAGAACTAGACCAACTAAGGAAGCCCTCACTTTCTTATACAAAACTTTAGTGTGTCTTTTGGTGATTCTTCGATTAGCTGGATGTCCTCTTTTTTAACTTCTGTATTAGTTTGGGTAACTTATTAATTTTGTCTTTCTCATTCGGGGCTCTCTTTTTCTTATGTGCGGCACTTAACTCGGCACCTTTCATTTTGTTCTAAGCAGAGTGACGAGATAGATTTTCTAAATATCAATAAAAATATACTATACTTCCTAGTGTAGGGGTACAGCGTTCCCGCATTGCCGCATTCCCGCATTGCCGCATTCCCGCATTGCCGCATTCCCGCATTCCCGCGTTGCCGCATTCCCGCATTGCCGCATTGCCGCACTGCCGCATTGCCGCACTGCCGCACTGCCGCATTGCCGCACTGCCGCATTCCCGCATTCCCGCATTGCCGCATTCCCGCATTGCCGCATTCCCGCATTCCCGCATTCCCGCATTGCCGCATTCCCGCATTGCCGCATTCCCGCATTGCCGCATTCCCGCAATCCCGCATTCCCGCAATCCCGCATTGCCGCAATCCCGCATTGCCGCAATCCCGCATTCCCGCATTGCCGCATTCCCGCATTGCCGCATTCCCGCATTCCCGCATTGCCGCATTACCGCATTCCCGCATTGCCGCATTGCCGCATTGCCGCTTTCCCGCATTCCCGCATTCCCGCAATCCCGCATTGCCGCATTCCCGCATTCCCGCATTACCGCATTCCCGCATTCCCGCATTGCCGCATTCCCGCATTGCCGCATTACCGCATTACCGCATTGCCGCATTCCCGCATTCCCGCATTCCCGCATTGCCGCATTGCCGCATTCCCGCATTGCCGCATTCCCGCATTGCCGCATTGCCGCATTGCCGCATTCCCACGGGAATGCGGGAATGCGGGAATGCGGCAACGCGGGAATGCGGGAATGCGGCAATGCGGCAATACGGCAATGCGGCAATGCGGCAATGCGGGAATGCGGGAATGCGGCAATGCGGCAATGCGGGAATGCGGTAATGCGGCAATGCGGGAATGCGGCAATGCGGGAATGCGGGAATGCGGCAATGCGGGATTTCGGGAATGCGGCAATGCGGGAATGCGCAATGCGGGAATGCGGCAATGCGGGAATGCGGCAATGCGGGAATGCGCAATGCGGAAATGCGGTAATGCGGCAATGCGGGAATGCGGGAATGCGGGATTGCGGGAATGCGGGAAAGCGGCAATGCGGGAATGCGGGAAAGCGGCAATGCGGGAATGCGGCAATGCGGGAATGCGGCAATGCGGGAATGCGCAATGCGGGAATGCGGCAATGCGGCAATGCGGCAATGCGGGAATGCGGCAATGCGGGAATGCGGCAATGCGGGAATGCGGCCATGCGGGAATGCGGCAATGCGGGAATGCGGCAATGCGGGAATGCGGCAATGCGGGAATGCGGCAATGCGGGAATTCGGCAATGCGGGAATGCGGCAATGCGGGAATGCGGTAATGCGGCAATGCGGGAATTGCACTGCCGCATTGCCGCATTGTCGCACTGCCGCATTGCCGCATTGCCGCATTGCCGCACTGCCGCACTGCCGCATTGCCGCACTGCCGCATTGCCGCACTGCCCCATTGCCGCAGTGCGGCAATGCGGATGTACATCTTTTGAATACTTACCTTTTTGATTACTTTAAGAATCGCATTTTTCGCGTGTTTATGAAAAAGTGGCAACGTCGCACTTCCAGTTTCACTTTCGAGTGTCGCGTGTCGCGTTTTTCGAGTTTTTCGCGTTTCGAGTGTCGCGTTTTTGTGTGTCGTTAAACACTTCCAAAGGTTTTTTGGACTGCTGATTACGAATTTGGGCTCAGAAAATCAACATTCAGAAAATTTGTTGTTCTAGGTGGGCAAAAATTAAGTTGTATTTGGAATTGAATACAAACACTGTGCTGTGATGTGAGTGTACCATTTTTAAATTTATTAATTTTTTTAACACCCTATAGAGGTAAATAAAAAATGAAAATGAAAACATGATTCAAGATTTAGTAATTCAGCAAAACAAAAATAAATAAATATTTACATGTCATTAAGAAAATCTTCGTCAATATCATGAACTTTGCATTTTCCTCAAACTTCGAGGAGTTGAAGTCATAGCGAGCTTAACCACATTGACAACGGTCCTTTTCCCGCTCTTAATTAAACTTTTTTGTGCGGCAAAAGCAACCCAGCAAACCACATGTAATGCATAGAACAAAGAAATGCATTCGCCGTACATTACAAGTAAGCTATCTGAAAGTTATCAATCAGCGACTGCTTACAAGTGCCTTACAAATACATTACAAGCAATGTATTAAATTGTTAGGATTTTGGGGATTCAAAAGCGTATTATAAAGGGCCAAATACACGAGCACTCCATTCCGCCACGCTAACAAATTTTTGTTGGAGTCTTCAGTAATTAAGCTAATAAAATCGTATCTCATTTCAGATAGCATACATACTGAAAATTATTCATTTGCTATTTTCGAGAGAGATATGAGGGCGACTATACGGACGTCACATGGTAGAACACATATCCAGAAATTCAGGGCATCTAAAATACAAAATTCAACATAAAATTATAATAAATTTTGTTTTAAAAAAATATTTTATTATTAAATGCATTTTTAGTCGATTAGAATCAATGCATTTTTTCCTAGGGTAATCCTAATGCTATTCAATTCATTTTATTAGTTTTATGAAATGCCTTTTGTAATGCATTTCCCACATCTATAAAATGTATTTGTAATTTATTATTTATGCATTACATACTTCTATATGAAATATATTGTTAATGCATTACAAGCAATGCATTTCATCCTAGGACATGCCTAATGTGTTTTAATGCATTCCGTATTACTTACAAAATGCTTTCTGTAATGAATTTCATTCATTTCTGAAATGTATTGTGAATTCATTTTGTATGCATTCGTGGTTTACTGGGAAGTTTCTCGTGGTGTATCTTACTTACAAGAGAACTAACATCGCGTCTCTTCTTTTTTTCGGAGCCGTCGGTAAATAATTTTCGAGGTCTTCCACGTTTAAGAGAAGTACGAGTACTTGGTCCTGACTGAGAGAAATCAGTCAACATTGGTAGGCTAACCCTAGAATTCAACCATTCCGAATTCTTCTGCACGAATCTGTCAAGTATTTGTCTGCTATATTTCCACTAACTAATTAATTTCGACAAAAAGCTTTTCACAGTAATATTCAAACTTTTGTCAATGTCTTCAGAACATTCACTAAAATTAAATCGACCATAAATATATTCACACAATCTTTCTTTACACATATAGTGAGATAATCCAAAGAAATCGTTTTGCTTTAAAAGTAAAAATAGTTCGTTTTTCGTTATTTCGATTTCGTGAGCCTCCATTGTACTCTATAAATAAAAAGCATTATATTTTCCAAAGTGATAATTTGGGATAGCTGTTTTTTTGCGAAAGTATCATAAATTAGTTGCACTACCAAAAAAACTAAGAAATAATGCGGTACACAGCTGTACTTTTTTCTTCTATAATGTTCAAAGTTAGTAAAACAAACTATTCAACAATGTCTTGCTTATGATACCCTTACATTCAAGCAACATTATAAAAGTAGTGCTAAGCGAAAGAACTAACCTGTATTTACAATATTCACTACAAAAACTTTTCAAAAAAAAATTATAAAAATAAAATATCATGGACGATAACAACGCGTCAGCAGAACTGCCTGCTGGCTATGGCGAAAATTGGTTTGGAATTCGGCTAGTTTTGGCTATGTTATGCTCTTTTCTAAGAAATATACAAAAGAACGAAAGATTGAAGAATATTTTTTCAGTGATTTTGAAGGTGTTGATAAACATTGGTTTTTGCATTTTTGTCCACCTAGCCTAGAACAAATTTCCTACTGTGCGTCGGTTTCAATGATTAGAAGCATAACAATTTAATTGCAGAGAACGAAAATAGTATAGAATATCAGAAGTTCATGACACCCTATCTTAGCATCTCTTGGCCTGGCCTTCCGAGGAGATGATGATTGGTTTTACTGCAAGAAAGTCAGTTTTGCTAAAATCCCGAGTAAAACAAAAAATGGTCTTAAAATTGGTGAACACCGACCTTGATTGAAACATATTCCTCTTTTTTCAATCATACCCCAATTTTCCCCTAAAATATAATATAACTCAACACGCTTCACACATTTCACGCAAAACAAACTGACGACTGGCGAGCTCGTTTCTTTTGTGCATCGATTATCTTTGAGTAGGATAAATCGAAAGGACCATTGTACATTATGAAAATGATCAAGTTCCCATAAAGCATATTCAACAATACATGCAGATTCTTTTTAGCTCGAATTCACCGTCGAATGTCCGCCCGTATGTACAGCTCAGTTCTTGGCCATTTAAATTGGTCAAGTTTCGGGGTTTGTGAGGCTGTATGTTCTCCCTTTAAAAAGGTTAAAACCCCTACGGCCATCATATGCCCCTTAAAAGCCAAACGGCCGGTGTTCGCCCGTTGCATCTTATTATCGGCACACATCCAGATATCTCCGTGTAAAGTAAAGAAACCTACTTGTGAAGAAGGAATACCCGTGCAGACCTGGATTACAGGGATGCCAATTTGGGGAGAAAATGCTGAATGGGTTTTTTAGAGGCTTTTATTTTCGATTGTCGTTAAATTTTGTTCCTTCTTTTTCTAGTGTTTCGATTTCATATATAAGAAAAACGTGTGGGGCAATGCAAAGGCGTGGGGGGCTAAGCCCCCCCTAGCCCCCTGGTTGCTACGGCCCTGGCTGATTTTTTGGTTTTAGTAATCTATGAGATGCTCCTGAAGTAGTAGTGTAAGTAGTTTGCTGTACAATTTTATAACATGAAAAAATCTCTAATGACTGGTCTAGTAGGTTTCATAGCAAGAACAATGCCAGAAAGGGTTGCTAGCCCTTCGCTGGTAGCGGAATATACAGTTGGTTAACGATTCGTTCCGGTTTTAACTAGCCAAAAAAACATTTTCGTTAATTTTTTTTACAGTGGTTGTCCGGGAAAATACTCAATTTTCCCCAAATGTCCGGAGTTTTTGTAGTTATTGCCCGGCCTCGGAAATTTAGGTGATGGCAGGGCCAACCACATTGCACAAATGCATCAGTGTGCAAGAGTGTTTAGCCTAATGTCATCGACCTAACTTCATATATCACTGCTATGGCTCGGTGTTACATTTTCCTGCCCCCAAAAGTAGGATTTCCACTTCCAAGAAGGAGTTTCTAGTTAATCGAGGAAATAAAAGAAAATTCACTAAAGGCTCTAGAAGACCTCGATTACCCTTCAAAAATTGTGTGGAGGATTCCATCACGACTTTACATACTGCATTTTAATACATCAAATTAAATTTTGTGTTTTTTATTTAACAATTCTGGGATATTTTTACACCTGGCGTATTACGTTTCATATTTTCCAGCCAATGTTATTTTAGTTATTCAGAAGGATAATAAAACATTAACTCCTAATTAATCAAAACAAATTTTTATTTTCACAATTCTTAAAACAAACTTCACAAATGCAAACGCATGAACTTAGAAACATCCCAACACCGTATGCACTCCAAAGAAGTTCAAAAAACTCTAATTGCAAAGCACGGAACACTATATCGTCACTTCGAAAACGTTTCAATAGTTCGACTTGAACAGCTTCATCAAACATTGAAGAGATCCATCTCTGATACAATCCAGCTTGGTGGATTTTAGTGATCATTCTGTTAAAGGATTGAACAAATGGAGAGTCCCGCTGCGTTGCGTACGGCAGCATGTTTTCTTCAAGGCATATATCTGACACTCGAAGTATAGGCCGTTGCAAGTAGTCCTGTTGGTGAAATAAAAGTTGCCATCGCTCAGAAAGCATAAGATATGAGTACGTGTTATTTAGTGAAATAGTATGACTAGCGAATGTTTCAATGTCTACGCCATAAAGTAAGTCCGTTACTGGTATAGAAAGATTTAACATTCTTTTAACTTTTGGAACAGTATAGTTCATTACCATTATTTTGTGTTGATATCTAATAATGTCGTCGATCGTGTTTAATTGTGGTTCATAAACTATGCTGGTTAAGAGACTGGAGAGTATTGCGTTATAAAAGTTTGACAAAATGAAGCCCAGCAATATCACATGTCCGAAAAACAGTTTCCATAACAAATTGTTTGCGACTTGTGTATCTGGAATTGGTAGAAATAAAACGGCTCTAATTATATTGATGAGAATATTAGAAAATTCCATTTTTGGGTTTAGAGTAAGTTTTGAAGTAAAATATCCCATAGATGATATAAAAATGACGATCAATGACAAGGTCAGCCATACTTTTGAATGAAAGGGATGCAAAATATATAAGTATCGAGGCAACTCAGAGGTTACTGGAACTACAATCTTCCAAAGTGAAAAAGACACCGGATTTGTTGCTCCTAACTTTGTCAAATCAATTGAAGTCACAGGGGTTGGGTATATTCCTATATCGATTTCTTTTTTCTCTAGTAACTCAAATATTATGGATATGTTCATGTTTTTTACTTTATTCTTCAACTTGTATTCTTCAAATGTAGCATTGTGGTATTTTACGAAGACCATAAATACTTTTCCAGCATAACCTGCTACAGTTATTTCGCCATTTTCATTGATGTATTGAAAAACGCGAGGAGGATCCTGTGCAATTGGAGATCTCAAGCGATAGCCTTTCAAATCTCTCATTTTATCCGGGTACAAAGCATCAATTGAATCATCAGTGACATTTCTTATTGAAATAGTCGGAAAAGGATCATATGTAAAAATTTCGATCCGTCCACGATCATTTTCGAAAACTGCAATTACATTTATCATGTTGTTCAGTCGGAACCATTTGAAGAGCTTAGAGATTGCCATTGGCGTTATTTTAGGGCTTGTGATAACAGCAATTATTTTTTCTTGATGTAGCTCTCTTAACACACGATCAGTGATCTTCAGTGATTCGTCCTTCCAATTACTAGCGAAGATAAAAATTAAAATATTCTTAGATATGCGATAATGAACTTCGTAGTCATTCTCATCTGTAAACCAGAGTACTGGAACCAACAAGTTAGTCTGTAAATTAATGCAAAATTCAGATATCTCCAAACTGTTCGAGTTATAGTCACTAGTAAAAATTGCAAACGTTTTAAATTTGTAACGGAAATGAAGTTTTTCGGTTAAGTCTAAGATTTTCGTAAACTTTACGCAGAACACAAAATTCAAAACAAGTAAGACCCAGCAACTTATTACAAGATAAAAGTTCATACCTTACTTGTACACAATTGTTTGTGCAATAATCCATTACATAGCTTACCACGTTTAGAAAGACGAAATTGATGATAATTAATTACACATTACGATAGACGACAGTAGAACATTACATTCAATTTCATGGCATTATTATCGGTGAAGTTGTTGAAGCTATGTTCTTATCAAGTGCTGTTGAGTTATTCACATGTATCAGTTTCCAAATCTCTAAGGAATAAATCGTTAACAGTTCTAAATATAAACCAACAATAAATTTGGGAGTGGAAAAATGAGCATAAGCTTGAACGAAAATTCTGTTTAAGTTATTTATCTAATTTAAAACTGTTTGAACTATAAAGATTAACTTATTTCAGAATATTTGTTCTGGAAGTCAAATTATATTTGTGAATACACAATTGTGCACACAAGCACTTTGCCCAACCGATAACTCAGCAAGCACAGCTCACTTTAAGGCAAGAGTTTATCAATGAATCAAAAGTGGTTCTTATTGCTAAATCCATTCTGATTGGATTAATGTTGTTAAGAATTACAAACAATTATTTCATCATTTTTGTACCTCACGGTATTGTTTTTTTTTTCTGAAGTCGGTTTTTAAAAATTTATTTCATTTCGTACTTTTTATTCCATTCAGTTTTTTTAGTGGGCAATTTAAAAAAAGTATTTATTAAGGTAGGTCCAAACGGAACGATTTAGCTGTGAAAATTGGCTTGCGCAAGTGAATTGGCACAAATAGATCGATGCGTGTGAACTCAACTCTTTGGCTTGCGCAAACCAAAAGGTTTGCCTTGTTCTAATAGTTATGTGTCGGCTACAACCGTCAGCATGCGCATAGGTAAATGGGGTGTTCGACCACATGCTCGTTCGACCTTATCATAATCAATGTAACAGTTTATAAGCACAAATCGATTTGTGCCAGAAAGTTTGCCCAAATAAATCGTTGTGTGTGAATCTACCTTTACTAGAAGCATGACACGTCGCCGTCGATATGTAGTAGCAAGATAGTTTTTACACTAATGTATTTGTGTATTTTCGGAGTAATTTAAAAAAAAAAACTCCTCGAAGGAAATTTTAAAAAAATATTGTGAGAATATAAAGACGATTTAAAAAAAAAGTGCCCCAGGCCGAAGAATTGAACTCGCAACCCCACGGACAAGAAGTGATCCTTTAACCTCTGCGCCATGCCCGATCTTTTAAGTGGGTTGACTAAATACATATGTATGTAAATAAAAACGCTGTTACTATTACTACAATATTAATTTTTTGACGTGACAAGGTCTTATAAATCGATGAGTATTGGAAGTCATTAGCGCAAATAGTCGACTATCCCCACCACTACTTAGCGACGGGAACGGGACGGAACATTTTGCGCTAATGACTTCCTATACTCGTCGATTTATAAGACGTTGTCACGTCAAAACTGACACAACCTAGCCGCGATATTTTTATTCCAGTTATTCCCAACCTTTATTATCGCGACTCTGAAAGTGTTATGCCTCCGGAAATGAGTTGAATCTCATCAACCAACCGATGACATACGCTTTGGTAGAGCGAGGAAGGGCTAGGGAGACAGGAGAATTCAGGGGGAACCGTGACGTTGCCGGAATTCGAACCCGAGACCTCTGGGATGGTAGCCAGACGCCTTACTCCCTAGGCTACCGAGGTCCCAAATTTCTTGAAATTATCTACAAAATTGCTAAATTATATTATCTGGAATCAACAAAGTATTGATAACTTGGAATTAACGCGGAATCGATTACCTGTACTCAATTACGAAATCGATTACTTGGAATCAGTTTAGGAACTGATTTCCTGGAATCAATTTAGGAATCAATTACCTGGAATTAATTTAGGAACCGAATCAATTTAAGAATCGATTACCTGGAATGAATTGTGGAATTACGATTACAGGAATCAATTTGGGAGTCAATTACCTGGAAAAAATTACGGAATCGATTACTTGAAATTAATTAAGGAATCGATTACCTGGAATCAATTACGTGGTCGATCTCCTGGAATCAATGTCGGAATCGACTGCCTCAAATCAATGGTGGAATCGATTACCTGGAATCAATAAAGGAATGGATTACCTGGAATCAATAAAGGAATCGAAGACTTTATCGATTACCTGGAATCAATAAAAGTCAATTACCTGGAAATAAAAAGTTACCTTATCGATTACCTGGAATCAATAAAGCAATCAATTACTTTATCGATTACCTGGAATCAATAAAGGAATCTGTTGAGAAAATGTAGCCTCAACTTTAATTTAGCTCGACTTTAAGTCTACTACGCTCAACTTTAAATCTATTACGTGGAAAATTTATACGCTCTTCTTCTTCCTGCCGGCTAAAAAATCAACGCCTTTCGAATCAAAAAAGTTCAAACTTTCAGACGTCGTCTCCACAAGTTCCAATTGTGTTATAAAATTTTACATTTAAAACTGATTTAAAATCATTAAAAAGTAATCTCAAAACTAAGCTCAATAATAGAATAAAAGCTCAATAATAGAATAAAATCTCAATAATAGAATAAAACTAGATTGTGATCAACCAATATTCAAGTGTTCTAATTTTACAAGCCCGTTACCTTTCCACAGTCCCAGCATAACTCATAGCTCATTCAACATAAAATTTTGGTCCTTCGAGCCGGATTGTGGAAGGTAACGGTGCAAGAAAAATCCATCGCAAGTTGCTCAGCTCGGAATTTACAAGCTCAACGGTACATCGTGATCCCGTATTGAAAACACCGTTATGCAGTGCTCGGAGATCTTCAAATCAGCAGAAAAAGTGATGTCTAAAATTGTGACATGGGAAAAACCGTTTGCTTTATTTTTTGGAGCTCAGTTTGGAAGTCAGAACTTCCTAAATTGTTAATAATTTGTACATTTATTTTTAGAGGAAGCTCAAGAGCTCACGAAGCACATCTTATAATTTTTGCGGTTCAAATTATGGAAAGCTCAAAAGCTCAGGAATTCGTATGATATTTTTTGGCGCTCAAGTTTAATAGAGCTCATGAAGCACTGTCGTTTTTGGGGTTCGAATTATGGAAAGCTCAAATGCTCTGGAATTCGTACGATATTTTTTGGCGCTCAAGTTTAATAAAGCTCAGAAGCCGAAGGAGTTCATCTCTAAACAGTCTCAATAGCTTGCGCAACTAACTATGATAAACTGGTGTTAATTTCTTTTAAGATCTGAGCTCATTGAATTAATTATAATTTTGTCTTTTTTAGATGCATTGAAGCTCAAAGGCCTTGCATAATTGTAGGCAAACTTTTTTTGTGAAGCTCAAGCGCATAGAATTTAATAGCGCTCGGTTGCATATTACAGGTTTAGCGCTCGGTTGCAAGAATTAGAAAAAGCTCCTCAATTTTAGTTATAAAATTTTTGCTTTAAGTTTATACTGTATCTGCTTAATTGTACTTTTATTTTGTATATTCATTTCCATTAACTTTACAGCTCTATTTATAACTGCAAAAACCTTAATAACGCTCGGTGTGCTCTAACCTAATTCATAAACTAACTTTTTATTGCAGTGCTCTTTAAATCTAAAACTATATTTAATACTCTATTCATAACTGCAAAAACATTAATAACGCTCGGTGTGCTCTAACTTAATGCATAAACTAAATTTTTAGTGCAGTGCTCCTTAAGGGGTTGCTCTGATTTTTGAGGCAAAAAATTGACTATTTTTGGATTTTTTTTTACAGAAAACCCTTATTATTTTTATATACAAAATTTTTTCATAGTATTAGATAACTTTTAGAGATCACAAAAAAAAATTTTATTTTTTTTTTGCCGTCATAAATAAATATGTAGCACGCGCTGAAGTTGACACCTCAAAAATAACATGGAAAACGGTTCCATCGATAGCTCCGTCCCCATTGGTCAGAACCAGAAAAGTGAAAAACGGTTTTGTTAAAAATTATGTCCTTTAGTTCGCTTATGTCAACATTAGTAAAAATTGCATCAAAAAAAAAATTTAAGGACATTTTAGTGAAAAAACGTAAAAATGCAACTTTTCTGGCCCAAAATGGGAGGATAAAATACTAATAGTAAGATTTTGAAAAAAAATTTTACACAGGCGAACTCGACAACATCATTTTCGATAAATTGACATAAGTGGTAAGTCAATATATTAAATAGTTTCTTTTGAATCGCTGGAACCGTTTTGAAAAATGGCATTTTGAGAAAAACGCGTTTAAAGTTTTTTTATGTTTCACTGTAGCCGAACTAACCGAAATAATGTAAGTAAATTCAAACGTATGTTTGCGTTACTATATACATATAGTGGCTGATGTTGTTATTTGCACGAATGCGTATGTATATTTTACATTCGTGTAAATAACAATAACATCAGGTACTATGTATATAAACTATAACAGTAGCACTACCACGCGCTGAACGTCCGACAGAAAATCAGTTTTTTTGCACTTACAATACTGCATATAACTTTTTAACGAAAAAAAATTTCGTACTAATATTTTAGGAACGTATTCTACACATATTAATAAATATAAAAAGGCAAAAAAAAAATTTCGTTTTTTTTTAAACCAAAAATCAGAGCAACCCCTTAAATCTAAAACTATATTAAATACTCTTCTAACCGCTCAGTGTGCTCTAATTGTGCTCTCTTAACCTAACTTTATAACGCTTATTAAAGCTCTGTGTGCTCTATTTAGACTTTATTAGCTCAGTGCTCCTCAAAAAGAAAACATGCCTAACGAGTCAATGCTCGAGGCAGATGTCGAGCAAGTGTTTACAGCTCGCCTAGTCCTGCAACGTGAAAAAGGGGACGTACTTGAGTTCATCAGAGATGAATGCTACTCCGAAGGATTCAAACAGCTCACTATTCCACAGCTCCAATCCGAGCTCCACATTCTGGATGACGCATGGTCTTCCTTCAAGAATAACCACGATAAGCTCGCCACAGAGTTCCCGCAGGTATACGTAAGCTCGAACTATTGCACCAAGAAGGTCTATGCGGGAGCTCTGTCCTATTATTCCGAAGCTCATTCCTTAATTAGCTCCAGAATCGCCGATCTAAAACCAGCTCCAGCTCCCGCTCAATCGTTGCCTACAACCGAGTTCAGGCCTTCTCCAGGTACGACCGCTTACCAGCTCTTTGAGAAGCTCAAGCTACGACCATTTAGCGGCAAGTATCAAGACTGGAAGGAGTTTGAAGATATGTTCCAGGCCCTGGTAGGCTCATGCGAGGAAATTCTTCCAGTACATAAAATGTCGGTGCTCAAAAACTCAGTCCAAGGGGAAGCTGCTCGGCTTATTAGCCACATGAAAACCACAGGTGAGAACTATCCAGTGGCCTGGAATCTGCTCGAGTCTCGTTATGATAACAAACGGCTCTTGGTGTCAGCTCAACTCGATAAGCTCTTTGGTAATATCTCAATAGTGTCCCCGACTTCCCAAAGCCTAAATGATCTCCTAAACGGTGTTCAAGAAACTCTAGATGCCCTGAAATCCCTTGAAGTGCAGGTCGACACCTGGGACTATGCAGTGGTCTATCACATGGTGCGCCGACTAGATCCAACTATCAGGAAGGAATGGGAAAGAAACCTGGGATCGGTAACCGAATATCCGACGCTCAAAGCTCTTCAGAGAGCATCGAGCTCACTTCAGGAAGTTCGCCTAAGCTCAAAACACCACCATTAAAATTGAGCTCAACCACTTCAAACTCGAAACAGCAGAAATACTCCACAGCTCGAGCTTATGCTACAACAGCTCAAGGCGAAGTTCACAGACTGGTCGAGATTAGAGGGAACCTGTCTCATTTTAAAAAGGCTCCATCAACCTCCAGCCCGCAACTGAAACCCTGGATGAAGGGCGCTAGAGGCCCCAATGACCCCGGCCATACTTGTGATTGCTGCTGTAAGGATGACCACTACATAGGAGCATGCGACAAATTCAGGGACAAGACGCCCCGCACCCGGCTTCAGCTCGTGACACAGTATAAACTATGCAACAATTGCCTTGGCAGACACCATACGGATGCCTGCAGGAATCAGAATCGCTGCAAGACTTGCCAAGGTAAACATCACTCGCTGCTCCATATCACCGAACCTTCTCAAGCTCCTACTAAGGGCCAAGACTCCAGCTCTACCCAAGACGCTCCATCATCAACAAAAGGTTAACCAGCTCCTCTTATTGTTGATATCTATCAAATCCGCTCATTTTGCTCTGTGTGTTGTTAGCTCAAACCAATGCCCAGTGGTTCAACTGTCAAGTGTCGAACAGCTCTATCTGCTCATCACCTACATCAACATCAAGCTCTAGCCTGGCAAACATTTCATCAACAAATTCAGCTACAAGCTCCAGCTCTGAGACAACACTAATGGACCCGCCTAGTCATACTAGCTCATCCATCTCTGCAACTCCTTCGCCAATTTTAACAGGACATCGAATTGTTCAAGCTCCATCTCATCTAGTAGCAGAACAATCGATCTTCTCACCAATTTATCTAGCTAATACAGAACTATTAACTCAATCATCTGCCTTGCTCGCTACAGCTCAAGCTCAACTAATTGCTCCAACGTCAGCAAGCCAACCAATCAGGATGCTCTTAGATTCTGGCTCAGAGCTCTCATTCATCACCAGCAAGCTAGTTCTACAGCTCAAGCTCCAACGTCAGCGCTCCTCGATAATACTAACAGCCATTGGAAATATACCAGCTGGGAGATCTAAGGGTATGTGCATTGTAACTCTTAAATCCTTGTACTCTGAAGAACAGATTCAAGTTTCCCTCCACATTTTGAACTCGCTGACAACAATAATACCCAGCTTTCCCGTGGATACTTCATCCTGGACTCATCTAAACGGACTACAACTGGCTGATCCACATTATCAAAAACCAGGACACATTGACATCATCTTGGGTACAATTCCTTTTTCACAAGTCGTCAGATCCGAAATTAAACAAGCTCAATTCTCGGAACCTATAGCTCTCAAGACAATCTTTGGTTGGGTTATATTTGGGCCGACCAACAAAAACTTAGCGCTAGCAAGCAGCCCAGCTCTTCACGTTCAACAAGATCATTCTCTACATGACCTCCAATCAAGGTTCTGGCTCCAGGAAGAATCTAATCAAGCTGAAGTACCTAACCTTACACCTGACGAAGAACACTGTGAGGCTCACTTCGTCAACACACATACCAGAGATTCTACCGGACGATATGTTGTTCGACTACCAATAGTTCCATCACCGCAACAGTTAGGAGAGTCGAGAAACACCGCTTTAAGATGCCTTAAATCAATGCTCAAGCGACTCTCAAAAGATCAGAAGCTCAACCATTTCTACAGAGACTTCATGAAGGAATATGAAGTTTTAGGCCACATGAGGCAAGTACCAGAAGATCAATCGCGTTCAGGAAATAGCTCTAACTTGGAATCTGGTGAACGGCTCGATGAGATGACCTTAGCACATGATACTTCGGTAACAGGAGGGTTGAGGGTCTCTGGAAGTCGAGCATCAGTTCGGGCTTCTGCTCTTCCTCATTACTACTTGCCTCACCATGGAGTCCTAAAGGAACAGAGTTTAACAACAAAATTAAGAGTCGTTTTTAATGGATCAGCTCGAACAAGTTCCGGATACTCGCTCAACGATGTCCTCCACTCTGGCGCCAAACTCCAGATGGACATCTTCGACGTTCTTCTCTGGTTAAGACGTCATAAAATCGTCTTTAGTTCCGACATAAGCAAGATGTTTCGTCAAATCAATGTTCATCATTCAGACTGGGATCTACAGCGGATCCTTTGGCTAGATCAACACAACAATATTGTTCCATACCAGCTCACTACAGTTACTTATGGAACCAGATCAGCACCTTTCCTTGCAGTTCGAGTTCTTCTGCAACTTGTTCAAGACGAAGGCTCGAAACATCCACTCGCAATAGCTCCAATGACTAAAGGCCGTTATGTCGACGACATATTTGGTGGCTCCGACACTCTGCAAGAGGCTCAACTAATAGCTCAAGATCTCACAAACCTCTGCAAGGCGGGGAGGTTTCCATTGGCAAAATGGTCAAGCAACACTCCTGATTTCCTAGAAGCTCTATCGCTCGAAAGTATCTCAACTGCTGCAACTCAGGACCTCGATGACACTGAATTAAAAGTTCTAGGGCTTTCTTGGAATCCTTCGTTTGACCAGTTCATCTTCTCACCAAAAAGCTCGAAGTTAAAGAAAATTACGAAGCGCACCGTTCTTTCCGAAGTAGCTCAACTATTCGACCCACTAGGATTCTTAGCTCCGGTTATAGTTCGGGCTAAAATGTTCATTCAAGAGCTCTGACTTAACAAATCGGGATGGGATGACGAATTATCAGATCAACTTGCCCAACGGTGGACGCACCTCAGAGACGAGTTTATTTTATTAGCTCAGATTCGTATTCCCAGATGGATTAACACAATCTCCAGCTCGTACATTGAATTGCATGGGTTTTCCGACGCGTCACAATTAGCCATGTCTGCGTGCATTTACATTAGGGTTATTAACCCCAGGGAACCAGCTCAAGTAACCCTGTTGTGTGCTAAAACTAAGGTAGCACCACTGAAACCAGTCACCATACCACGGCTCGAACTTACTGCTGCGTGGATGCTATCAAAGCTCATCAATCATGTTCAAAAAGTACTAGAATTAGCTCATGTTCCTCTGTACTTGTGGACTGACTCCTCCGTCGCATTAACATGGATTTTAAGTCATCCAACAAGATGGAAAGAATTTGTGCGTAATCGAGTGTCATCTATTCAAGAGCTCAATCCTTCAGCGAAGTGGTATTATGTACCTGGGAAGCAAAATCCAGCTGACTGTGCTTCCAGAGGTCTAGCTCCAACTCAATTAGCAAATTTCATGCCTTGGTGGTGTGGACCAAGGTGGCTATGCAGCTCACATTCATCCTGGCCAACTCAACAATTTAAACCATCAGCTCTAGCTCACAAAGAAGAACGACCAGGTGTCCTTCTTCATACGACGAAGACTCCTAATGAAACGGATCATACATTATGGTACGTGCTGTCGAGATATTCATCGATCTACAAGCTCTTGAGAATCACAGCACTGTGCAAACGGTTCCTATCAGTTCTTAAGAAAGAAGAAAACAGCTCGTTGACTCAAAGCCCACTATCTCCCAATGACCAGCTCGATGCTCAACTAACCTGGGTGAAGATCATTCAGCAGATTCACTTCTCAAGTGAAATGAAAGCTGTTCGAGAGGGATTGCATTTACCAACAGCTCACTTTATTTCAAGACTGACTGCGTTTATCGATCATCAGGGAATTCTTCGAGTCGGTGGTCGGCTACAGCAAGCTCAGCTAGACCCCGATGCAACACATCCAATAATCCTACCAAGAAAGTCAAGACTTTCGTATTTAATCATCGCTCGAGCTCATCTATCAACACTACATGGGGGTACGCAAGTGACCCTCATGCATCTTCGACAATCCTTTTGGATTATTGGTGGCAGAGCTCCAGTCCGCTCCTTCATTTTAAAATGCGTCACATGTGCTTGATATCGTGCTCAACGAGCTCAGCAGCTCATGGGTCAATTGCCAGCATCGAGAGTCACTCCAGTACGACCGTTCCATACCACTGGTGTTGACTATGCCGGACCATTCTTACTCAAAACGTTTGAAGGAAGAGGCGCTAAAACATATAAAGGCTGGATCGCTGTCTTCGTCTGCTTCGTCACTTCAGCAGTCCATTTGGAGGTGGGGACCGATTATTCTGCTGAAGCCTTCATTAAAGCTTATCGGCGATTTGTAAGTCGTCGAGGAGTAAGCTCAGTGCTCTACAGCGACTGTGGGACAACATTCCAAGGTGCCAATAAGTTCCTGAAAGATCTATTTAGCTCAGGATCTCAGTACAACGCTCAGCTCATCAGCTCATTAGCTCAAGAAGGAACAAGATGGATTTTCTCTCCACCCGGCGCTCCTCACTTTGGAGGAAAATGGGAAGCTGCCGTCAAATCTGTTAAATTTCATCTGGTACGAGTAATTGGAGAGACACTACTCACTTATGAAGACTTTACGACGCTCTTAGCCCAGATCGAAGCTGTCCTAAACTCACGTCCACTATCTGCGCTATCTGATGACCCAGATGATATCACCGCTCTAACACCAGCCCATTTCCTTACGGGCTCAGCTCCAACAGTTTTACCGGAACAGGCTCTCAGCGACCTACCAGAATCTAGACTTTCTCTCTGGCAACTAGTCCAACAGAAACTCCAACACCTATGGCAACGCTGGTCCAGAGAATGCCTACAACGCTATCAAGCGGTTGCCAAATGGCACCATGAACATCATCAGCTCAAGATCGGCTCATTAGTTCTGATGACAGATGAGCGACTTCCCCCAGCTCGGTGGCCACTAGCTCGAGTCATAGACGTTCACCCAGGGAAGGATGGTCGCATTAGGGTAGTCACAATCAAGACTGCAACAACAACACTAACACGGCCCATCCTCAAGCTCGTAGTTCTACCAGTAGATGCATTCACCAACACTGTTGCTGAAGGCGGGGAGAATGTTGAGAAAATGTAGCCTCAACTTTAATTTAGCTCGACTTTAAGTCTACTACGCTCAACTTTAAATCTATTACGTGGAAAATTTATACGCTCTTCTTCTTCCTGCCGGCTAAAAAATCAACGCCTTTCGAATCAAAAAAGTTCAAACTTTCAGACGTCGTCTCCACAAGTTCCAATTGTGTTATAAAATTTTACATTTAAAACTGATTTAAAATCATTAAAAAGTAATCTCAAAACTAAGCTCAATAATAGAATAAAAGCTCAATAATAGAATAAAATCTCAATAATAGAATAAAACTAGATTGTGATCAACCAATATTCAAGTGTTCTAATTTTACAAGCCCGTTACCTTTCCACAGTCCCAGCATAACTCATAGCTCATTCAACAGAATCAATGGGCGCGTTTATGTCCAAGTTAATTTAACTGAGTTAGGCAAGTTAACAACGGCATAAATAGCAATTTTTTTTAGCGCTGTTAGCTAACTTATTTCTGCTTTTTGACTTAGCTAAAATGTAGCACAGCTCAATACTGTCAAAATGGATTGATGTTTGCTTATACATTTTTTTTGTAAGCAAATAATTTAGAAGGCATTCTTTTTATTATTAATTTTTTAGCTTTTTGTTATTTGTAAAATGAGAAATTTTATTATTTTTGCTTGTTATTAGTTGTAAAATGTGAAGTATCAAATGGCCTGCTAGAAACGGTGCTAAGTTAACAGTGCTAGTTTAACAGAGTTAAAGTACCTCGGGCGTAAACGCGGCCAATGGCTTTATCGATTACCTGTTTTATGAAGGCGCTACGCGCGACTATCCCCACCACTACTTAGCGACGGGAACGGGACGGGACATTTTGCGCTAATGACTTCCTATACTCATCGATTTATAAAACGTTGTCACGTCAAAAATTCTCAGAAAATCGGTAAAATGGCTTTTTAATTCAAAATACTCGTACAGTCTGCATGAGCATACGAAATTTCTCACCGGAGAGTTTGTATTTCATTACAACACCAGTTGGACCCAGCATAACAAAGTTGGCCACCAGACGGCTATTATGTCGAGCTCGTTGACGTTTAGTTGTTTACTTTTTTGTGACATTTCACACAATGATCGAATTCAATATATTCAAATGTTATTCAACTGATTCATTATGTTTTATTTGGTTGTGCAAATGTAGTTGAATAAATGTAATGCACGCTTGACTGAACATTCAAAATTTGAAATTTAATAAACATTAAACGAAATTAAATGAGTTCGTTGTATTTCATTCAAATCGTAGCGATTTACTTGTCCGTATTCCATCCACGTGCCGTGCTTAACGCTAAGCGACATTTTTCGTATTTTTGTCTGGAGCATACACAAATGTAGCTACATACAAGCGAAAAGCGTGGATTCTCCAAACTCAGGCCAAAAACATTGAAGGATTGTCCCTGAGATTTTCTGATTGTCATTGCGAATTCCAATTGGACTGGAAATTGAATTTTTTGAAATCAAAAGGAGTATTGGTCGTAATCAACAGAAAGCGGGGAATGTATACATTCTATCAGATTCAGCGTCAAATTTGTATTGACAAGTCTTGTACCATTGAACAGTCGTGGTTGTTTCGAATTTCGTAGCATTATGATGATTTCGGAGTTGCAAATTATGCGGTGACAATACAGGTACATATGTCGAAGGAATCCAAAAACTCCGTCGAACAATTCACATCATCTTGATTAGTGGTGGAATCCACCGTTTTGCGTGACACTAAGTTTCCAGAAATTTGCGATTGCATCAATGTTTCGTAAGCATTTTTTGTTGATCATTCAGATCACATTAAACCGCTTCTTGCAGCGCATCACGGTCGAATTGATGCTCACGGTCCCTTTCTTGAATTTGAATTAATAGTTTATTTGCTGTCGTCATGCACAAATCCTCAATTGCATTAGCCCTTCGTTGTATATTTCTTGACGCATTGCCATCTCCAGAGATTGTGCAATGTATATGGTACGCGATGCAATTGGTCTTCGCACATGTCGTGCTTGTTTTTACTCCACAACACTATAGTTTTTAGACAGATATCATATTGTAATAGCGAATAGCGTTCTTATTTGATGCGCATTCGATGTGGCCACGGGCGTCAGCGATTTTTTGGTCCCTTTAGAATCTTTCCCAATAAGCTGACACGAAATGTTTGACAAAAATTACCATTTACCGATCGTAAATGTGTGAATTATTTAGGGACGCGTACCTAAACAGCAAGCGCAAGTAGAACATTCAACATACGATAGATGACCGCTCGTTGCGCAACAGGTACTTCGGTGAAATTCCCGCGTTGACCTATTTCCCATATAGCGATATATTGGTAGATGTCATCATTGGCCTTTTCAGAACCAACTGCAAACAGTGCCATGTTATTTTGCCCTTCGTTACATATTTGCATAAATGTTAAACTGATTTTGCAGAATGACAACTCGCAACGTTTACGTGTGCATTAAAAATCCGAGAGAACAATGGACAATGCGGCACAACGAACTCATTTCCAATCTCAATCTCTCGACTCTGACGATGAAAGGTCACTTTCACAACGATTTTCCGGCCATTATTGTACTTTGAGCACCGTCAATAAACTCGATAACCATCAGAACCCGTTAATGTTTCAGCTACTAATGACCGTAAGTATCGTTTCGTACATTCTCCATAAACCAAGCATTGTAATTTCAGGTTCTAACAAGCTCGTGCAGTTCTAGATCGGCGATTGGATTGAGGATTTTAGCTGATATGATATCGTCTACTTCATCAGACCGCAATTTGTTCATCAGCCAAATCAGAATAATGTGCGTGGGTTAGACCTCGTTCCAGCCAATCGACCGAGTACATCTAATTCCGAATAGTCGATGCTTCACGATCACATCCATAACAGCAAAGTATTAGAAAACTTAAAAAGAAGATGAATGGAATCGGTGTATCGTGGTTTTCAAGTTATTGAGCAAAATATAGACATATTAAAGTGTCAAATTTAAAAGACCGCTGAATAAAACACAACAAAATATTTCTGCTGCAATATTAACCAGCAGATGAACTCAGCAGTTCATGCAGTGAACTTAGTGGAAAGCTGCTGAGTGCACTGGGTGCACCCAATGTGTACTTAACCAGTTGCTTGCCAGTGTGCAAAGTTGGTTAGATTTCGGGATCGCCTAAAAAAACTAGAAGATTCGATCCTCAAATTAAAAACTAAGCAATTTAATATTTTTAAGCCAATATTGTTGGAGTAACGGAGAAGTGTAACAAAAACATGAACTTTTATTTAATCAAAACAAATTTTTATTTTTACAATTCTTAACATAAATTTCACAAATAAAAGTGCACGAACTTACAAACATCCCAGCACCATATGCGCACCAAAGATGCGTAAAGAACTCCAATTGCAAAGCATGCACCAATACATAATCACATTGAAATCGTTTCAACAGTTCAGCCTGAACACCTTCGTCAAACACTGTAGAACTCCACTTCTGGTACAGTCCAGCTTCGTGAACTTCGGTTATGAATTCATTCAAGTATTCGATAAATGGCGAATCTCTTTGCGTTGCAAATGGCTGAAGAGTAGCTTCCAGGCAGACATCAGAAACACGAAGTGGAGGTCTTTGCAAGTGGTCCTGTTGATGATTTAATAGTTGCCACTGCTCAGTAAGCATAGCATATGAATACGTATTATTCAGGGCAACCGTATGGTTATGGAAGGTTTCAACATCTACGCCATAGAGTAGGTCTGTGAATTCTTTCGAGAAATTGTCCATGGTTTTAATTATTGGAACAGTATAGTCGATTACCATAATTTTGTGCTGATATCTAATAATGTCGTCGATTGTGTTTAGTTGTGGTTCATAGACTATGCTGGTTAAGAGGCTGGAGAGTATTGCATTATAAAAGTTTGACATAATGAATCCCAGCAATATCACATGTCCAAATATCAGTTTCCATAACCAATTTTTTGGGATTTGTGTTACAGGAATTGACAGATACAAAACACCTCTAATTATGTTTACAAGAATATTCGAAAATTCAAATTTTGTATTACGTGTAAGTTTTGAAGTAAAATATCCCATTGATGATGTTAAAATGATAGTCAATAACAAGGTCAGCCATACTTTTGGATGAAATGGATAAACAAGATATAAGTTTCGAGGTAGTTCCAAGGTAACTGGCACTATAATCTTCCAAAGAGTATACGTCACTGGATATGTTGCTCCAATTTTGGTTAAATCAATTCCACGAATAGGGGTTGCGTATATTCCTATATCGATATCTTTCTTTTCTAATAATTCAAATATTATCGACATATTCAAGTTTTTTATTTTAGTCTTCAACCTGTATTCTTCGAATGTGGCATTGTGGTGCTCTACGAAGCCCATAAATACTTTTCCGCCAAAACCTGATATAATTCTTTCGCCATTTTTGTTGATGTATTGAAAAACGCGAGGAGGATCCTGTCCAAATGGTGATCTGAACCGATATCCTTTCAAATCTCTTATTTGATCCAGGTACAAAGATTCAATCGAACCATAACTGACATTTTTTATTGAAACATTCGGAAAAGGATCATATGTAAAAATTTCACTCCGGCCACGATCATTTTCAAAAATTGCAATAACATTTACCATGTTGATCAATCGAAACTGTCTGAAGAGTTTAAAGATTGACGTTTCTGCAACTTTAGGACTTGTGATTACAGTAATTATTTTTTCTTGGTGTAACTCTCTTAACACACGATCAGCGATCTTCACAGATTCGTCCTTCCAACTACTAACGAAGATGAAAATTAAAATATTCTTAGCTACACGATGATGAACTTTGTAGTCATTCACTTCTGTAAACCAAAGCACTGGAACCAACAATTTTGTCTGTATATTACTACAAAATTTAGATATCTCCAAATTATTCGAATTTTCATCACTAGTAAAAATTGCAAACGTTTGAAACTTGTAACGAAAATGAAGTTTTTCGGTTAAGTCTAAGATTTCCGTAAACTCGACACTGAACACAAAATTTAAAAGAAGCAAAAGCGAAACATTTATTAACAAAATTGAAGGAACACGATACATTGTTTACATGAGCGCTACTGATTCTTTAATAGTTCATTACTTTATTTTCGTGAAAACACTTAGACAATTGGGGATAATTATATTGTATGGGTGAATACAACGTCGCTGCGTTTTTAATTGGGTGCCATTAAAGACACAGGTGTAGGTGTTTGATTTTATACGAGGTGTTTTTGCTTTTGTTGCTTTACTTATGTAAGAATAATAGAAAAAGCGATTAAATTAACTTGTTTTAAAAAATTGATTTTATATATGACTATAATATCAATACTAACAAATAATTTAAGTAATGAAAAATTATTACCTGCTTATCACTGGTTCTGCAAAATTAATAGTAGTAGTAATTCTAGGAAAATATGGCCACGCAGAAGATTTGGATTAAATCTATGAAGAATGCAGCTAATCGAGAGGTAAAGTAGGAAGCTATAGGATAAGAATCCAGAGAAAGCAGCAGAATACCGTGTATGGAGGCCTTTATAGATCGAATCATGCAGTAGATTATGCCTCTTCCCACAGTAAAACAAAAAACTGACGTTGTAGGCAGGCCTTCGACAACTATACAACACCGTAATTTCATGCAGCCGATTACTTAAGGCTGTTATCAAATCAGATCAAATTTTTTGATCAGCGGCCAAAGCAGAATTCTGCCTTCTGGAGTATTTAGGGCTTCAACGGAGTACTAAGAAAAATTTTCATTGGAGCCTCTGTTTATAGAATTCTCAAGTATCTCAAGCTCATTTAAAAACCCAACATTAACTGTGGCTTATAATGATGAGCAAGGATCTATCAATTTTGCCTTGTCCGAAGAAGGCCAAAACAAGCCAGATCGTGATATCAAGACTTTGACTGCAAGTTCAAGATATCAAGACTCTGTGCTCATCACTAAGTGCCGAAAGTTTTGCAGTGATGAGCAAAAAATCTTGCAAAAAGTTTTGCAGTCTTTCCTTGGTCTTGCTAAATGTGCAAGTCAAGACCTTTTGTTCATCACTGCAAGACTTTTGTCACTTATTTATGAACACAAAGTCTTGATATCTTAATCTTGCAGTGTTGTCTTGTCTTGGTCTAAGCTAGTGGCTAACTAAAGCTAATTTCGCGTCTTTTATTCTTTTCCTGCTTAGTTCAAACTAGAGATGCTACGATATAAAATTTTAAGCGTTACTCCAATAATTTGGCAATATAGTACAAATGGCATTTGCATACGTTCGATTCCATCAGTATAATCAGAAAAATTCCATTCCATTGCGTCCAGCATAATTCAAGCTTTAAGGCAACTACCTGACAGTCCGTGGACTACAGGTGACCTTATGATACCCCGCAAACACACCAACACCATGTTCTTATTTCCGAATTTCACATTATAATAAAGCATAAAGCTTTTTGTTAGTTTTTTTTTTTTTTTACTGCAGGCCCCATCCAGTCAATGGGCGGTGAGTGTGTGGTCATACTTGGCCTCAAGGCGAGAAAGCTTCAGGCCATAGCCTGCCGGCGCTCGCTGTGTTAATGGAGTCTTTAGAAGCTTAATTCTTTTTCTCAAATATAATATTCCTCTCTTGAACTTTGACTATTAAATATTAGAAGAAAGAATACCGTTACTGTAGCACTGATCTATTGTTCTAATATTTTTTGATGTCTTATTGCAAGTAATAAAAAATTTAGTCCTTAAACTAAATACATTTTTTAATACTATTCTTAAACAATCACATTCGCGAATGAGAAAAATATGGTATTCGCAACATCCCTAGCTCAAACCAATAAACTCGCCCACTATTACAAAAAAGTAATACATAGCAATCCAAAAATCTACCTTTTTTGGCAAGTTTACTAAAGGGAGTAAAATTTCGCTGTGAGGGGTGTAGGAGTATAGACGTCACGAGAGGACAATAAATACTCCGATCGGAGTAGAGGTCCCGCCAAAAGAGTTGATGCCGAAAAAGTCGCGTTTTCCATGCGCAGTAGAATCCCCGCATGCCGTTCCCGTCCCTTAGCCTAGTCGTAACAAATTTCGAAGGTGAAATTTGAAAATACATAAGCGCATTTCTTATCAATATGTGCGCAATTTTTATTTGTGTGCAGCTTTAATTTCCCCAGCTGCGCGCTCCGACATCAACTCTTTTGGCGGGACCTCTAACATCGGCCGCTCTGCTTCTGAGTCAGATCCAACAAAAGCAGCAGCAGAATTTTTATTTAACAGCTAACCTCAAAATTTTTCGCAAATTCTCAGTTTGCATTTATTATTTAAAACAGTGCTTAATGAATAATGGATACAGCATATAGGATAGCAATAAATCAATGTGCAACAATACACAATACAAGAAAAACAGTGTACCAAAACTGTCTCAATTTTCCTTAATGATTTTCCTTCTTCCTTCAAGTTCGAGTATTTCAATAAACTCATGCTAGTTACTACCATATATCTACACTATTGCAATTATGTAAAAAGGTTATGGACTGGAAGGGTTATGGACTGAAGCAGGTTATGGACTGGACTGAGAAATGTTTTTTAAAAAATGATAGAGATCTACACAGTTTCTATAACAAAATGTCTGTATGTCTGTATGCCTGTACGTATGTACATATGTCTGTTTGTCCAGGCTAATCTCTGAAACGGCTACTCCGATTGGGATGGGACTTTCACTGGAAGATTCAGTATTTTTGCGGGCATGTTTTAGGCTATTTATATACACTACATATTAGCTACATACTACCTGTATGTAAACTTGATTTTAACCCACTTCCATATAACCGATAAACTTCAAATTTTGCACACTTACAGTTCACGTGACAATGCAATCTGACTTTTTTGTAAAGAAATCTAGATAGCCGTTACAAGATGGTCTCCGGTAATCGCAATTCTGCTCCCCGACCCCGACATGGGAATCAAATGAAAGGATATGATAAGTAGAATACAATTAGCTATGTGCTGTCGTCGAAACTTCAAAATGACGGCCAACATAAAATGGCGGACTACAATTTTATTTACAACCCAGTCGGTATGTACCATATGGGGTATCAAATGAAAGGATATGATGCAAAATGTAGGTTGTTTCCATATACTGTCTATAGCAATAAAACTTTACATTCAAAATAACTCTTTGGTGTTTAATTTTGTATCCTTAAAATGCTAATTTCTCTGGAATATATTACGACAAAGTGAAGAATTTTTGGGCAGATTTGTGAAAAATCGTGTAGAGAGTAATATTTGTCTAAGAGCCAGTGATCGGCAGATAGAACACATTTCATCAAATCTAAAATATCGCCCAGCCACTCTTTCGTACCTACTGTGCGTGATATTGGGATTAACTAAGCCCGGTCGCGGTAGGTATAGAGCTCCTCAGGGGTTAAAATCAGATGACCAAAAGTCTTTCAACAAATCTGCCGTTTGGATATTTTAAAATATATTACTATTATTATTAGAAAACAAAATTAGCAGACAAGATATTGTCAGAATTTACGTTCACTTCCTGAGTAAATTCAAATGGAAAAACTACGCAGTTACTGTAGGTCAGATCATTGAAAGGGGGGGAAAGCACTCTACTAAAAAGCATGCCGTAAAGAGTGCGGATGGGAGGCTGCTGTGCAGCGACGAGGAGCAACTCCAAAGATGGAGAGATTACTTCTTCGCCGCCCTGAATGGTTCACTTGCACAGGAACCTCAGGAAAACAGCAACAATGCACAGCCGATAAGAATCAACACCCGGGCCCCATCCAAGACGGAAATAGTAACCGCAATTCATGCGATGGCCAATGGTAAAGCAGCTGGAAAAGATGGCATCCCGGCAGAATTGTTGAAAGCCGATTCAAGCCTCATAGCAGATGCGCTTCAGCCAATCCTGGAAATAGCATGGAACACCTGTACCTTTCCGGAGGATTGGACGGAAGGTATCATAGTCAAAATACCCAAAAAGGGGGACCTAACAATATGCGACAACTGGAGAGGCATCTGTCTATTATCTACTGTGGGTAAAATCTTGTCCCACGTTATATTATCAAGGATAAGAGAGGCAGTAGACCGAACGCTTAGAAGGCAGCAGGCCGGATTCAGGAAGGGCCGCTCATGTATAGACCATATTAACACCTTGAGAATCATAGTGGAGCAGTCTACTGAATTCCGATCCCCCCTTTACCTAGCTTTCGTAGATTATGAGAAAGCGTTCGACTCGGTTAATAGGAGCTTTATATGGCAGGCATTACGGCGACGTGGACTGCCTGATAAAATAATAGAATTGATAAAAGCCCTTTACAACAATTCCAAATGCAGAGTTCTCCATAATGGAAAATTATCCGACAGCTTCGAGGTGAATTCAGGAGTACGACAAGGATGTCTACTTTCGCCATTACTATTTCTTATAGTAATAAATGACATCCTTGTCGACGCTCTAGATAATAGAACAGGCGGCATACAATGGGGTTTGCTAGACCGCCTTAAGGACCTCGACTACGCGGATGATATCTGTTTGCTGGCCCACAGACATCAGGAGCTAAAAAACATGTTAAACAATTTGGCAACAGAAAGTAGTCTAGCAGGCTTAAGGCTGAATCCGAACAAAACCAAGGAAATGCGGATAAATGCAAACACACTTGAACGAACTGCGCTGAATAACCGTGACGTGGAACTGGTAGATAAATTCTGCTACCTCGGTAGCATTATTACCGAAAATGGCGGTACAGAAGAAGACGTCAGTTCCAGAATAAATAAAGCACGAGGCGCATATGCATGCCTGTTCCGCATATGGAGATCAACGGAGATCTCAACTAACACCAAATTGCGGCTGTTCCACTCCAACGTTAAGGCAGTTCTTTTGTACGGTTGCGAAACATGGAAAGTCACCCAATTCATCACAGGGCGCCTACAAGTCTTCATCAACAGATGCCTGCGTCGTATCCTAAAAATCCGCTGGCCAGATAGAATTTCAAATGAAGAGCTATGGCGCCGTGCCGGCCAAGAAAGGATAGACGACCAAATCAGGCGAAGGAAATGGAATTGGGTTGGCCACACATTGCGACGCGATAACGAAAACCTAGCCAAACAGGCCCTTGACTGGAACCCGCAAGGATCCCGTCGAGTTGGAAGACCTAGAACAACGTGGAGGAGGACCCTACTAGCAGAGGCCGCAACAACTGGGAGATCCTGGTCAGAGCTGAGAGCTGTCGCGCAAAACAGAGTCCGCTGGAGGGCCACTGTTTCCGCCCTATGTCCCATGAGGGATTAAAGGGGCACAAAGAAAGAAGAAGAAGATCATTGATAAGCTTCCACTCCACAGCATAGCTTTAAGCGCCGCATCCACTATCCCGCATGCATGACATTCATTGCTGATTGTCATGCGTGAAAGATAGTGGATGGGCTTGCAGGATGGAATGTCCCGCATGCATCACGAAAATCAAAACTTTTTGATACTTTGTGGGCGGAGCTAAGGGAATGACAGCTTGAGGGTCAGTGGATTCTGGTGCTGCCAAGCATTTCGTCATTCCGAGTGTGAATTTCGTAGTGGCAGGGTGTATTTAAAAACGGAAACAAATTTAAAACATGTATTTATTACATGGCAAGTCTCTATTATGATTCTGCCCAATATTTGTGGGGAAATAGTTGTGTGAAATTTCATGTCTTCATAGGAATTCCCGGTAGCTAAAAATCTGAGTGTTGCAGAAAGACGGTCGTTGGCGGGAATTGCATCCCTCATTTTTGTATCCTGCCGCTGTATACAAGGGGTTACTATACTTAGCAATTCCTGAAAGGTTGTGCAGTCCATTCGAAGAAAGTTCCTGTAATCGTCAGGAGCAGTATCACGGAGTAGAGTCTTCGCAGAAGCCTTTCATGGTTAAAAATTGGCCGTTCACTTAACCATGGCTTACCGGGTGCCTCCAAAATAACTGCATTCCCTCTAGTTGGAAAGAGGTTAAAGTAGTTTTTATACCCAAGGCAGGAAAAGCCTCCCACGTAACACCCAAAGACTTCAGGCCAATCAGCCTATCATCCTTTCTATTAAAGACTCTGGAGAGGCTAATCGAAATATATCTGAGGCAGACCATATTGACCTCGGAACTCTCTGGCGCACAACACGCCTATACAAAGGGCAAATCTACTGATACTGCTCTTCACTCACTGGTCTCAACCATTGAAAAATCCCTCGAGGTTAAGGAATATACATTAGTAGCATTTCTTGACATTGAAGGAGCATTTAACAATGTTTTGCCGAATGCCATTACCCTGGCCTTGACAGAACATGGGATCGAGACATCGTTGGTGTCTCTTATCCACCAAATGCTTACTGGCAGGATGGTGAGCTCGATCTTGGGCGATAGCTCGGTCCGAAAGGCCGTAAATAGAGGCACTCCGCAAGGAGGAGTACTCTCCCCGCTGCTATGGGTCGTAACTATGAACCAGCTGTTGCGACGCATGCAGGCAGAGGGACATGACGTCCTGGCGTACGCAGATGATGTTGTTATCATCAAGAAAGGAAAATTTCCTCAAGTCCTCTGTGATCTCATGGAGGCAGCGCTACAAACCCTCTCAAGCTGGACTGCTACCCGCGGACTCAGCGTTAACCCAGTAAAAACGGAGCTGGTCCTCTTCACAAGGAGGTATAAGACCTCTCCGTTAATACCCCCCCGGCTTAACAATGTTAGGCTCAAAATTAACAACAGTGCCAAATATCTGGGAGTAATCCTGGACAAGAAACTCCTCTGGCATGAAAACACAGAAGAGCGCATTAAGAAAGCAACATCGCGCTTTTCGCCTGCAAAAATCCATTGGTAAGAAATGGGGCTTCTCCCCTTACATTGTGCGTTGGATCTACACAGCGATCGTCCGCCCAATTCTCCTCTACGGGGTTTTAGTGTGGTGGCCAACTCTGAGTAAATCCACCGTGTTAAACAAATTACAGAGAGTACAAAGATGTGCGGAGTTATGCATAACAGGAGCACTTCGCTCCACTCCTACAGAGGCCTTAAATGTTATGTTATACCTCCCTCCTTTAAATCTCGTGGCAAGGGAAAGCGCAACCATCCGGTTTCTGGACTGGAATCAGGGGAGGACACACGAAGGTACTGAACTCAGTTACTATCCCCACAAAAACCGACTTCTGCATCCCCGAAATTACCTTCACGAGGAACTACGGAGTCCACATCCCTTCACGTCGTGAATGGATAAATAGACCACATAGGTTTCAGGATGCCATAAACGTTTTTACTGATGGCTCTAAGCTCGAGGGTCGAGTGGGAGGAGGAGTATTTTCCCCAGACCTTGGGATTGAAATCTCCTTCCGACTTCCCGATCACTGCAGTGTATATCAAGCGGAGATTCTAGCCATACAAGAAGCTGTTCTGCAAATTAACCAGCAAGGCGATGGGAACCGGACTGTCTACATCTTCTCAGATAGTCAGGCAGCTCTGAAAGCCCTGCGCTCCTGCACAAACAGCTCTAGAACTACCTCTGAATGTCGCAGATCTCTTAACGAGATGGCTCAGCAGTTCAGGACCCTCCTCGTTTGGGTGCCCGGTCACCGAAATATAGAGGGAAATTGTAAAGCTGACGAACTGGCTAGGAGAGGCACGACCGCTACTCTCCTTCCAGAAAAGGAACGAGTTGGTATGCCTTGGGCCTCCTTTAAACTCCGATGCAAGCAACACACAATCACACAAGCGAAAAAGCATTGGAGGGATCTTAATAAATGCACTTTGGCCAAATTAACCTGGCCCTCCTATGATCTCAGGCGAACTACCTTATTACTGAGCCTTGGGAGACAAGAACTCTCAGTTATAGTGGGAGTCTTAACCGGACACTGTCTGATAGGGACGCATGCGACCCGTTTAGGTCTTGAGACCCACGATTTCTGCAGAAGCTGTAAGAACCTTGACGAGGCGGAATGTGTACTACACCTCCTCTGTCACTGTCCGGCCCTAAGCAGGATAAGGCTAACCACATTTGGTGAACCCTTTCTAAGCAACCTTACGGAAATCTCGAAGTTTGGGATCCCGCAACTTAGAAGATTCATTACTTCCTCGAGATGGTTTAACGAAGAAACGACATTTTAACATCAAGTTTAAAGTGGGATCACTATGGCATCACAATGGGCCTATCCTTCTGGCCTAAGTGTGTGGGCTTGAACCAAAAGCTCAGCCATATCTAACCTAACCTAACCTAACCTAACCATGGCTTCACCCAATATTTATGCTTTCTTTTCTTTCTTTCCTGTTTGTCACCTAACAACAGTCCAATTATAGATAATGCGATAACTGTATCACTCATATTTAATTATTTATTTAATTTTCTTATAACTTTATGTCTCACTGTAGAGTGTGTAACTATTCACTGCCACTTCTCCCTTAAAAGTGATGATTGACAGTATGCATGATAATGGATGGGAAAATGAATTTCTTGCGTGACATTCATGCACGACACGCAAAACTGATAGTGGATGGGGGCCTTTAGCCGCTGTCAGAATCCGTTACAATTCATCAAATAACCACATTCCTCCATGTACACGAGGTTGTGGCATCGAAACGTCACTTCAAAGTGCTAAATGGGCCTCCGGTCGCACTGGATAGAAGCAGCAGACCTAACAAGTCCAAAACTTCTTGATGGAACTTACCACCAAGACCGAAATTGTTTGGTGCCCGCGATTGCTTAAAAAGTATACTTCTCAATTTGTTGGCTTTCCTGGAAGTGGACTTCGAGGAATTTCTCAGTTTGAGGTACATACTCTTGACGAATAATAAAATGAATAAATACCTTTTCCATACTGTACTGAGTGACATTATTAAAAATTCCCCATTTCGATAAAAATACAAAGCAAATAAACTAAATTATACGATAACTGAAAGTGCCGTTACATAAGCCCCAATTCCCAGAGAATAACCTGTGATAGGTACATACCCTGTTACCTGACACCTAAATATTATATCCTACTGATGGCACTCCACCATGGCAATTCCATTGCTACACGATAACTGAACAAAACGCAGTGGCAATTGTCACATTGTACGTCATGGCATGAGATTTATTAGAGCCTCACCTTGATTTTATGAGACAGTCTGTCAGATGAAATCTGAAGGATTTTCACCATTACCTGCGACGTAAATCGCTTTTCGAGGGAATTTGCAATTTGTCCAATTGCAAAACGCAGAAGCAGGTGAGGAGAATTCGCACAGGATTCCTCCATAAAATGTGGGGATTTTTTTATTAAGATGAAAGGGAACTGCTCTGTCACAGGCCACGATATCATCAGGGAAGATTTTATGGTGAGCGCACAACTCCTTTATTAGGTGATTAGATCTGCCAGGAGATAAGACTGCGAGTTTTTCTTTATGAGTTTTCTTAAGTAATAAAGATTTATTATCAGTGGGGGCGCGTTCCTTTTTCTTCTTCGAGAACTCCTTGGCACCAGCATGGGAATGCAGCAAATGTTGTTTTTTAATAATATTTTTGCAAAATTTTACAACGAGAAAAATGTTTTTATTAAAAAATAAAACTTCCGGATTGTATCAAACGTAGTTTTTATAGCTTGAAACTGCTTTTGTGAAATTCAATGCTTAATTTCGAAAACAGATGGTATAAAGTATTAAAAAGTTGAAATTGCCTAAAACCGTGTTATTGGTCCTTTTTTTAGCAAATAAATATTTCCTATAAAATACTGTTTTAAAAGTAACAGATTATAAATTTAGAGCTGGCCATGTGTGCTTGAGACCTGTACTGCAGCACAAATTATGTAAATATGGTAATATGGAAAAATTTGCATTTTCATTATAGCAATAATAACTTTCTTATCATTAATCAACAATAAAAAAGCTTACAGTAATATTTTACGCGATAAACACGAAAATTTCCATATCTCTTAAGGGGTCGTCCATTAATTACGTGGGGCGCATAGGGGGGGGGGGGGTGTCGAGCCCAATCTCACCAAATCTCACATGGGGAGAGGGGGTTCTCGGTAAAATATCACGTAATTTTTTCTTTCCTCAAGAAACGGTGTAAAATTGCTAGAAAACTGGGTGAAATTAAGTAAAACATGTGTCTCCCGCCATTCACTTAAAGGCTGCCGGCAGACCAGGTCGGCAGGCCCGGCCCGATGAAGGCCACATAATACTCAGTCTGAATGAGCGATGAGGTTACGCGGATACCTCCTGACAGGCCGTGGCATTGCAGGTGACCTCACCATTACCTACAGACACTCTGGCCAAGATGACAGTTTAGCATAGCAGGTGAAAAATGTTTATGGCCTCAATAAAAACTTTAAGGGAATAAACAGATTGGTGACTGGAAAAACTTTTAAAATACACGGACCACCATATTTGCTGACACAATGGGCAGGCGGCGCGGAGAAATTTAATTTATGGGAAATTCTCTCGCGGGCGGCCGCCGTCACTGCCTCCGCGCCGTGAACACCCGCGAACAAGCGCTAATGCGAGTATGGATGGTTTTCGCGCCTAGTTCGCGTTTTGCTTCCAGGTCCCACTGCATACTGCGTGAGTTCGTGACGTAAATTCATTCAGTTTTCTGGGACTGCAGTTGGCGGCTGGGAGGTGTGTAGTGATACTTGGCTTCAAGGTAAAAATGCCACGGCCTCCCGTCCACCTGTGTGTGAAAGGGGGCCTTAAAATATGGCTGAATTCTATACAAACATTTGTATGCGGACACCAGAAAGTGTCATTGTAGCCCCTCGATTGTTTAGCCGCCACTTGCCAGCTAATCGCTCGACTCGACGAAAGCTGCGGCGTACGAGCCAAGCAACATTGGCGCTCGTAAAATCCATTAGAATATAGAACTACAGGAAGGGCCCTCGCCGAATTTTAGCGCAATGAAATTTTTGTTGCGTATGAATGCCCACGATTTGGTAGTTGTGTGTCCACTGCAAGCGGAAAAGTGAGTGAAATAGAGGAGAGGCGAGTGGGAGTTCGAATTGTTGTGGATCAAATATTCGCCAAATTCTCCCAAAAATAATTGGCCCTTTTCCCTAAATAATGGAATTGCGCGTGGTTCATTAACCATTTTCAAGGTCCAACAAAAAAATCCAAGCTTCATAGATGCACATGCAAAACTTAAATTAAATCCCAAAACTCATATTGCACCGGTTTATTACAACCATGCACATTTTCCCTACACGGGAACGACGAATCGGTGCCGGTAATATGACTCCTTTTGTCTGATAAGATAATTTGCGCGCTCGCTTCAGGTGTGAGAAACGCTAAATAGGCACTTAACGTGCGAACAAAAATTAAATAAATTGAAGGTCAAAGTCGCCCGTGAGAACTGCCAAATCCGCAGTTTTTCTTGAATGGAGAGCGACTTTGTGAAAATGGCGAGTTTTTGAGTTTGTAAGAAAAAGTAATTTTTCTGGAAAACTCAGAGTTGGTTTTTAATCGCGAACCGGAAAGGTGCTATTTTTGAACGTGGCGGTTACAACGGGCGGCGGTGTTCGGGATTTTCCTATAAATAATAAATTGAAGAAAGTATTGTGGATAGATTTTACAAATTGAAGAAAAGTATTGTGGATTAGTTTTATAAATTGAAGAAAAGTATTGTGGATTGGTTTAATAAATTGAAGAAAGTATTGTGGATAGATTCTACAAACTGAAGAAAAGATTTGTGGACTAGTTTTATAAATTGAAGAAAAGTATTGTGGATTGGTTTAATAAATTGAAGAAAGTATTGTGGATAGATTTTACAAATTGAAGAAAAGAATTGCGGATTAGTTTTATAAATTGAAGAAAAGAATTGTGGATAGATTTTACAAATTGAAGAAAAGAATTGTGGATTAGTTTTATAAATTGAAGAAAAGAATTGTGGATTGGTTTAATGAATTGAAGAAAGTATTGTGGATTAGTTTTATAAATTGAAGAAAAGTATTGTGGATTGGTTTAATAAATTGAAGAAAGTATTGTGGATAGATTCTACAAACTGAAGAAAAGATTTGTGGACTAGTTTTATAAATTGAAGAAAAGAATTACGGATTAGTTTTATAAATTGAAGAAAAGAATTGTGGATAGATTTTACAAATTGAAGAAAAGAATTGTGGATTGGTTTAATAAATTGAAGAAAGTATTGTGGATTAGTTTTATAAATTGAGAAAAGAATTGTGGACTAGTTTTATAAATTGAAGAAAAGTATTGTGGATTAGTTTTATAAATTGAGAAAAGAATTGTGGACTAGTTTTATAAATTGAAGAAAAGGATTATGGATTGGTTTTATAAATTGAAGAAAAGTATTGTAGATAAATTATAGATTGAAGAAAAGAATTGTGGAGTTTTATTAAAAAATTCGACAGAGAATATAAACATTGTGAAAACCATATTGCAAAAATTGTTGGATTCCGGAGAAACTAAATACACCATAATACCCGATGAACGTCCTCATGTAAGTTATACTCAAATAAATATATATAAAGAACAAAATATATTACACTGGCGCAGCCGGTAGGATCTGGGTTAGTTTAGAGAAAAGTTAACAAGTGCTGGGTACGGCACCAACACCCTTAAACCCAAAGCCGAGCCGGGCTTCTGGGAGCCAAGTTAACTGTCGCTAACGTCTCAGATCCTACAAGAACCATCGCTCGGGGGTGTACTTCAAAAGTGCCTCTGTTCCAGGTGGACACGCACACACCCCCCAATTAGTATCTTCGTGGGACTTTCGCGGGCTTCATCCCTGCCCATAATTGATGTCCACTAATCCACATCAGGACCAAAACCAACAGCAGGACGAAATAACCAGCGACCCCGAATCACCAGCTGTTAGACAAGACGGATCTTCAGCCACCTCAACGCCATTTGCAGTACCAACGACTTCACACCATCTAGGTGCAGCGCTTGCTACCCCTACATCAATCAACACCCCCTTATCACCAAGAAGACTCCGAAGCGGAAGACTCTTACCCGAAATTAGCCAAGTAAGTTTGCAAAATTATTTGAAGCAATTGTATAGTAAGGCAAGGGAAGACCAGAAATTCTCGATCTTTTAATGCGAAGGGCTTGACCGTGAATTAAAAAAAAGTCGCGAGCAAAGACTCGCCCAAATAAGTAAATTTCAGGAAGCGACTACAAGATTCGCCCAAGAGATCAAGAATTTTAAGGGGTTCCCAAGCCTTGAATCATTAGAGAGTAAAAATATAAACCACAACCAAAGTTCAAAAGAAGAAGATTCACCAGGTAGTGTCCTAGAAAGTAGTGGGGGTGAGGTATTGCTAAATTGGGTGAGCGTATCTCTCTCAGACTCCGACCAGGAGCTGATACTAGACGATCACGAACCCAAGTACAATAAATTTTTAAATATGGCGGATTTCACCAGAGTAGCAAGGCTAACCTCGGAGTTAGTCCCTATATTCTCTGGTGGACAGTCCCCCAATGTAGTTATCGAGCTACAAACCTTTATAGGTTGCTGCAAAAGGGCCATCCAGTGTCTCAGTGAACAGGATAAACCTGCGTTCCTCCAAATATACCCTACCAGGTTACGCGGCGAGGCGTACCAACTCATAGCGTCTACACAGCCGGCAACTTTTGAGGACGCCGAAAAACTGTTAAATCAGACGTATTTACCGCGAGAAACTTACCAGGAGGTGGTCAATAAATTGATCACCACCAGGCAATACCCCTTGGAGACCCTTATTGCCTTCACGGCCAGAATCAAAGGAATGCTGCAAGTTTGTAAGGAAGCAGCATACACCAAATATGGTGCATTAGCAGCACCAGCAGTTCAAGCTCAGTTGGAAGACTTTGCCAAAAATGCCTTACGGAGTGGGGTCACCAACCCCCACCTCTGTCAGTACCTCCTAACCGTAGGAGAAGAAACCCTGGACAACCTAGTTCAAAAGGCTCTAGACATGGAGCGCCTACAACAAACTGCCCTAAACCTACAGCCCAGTGCCACTGCTACCATATACCCTGACATCACGCCCCTGAGTAACCAAAACCCCACAATCAATCCGGTTCAGAATGCCGCATATTACCCGCCACAAAATACCACAAACCTCTCACCGCCAACCACCAACCCCACGCCTCAGTATGGGGTATATAATACGATAACCCAACTTCCGAACAGAAGCAGCGGGTCCACCGTATATCCACCAGGCTGGAACACACCAACACAAACGCCCAGTTATGATAAACCGACTCCAATGGCCACGAGTTACCCACAGGGCACACAATCGCCCCCTAAAGGCTGGCACCAACCACAAAACATGCCACCCAACAGACCAAGGACGACAACAGCGGCTGTGATCTGCAATTTCTGCCGCAGGAAGGGACATACTTATAGCGAGTGCCTAACGCGAAAAAATACCCCTTTCTGTACTCACTGCCAGGAATATAATCACGATATTCGGGACTGTCGGCGACTGAGAAACAGTAATCAATATATACAACGCCCCAGTAACAGATATACGCCGCCCCCGAATAACACCCAGCACCCGAACCCTCATTCTAGAAATACTCCCCAAAGAAATGAAGAAAACCAGGCTTCCAACAACTCTAGCACGCGCCGAGTATATAACTTCACCCAAAAATGTGACTTCTGTAACAGACGGGGCCACACGGTGAGCGAATGTCATCAAAGGATGAAGTGGGAGTCCCAAAATTCGGGAAACGCCCAGCAGTCGGGTCAGAACTCCCCGACTCGACAATAGTAGGTAAAAATAAAAAGGGGAAAACTCGGCACCCCAAGGCCCGAATTCCACTTGTAACGCTACCTTTAGATATTAGTCGCGACGGCAGGGTACAATTACTAGTGGACTCGGGTGCCGAGGTAAGTATAATAAAAAAGAACAAACTGCGTAAAGGGACAAATGTGGACAAAAACAAAAGATGCACGTTGCAGACGCCATGCGGAACCACCAAAACAATAGGAAGCTGTGAAGGAAATTTCCCCCTCCAAACCAAAATACCCAACACTTTTCAGGTAGTACCCGACACGCCGGACTTCTTAAACGATGGATTGTTAGGTTACGATTTTATCTCCAAAAACTGCAATGTGGAAGGACCAAACAAACGGTTGGAATTTCCATGTACGGAAACCAACCCCACAGCGTTCAGCGTCCCCCTAACTGTCAACGAGCAGCCAAAACTAAAGGGGACAGTCGATGAGAACCATTCTTCAGGGAAAGCGTCAGTAGAAACTAAATGCGCTAACCACCATGCCTCCAAGATCTCTATTAAGGAGACTCACTGCATAACCTCGGAGACAGACAATGGCAGCAACCCATTGCAGAAACCCGTGGAACTAGAAGAACCGCAATGCGTACCACCACGTACCCAAAAGCTAGTCGTAATCCCGTTAAGACTACAAGAGGAGATGGTCTGTCTTTCGCAAGAAATAGACAACGGAGTCTTCCTATCTAACGGTATTCTACCCATGGGCTCAGATAACGTCGTAGTAAGTATACTGAATAGCACTAACGCTCCGATTGAGCTTACCAAACTCGAACTAAAATTGGTTCCGGCCCACAATTTTCAAATAATGCCCCTAGGGAAGGGAAGCCTTCCAACCCCCAAGAAGTCTCATCCACCCCAAGACCCGAATAATAACGAACTTAAAAAGCCATCCCACAAGGCAATAATGGCATTGCTGACCACCGTAGCGGTATTCATATTAAACCACCTGGTAAACATATGGAACCACGGTGGAACACCAAAAGGGACTATCACGTCCTCGAACCAGAATCCTAAGTTAGCACATACTAAAAACTCGCCTCCGGCAAAGCCAAAAAAACTAAACGGGCGAGCAACTAAGAATAAAAAGAACGGAAAAGTATCCTGGGTCCATTATATACGGCACGCACCTGCAGGCAGCGAAAGTCAGGGTCATACCGAATGTCCTGACCGCCTAGAAAAACTCCAGGAAGAGCTAAACTTGGACAGCAGCCTAAGTGCTGAAGAGAAAGAATCAATCATGGAACTATGTCATAAATATAACGATATTTTCCATCTGAAAGGGGACCTACTCACCTATATGTACTACCGCGATAAGTCACGAAATTCCCCTGATGCAGGACCAAGCCCCTGTAAATCAGAAGATGTATAGACTGCCAGAGTCTCAGAGGCAAATTATAAATGAACAAATGAAAGAGATGCTGGAAAATGACATCGTCCAGCCCAGCAAAAGCCCGTGGAACTCCCCCTTACTACTAGTTCCTAAAAAGGCGGGCCCTGATAATGAGAAAAGGTGGCGGGTCGTCGTCGACTTTCGTAAATTAAACGAAAAAACTATCGGCGACGCCTACCCTTTACCTCGTATTGAGGATATCTTAGACCAGTTAGGTCATTCTCGCTATTTCTCTACTCTCGATCTAGCCAGCGGCTATCATCAGGTCCTGGTCGACCCCAAAGATCGAGCCAAAACCGCATTCAGCACTAATTACGGACATTATGAATTTAAGCGAATGCCATTTGGGCTCAAAGGAGCTCCTGCGACTTTTCAGAGGTTAATGAACTATGTCCTCACAGGCCTACAAGGACTAGAATGCTTTGTATACCTGGACGACATAGTCATCTACGGCAAGAACCTCGTAGATCATAATCAGAAACTGAGAAAAGTTTTTGACAAGCTGCGCGAGCACAACCTCAAATTACAGGTCGAGAAATGTCAGTTCTTAAGAAAGGAGGTCGTATACTTAGGGCACATTTGCTCCGAAAAAGGGGCCCTTCCAGACCCAAGGAAAACGACATGTGTCCAAGAATTCCCCAGGCCTCGCACGGTACGGCAAGTACAATCTTTCCTAGGGCTAGCCAATTATTACCGGAAGTTTATACCGGGTTTTTCGAAAACGGTGCGCCCCATAACCAATCTTCTTAAAAAGGGAGCAAAATTTTCCTGGACTGACTCATGCCAGGAAGCGTTTGAAAGTATAAAGGCCTCATTAGTCGCACCCCCCTTGCTGGTGTACCCAGATTTTACAAAACCATTTAACCTCACAACGGATGCCAGCGGTGAAGCTATAGGGGCTATCCTCTCACAAGGCGAGGTAGGAAAAGACCAACCCATAGCTTACGCCAGCCGGACTTTAAACAAGGCCGAACGAAATTACTCAACCATAGAAAAGGAGTTACTGGCTATTGTTTGGGCAGTAAAAAATTTTCGGTGCTACCTGCAAGGACGCAAATTTACAGTCTACACCGACCACAAACCGCTAAAAGGAGTCTTTAATGTGAAGGACCCTACGACTCGCCTAGTACGCTTTCACCATAAGCTTTCGGAGTTCGATTATAAAATCGAGTATAAGAGTGGTAAATATAATACCAACGCCGATGCCCTCAGCCGCATCCCACAGGAGGCTGACAACACAAACAATCATACTTTCATGGTAGAAGCTGTCGTCCATGCACCCATGGACAACCCAACCCAAAGTCACTTAAGCGATCACATGAAATGAACGCCGTCACACGGAGCCGAGCGAAAGAACTCGGAACTCCAGCACTCACAGATTTTAAAGGGGCAACCGAAGAGCCCGATATAAACTACTTTGTTGAGACACAAGGCGACACAAGTCATGTAAGTCCACAACCACCAGTCGGCGACACGCCACAATCAGCCTCACCACAGACCCAGTCGGGCCAAGCTGAAAGGCCACCATCAGAAAACCAAGAAACGGAACCTCCCTCTAAGCGCAGGATAGAGGTAATAAATAATCCTGAGGAGATTTCAACGATCCTAAAAGACTATCATGACTCCCCCTTTGGCGGTCATCAAGGCGTTATTAAAACGTACGGAAGGATCCGGAAGAAATACTGGTGGCGAGGTATGCTAGCGGACATTCGAAGGTATATAAAGAAATGCAAAAAATGTCAGACAATGAAGGCGACACCGCTCATTAAGATGCCGATGGTGATCACTGACATAGCCGAGAGACCGTTTGACAAAGTTTACCTGGATATTGTAGGGCCTTTGGAAACCACGTACACGGGTAACCTGTATATCTTAACATTCCAGGATAATCTAACGAAGTTAGTCGACTGTTACGCTATGCCGAATGCAGAGGCCGATACCGTAGCCCGAATCGTCTTCGACCAAATAATCACACGCTACGGTATCCCGAAACAAATAGTGACAGACCAAGGCACTAATTTCCTTAGCGACCTATTTAAAGGACTATGCAAACTGCTTAGAATTAAGAAGTTACAAACATCGGCCTACCACCCTCAGTCGAACGGAGCCCTGGAGAGAGCCCATCGACCGATCGTAGAATATTTGCGTAGTATTACGGACCAAAATCCCAAATCATGGGACCAGTACTTACGCACAGCGGCATTTGTTTACAATACCAGCGTCCATGATGGCACGAAACTTACGCCCATGGACTGCCTATACGGATTTTCACCCGACGTTCCTTCCAACCTAAAAAGGGGTCCAGATCCAGTGTATAACCACGAAAGCTATTACCATTTACTAAAATACAAGTTACAACGCACCTACTCCATAGCCCGGCAGAACCTTTTAGCCAGTAAACAAAAATCTAAGTTAGCGTACGACCAAAGAATAAGGCCACATACCTTCCACGTCGGTGACCGAGTCCTAATAAAAAGCGAAAACCGAAAAGGCAAACTGGCCCCCATCTGGAAAGGACCATTCTCGGTAATAGCCATCCCCGGCCCGGTAAACACCACTGTCAAACTCGGGAACAGACAAACTACGGTGCATAATAACCGCTTAAAGCTTTTCTACGAATAAATCGTCTTAGCCTCATAGACACTATAATACCACCAATATCCTCAGTAGCCTGATCCTCACCATACTCATATTGTACGCAATGTTCCGGATATTTGAGGTAACAACAAAAATGTTCGGGGGTACAACAACTGTACAAAATGGGACCGACCGGCAGGTAACCCCACAAACCCGCGCCATTACCCCAAGTCTGCCTAGAAGACCCCAAACTCGCTCCATGACACTACCTAGGGCCGTTCAATTAGTAGGCGAAAGAACTTAATACTAAAATCAAAAAGAATTCCACAATACAGCAAAAAAAATATATATAATAAACTTAAGAAGAGAAAGCAAAAATAAGTAAGTAAAATAAAATATAGTTACGCTAATTAAAAAAAAAATAGATGTAAGGAAAATGTCGAAAGAAGAAAGAGAAGTATCCACAATAGAATACCGTAAAAATAATAAACTAGGAGAAAAATAAACTTAAGAAGAAAAAACATAAAAAAAAAACATAAATAATAAGGTAAAATAATATGATTACGTTAATTAAGAGGAAATATGTAAGTTAAATTTCCAATAAAACAAAATATAACAATAAAATAAACAAAACTTACCAAAACATAATAAACTAAGAAAAATTAGATGTAGAAAGGAGAAAAAGAGAGAATTCCATAAATAATCTAAATAAACAGCATTATTTCGAAGTCAATAAAAATGAAAGTACATAGTAGAAATTTAAGTAGTAGATTAAAGCAAACCAAATTCCACAAATCCACAACGCTTTATTTGCTTGGCGAAAGGGTATGATTGAAACAAAAAAAAAGAGCCTAATATGGTTTAAAACAAAAAACAATAATAATGTAATACAAAACAAAAATACCAATTATTAACAAAATTTAATTAGCACAAACCGCTCCTTCTAAAATACATACATAATCGGTACTCACGTAACAAGAAATTTTTGGCTCGAGGGAGGAATTTTTACACTTCTTTAGCTATGTCTATTAGCTATAACCACTATGTTAGTGGCTATCACCCTTTAAGTATACTCTTCAACGGCCACCCCCTCAATCCTCGAGTACGAGAATCGCCTTACTTCGTAGCGATTCTCTTGCTCTAAGGGGGAAGGAATGTTGTGGATCAAATATTCGCCAAATTCTCCCAAAAATAATTGGCCCTTTTCCCTAAATAATGGAATTGCGCGTGGTTCATTAACCATTTTCAAGGTCCAACAAAAAAATCCAAGCTTCATAGATGCACATGCAAAACTTAAATTAAATCCCAAAACTCATATTGCACCGGTTTATTACAACCATGCACATTTTCCCTACACGGGAACGACGAATCGGTGCCGGTAATATGACTCCTTTTGTCTGATAAGATAATTTGCGCGCTCGCTTCAGGTGTGAGAAACGCTAAATAGGCACTTAACGTGCGAACAAAAATTAAATAAATTGAAGGTCAAAGTCGCCCGTGAGAACTGCCAAATCCGCAGTTTTTCTTGAATGGAGAGCGACTTTGTGAAAATGGCGAGTTTTTGAGTTTGTAAGAAAAAGTAATTTTTCTGGAAAACTCAGAGTTGGTTTTTAATCGCGAACCGGAAAGGTGCTATTTTTGAACGTGGCGGTTACAACGGGCGGCGGTGTTCGGGATTTTCCTATAAATAATAAATTGAAGAAAGTATTGTGGATAGATTTTACAAATTGAAGAAAAGTATTGTGGATTAGTTTTATAAATTGAAGAAAAGTATTGTGGATTGGTTTAATAAATTGAAGAAAGTATTGTGGATTAGTTTTATAAATTGAGAAAAGAATTGTGGATTAGTTTTATAAATTGAAGAAAAGTATTGTGGATTGGTTTAATAAATTGAAGAAAGTATTGTGGATAGATTCTACAAACTGAAGAAAAGATTTGTGGACTAGTTTTATAAATTGAAGAAAAGTATTGTGGATTGGTTTAATAAATTGAAGAAAGTATTGTGGATAGATTTTACAAATTGAAGAAAAGAATTGCGGATTAGTTTTATAAATTGAAGAAAAGAATTGTGGATAGATTTTACAAATTGAAGAAAAGAATTGTGGATTAGTTTTATAAATTGAAGAAAAGAATTGTGGATTGGTTTAATGAATTGAAGAAAGTATTGTGGATTAGTTTTATAAATTGAAGAAAAGTATTGTGGATTGGTTTAATAAATTGAAGAAAGTATTGTGGATAGATTCTACAAACTGAAGAAAAGATTTGTGGACTAGTTTTATAAATTGAAGAAAAGTATTGTGGATTGGTTTAATAAATTGAAGAAGGTATTGTGGATAGATTTTACAAATTGAAGAAAAGAATTGCGGATTAGTTTTATAAATTGAAGAAAAGAATTGTGGATAGATTTTACAAATTGAAGAAAAGAATTGTGGATTAGTTTTATAAATTGAAGAAAAGTATTGTGGATTGGTTTAATAAATTGAAGAAAGTATTGTGGATAGATTCTACAAACTGAAGAAAAGATTTGTGGACTAGTTTTATAAATTGAAGAAAAGTATTGTGGATTGGTTTAATAAATTGAAGAAAGTATTGTGGATAGATTTTACAAATTGAAGAAAAGAATTGCGGATTAGTTTTATAAATTGAAGAAAAGAATTGTGGATAGATTTTACAAATTGAAGAAAAGAATTGTGGATTGGTTTAATAAATTGAAGAAAGTATTGTGGATTAGTTTTATAAATTGAGAAAAGAATTGTGGACTAGTTTTATAAATTGAAGAAAAGTATTGTGGATTAGTTTTATAAATTGAGAAATGAATTGTGGACTAGTTTTATAAATTGAAGAAAAGGATTATGGATTGGTTTTATAAATTGAAGAAAAGTATTGTAGATAAATTATAGATTGAAGAAAAGAATTGTGGAGTTTTATTAAAAAATTCGACAGAGAATATAAACATTGTGAAAACCATATTGCAAAAATTGTTGGATTCCGGAGAAACTAAATACACCATAATACCCGATGAACGTCCTCATGTAAGTTATACTCAAATAAATATATATAAAGAACAAAATATATTACAGAATTATCAATTATCTTTAATTAAATCTGGTGGTTAGGCCCGTAAATACTAATAAATACTAAAGATTTTTTTTTATCTCACATGAGATTAGGCGGAGGGGGAGGGGATCGAGCCAAATCTCACAACATCTCACCAAGGGGGGAGGGGGTTGAGCCCTAAAATGAACAAAACATTTAGTATTACAGAAAAAATCGTTTAATTATGTATCTTGTTACAAAGAATATGGGCCTGGGAAAAATTTCGTGCCTAGTTTTTAGCAAAATTTACTGTGGACCTTAGGCTGGGTGCCCGAAGATGTCAACCTCAGATTCCCATACAACAAACTATAAATTTAAATAATCTTCTTCTTCTTTAACGGCTCTACAACCGGGATCCGGTCCTGGCCTCGCGAAACTGTTCTCTCCACCGGTCCCGATTCTGAGCCGATGTCGTCCAGTTTGGCATCCCTAAACTCTGAGCGTCCTGGTTCACGCCATCCTTCCAGCGAAGGTTGGGCCTCCCTCGCTGTCGCACCCCATAGGTCTTACCGCAGGGAACTTTCCGAGCAGGCTCATCTTCACTCATACGAGCCAGATGCCCTGCCCACCGGAGCCTACCGAGCTTTATTTTCTTCACAACATCTATGTCGCGGTAGCGCTCGTAGATCTCGTCATTGTAGAGTCTCCGGAATCGTCCTTCCTCACATACGGGGCCAACAATCCTCCGAAGTATTTTCCTCTCAAACACGCCCAAGAGGTTTGAGTGCTTTTTGCTAAGCACCCACGTTTCGGATGCATATGTGAGAACGGGTAAGACCATGGTCTTATATAGTAAAAGTTTAGACGTTATGGTTAGATATTTGGATTTGAAGAGCCTTGACAGACTATAGTAGGCTTTGTTGGCTTTTAGCAGTCGTGCGCGTATTTCTGGTTCCATGCTATTGTCGGCTGCTACTATTGACCCAAGGTAGGTAAATGATTTTACCACGTCAAACTCGTGTTCCGCTACCTTGATTGTGGGACCAATGTTAGGTGTTCTTCCAGACGAGGCCACCATGTACTTTGTTTTGCTTTCGTTAATGAGCAGTCCCAGATTTCCTGCCGCTTGCTCAATCTGAGTGAGCTTCTTGTACAGCTGTTGTTGTTCTTCTAATGATGTCAATGTCGTCTGCTTAAGCCAGTAATTGGGTGGACTTGTGGAGGATTGTACCCCTTGATGTCAGGCCCGAATCTCGGATCACTTTCTCCAACGCCAGGTTGAAAAGGAGGCAGGCCAGACCGTCCCCTTGTCGGAGTCCATTATAGATGTTGATTGGTCTGGACAGTGTTCCGGATACCTTTACTTGGCTTGACACATTGATCATGGTCAACCTACATAGTCTTGTCAGTTTGTTGGGGATGCCGAATTCTCGCATGGCTTTGTAGAGTTCTACCGTGGCTATGCTATCATAGGCGGCTTTAAAGTCTATGAAGAGGTGTTGAATTGAGTTTTGAAACTCTAGAATTTTTCCATAGCCTGCCTCAAGGTGAAAATCTGATCAGTCGTTGATTTGCCTGGGCTGAAGCCACACTGGTAATGGCCTATGATGTTTCTGGCGTATGGGGCCATCCTGTTTTGTTGGATAGCGGAGAATATCTTATACACGGTACTCAACAACGTTATACCGCGATAATTAGTGCACGCTGTGATATCTCCTTTTTTGTGTACCGGACAGAGGATGCCTTTTCTCCAGTCTTCTGGCATCACTTCCTGCTCCCATACTTGCACAATTAATTCATGAATCGCTTGGTGTAATGTAGGCCCTCCATATTTAACCAGCTCCGCTGCGATGCCGTCTGCACCCGAGGCCCTGTTGTTTTTGAGCCGGCAGATGGCTCTGCTAACTTCTTCTATGCTTGGTGGCGGCAGCATAGTATTGTCATCAGATATTGGTGGAGCCTCCGAATCCTCAGTTAGCTCGCCATTTAGCAATTCATGAAAGTGCTCTTCCCATCGCTCCAAGATGCCTTTAGGATCGGTGATCAGATTCCCTTCTTTGTCCTTGCAGTATCTGCAACGTGGTGTGAATTGCGTCATACTGCGGACTCTTTGGTAGAACTCCCGCGCCTGGTGCGGCCGTCGTTCTCTGTACTGTTCTAGCTCACAGACGAGATTTTTTCCCAGGCTTCCTTTTTTCGTCTGCGAATTCTCTTTTCTTCTTTTCTGAGCTCTTTATAGTTCTCTTCGCTTGCCCGTGTTTTCTGAGACTGCTGCATGGCTCGGTACGCAGCATTCTTACGTTCAGTTGCCAGCTTGCATTCATTATCGAACCAGTCGTTCCGATCGTTACGACTTCTGCCTAAGATGGATTCAGCAGTACTAATGACAGTATTTTTAAGGCGGGTCCAGTTCTCGTCGACGCCCGGCATCTCATCCCCAGGACTTAGGGCGAGTTCTAATGCATGACCGTAGCTGTTTCTGGCCATTTCATTGCGTAGTGCAGCTGTGTTGATTCGAGCCTGATCAGCGGATACAAAGCTTTTCAGCGTTGTAATGCGCTCTCGGAGCACCATACCAACAAGATAGTGATCCGAGTCGAAGTTGGCACCTCGGTACGTTCGTACCGTCATCAGACCCGAAAGGTGGCGGCGGTCTATCAACACATGATCTATTTGGTTGCGAGTGGCTCCATCAGGAGATACCCAGGTGGCTTTATGGATATCTTTACGCGCAAATCTAGTACTTGCAACGACCAAGTTCTTACTTGCTGCCATCTCTACAACTCGCTGTCCATTGTCATTAGTGTTTTCATGCAAGCTGTGGCTCCCGACATATTGCCTGTATATGGGCTCCCGGCCTACTTTGGCGTTCAGATCTCCCAGTATGATTTTTACATCATACCTGGGGAAGGCATTAAGTTCCCGTTCAACTAATTCGTAGAATTCTTCTTTATCATCATCCGGGGACTCTTCTGTAGGTGCGTGAACGTTTATGAGGCTGATGTTCTTAAATTTACTTCGCACACGAAGGGAGCATAGCCTTTCGTTTATTGCTTTAAAGCCGATAATGGTAGGCTTCATTCTTTAGCTAACTATAAAACCTACTCCTAGAATATGGTGTTTTGTATGACAGCTGTAATATACGTCATACTCAGGTTTTTGCAAAACACCATTCCCTGTCCATCTCATCTCCTGAATGGCGGTAATGTCAGCTTTATACTTCGACAGGGTATCGGCCAGATGTTTTGAAGCTCGAGTTCTGTACAGAGTTCGAACATTCCATGAAAAAATTCGTAAATCGTTTTGCCTTTTTCGTTGCCGTGGTCGTCGTCGTTTATTCCAGTATCCGAGGCATGTTGCTCGTTCCGTAATAATTGTTTTTTACGGGTGAGGTTATTAGCCTCACGCCAACCTTACTTGGAAGGGACTAGCCCGATCATATTAGCCTATCCTCTCTCATAGAATAGTTACCAGTGGCCACCGCTAGGAGGTTATGATCGCACTTCCATCAGTCCGAAATAATTACGGCACGTGCATGTTATGCTACCTGTTATTCCCCTATTCCGCTGATTACTGACCAACGAAATTTAAATAATGAGTAATCCAAAATGAAACCGAACTCTGTCTGGTGACCCCGATGGCCTCCAGAAGGGCTGCTCGTCGGGAGGTCATGGCGTTGAGAGGCCATGGGGTACCACTTACTTGCATGAATCTCCACTGGCCTTTAGAGAGAGCGCGCCTATTAGGACGAACTCGGAGTGTTAATGTTAATGCAACTAGGAAGTAATCTAAAAACGAAAGTCCGGAACAAGATTCATCGCCGCCGCAATACCATTACAGGTCGTTTAGCCCATCATCCTAAAAAACTAATATGACTGAAACCAAAACAAACAGGACAACAATCAAATATGAAATGTAAATGATAATAAAGAGTTAAATTACATTTCAGATGGTGAAAATTAAAAATTCTTTCAACATTATACACAGCAATTGGAGAAAGAAAGAAAAAAAAACCTCCCTGGTACCACGACGCTTTTGTTCTGTACACAGTTACAATAGCAAGCGAAAAATTTGATACTTCCCGGTAGGAAATCTAGGAAGTACCTACCGATCGAGCACTGATCTAACTAGCCCTCTGGTAAGGGGTACTCATATTTCCCTTGTTGTTAGAAGAGCCCTTATATAGCGTAATCAGATGATAAGGTGTAATCCAGAATTCGACTCAAATGAGAATTTGTCCGATGACTCATTTGTTTTCGTATTTAAGTAATACGTAATTTGTAACTGCTCTAAGATGAGCAGTTCTGTAAGTACTCAAAGGTAAGTACTTATGTAATTATTCTAAGGAAAGTAAAAATGTAAGGCCTTACCTGCTATGACATCGCGTGTAAAAATAAGCACTTGAGTAAGGGGTATGATAAAGCCACCTCCTTACTACCAAGTGCTCTTATCAGTACTTCTGTAAGCTTACAAGTCCTACTGGGAAATTGCAAGGAGCACCAAGTGAGGCACATAAAGGCAGAAATCTGTTCGGAAAGATCATCCCATGCTCTAATTGAAGCTTCGTTAATCATGTACGGATTTGTATATAAGAAGCAGATTCCTAGCATATCTTGGAATATTATTATGGTCGGAAAGGTTGTGACCTAAAGTTACCCTGAAACCTGATAGTGGCAGGTTAAATTTGGATTTCTTCGCACGCAAATGGGCGATTTACATTGGCACGAATATTTCAAAAATCAAAGCAAGTATTGCTCACATTATTGGTCCAATCGCTATATTTTTTTGGGGGCTTTTAACGGCAAAGCACTATTCTTAACTATTCGCGTGAGTGCTGGTTGCCCTCGTCAGAGTGTTATGCCTCTTGGCACAAGGCAAAACTCATCGATCGTCAGATACTAGTTGCGATCCTTGCTGATCGCACGTTTTTAAGAAGGTGTAGAGTTTGTTTCACTATTTCGCTTTAGAATCAAGAAATTCGTGCTGAATAATAGCCAAAATTATAATTTTTTATTGGATTTAAACAAAAGAGTTACAAAAAATTTGCTAAACTAACGATCAAATCTTATTCTACGTTTACGTTTTATTACTTTCACATCTTCACAACCTGTGTATTTACTTTGTATATTTACAGCAAGAATTTCTACTAGAAAACAACACATACTTAAAATTCCACCAATAATGTACAGCTTAAAAATAATTTCAAAATGAACAAGTCCCAGCTGCCGGCATTGCAGCTCTTGGGGCAGATACCTTTTCACGAAACCAGCCTTAACTGCTGCATTAAAGGTGGACGACTCCCATTTGGAGTAAAGTCCTGTCTGATGGATCAGCATGATCATTCTCGATAAGGGCCCCAAAAATGGTGAATCGTATTGCGTTGGAAAGGACTCGACGAACTCCTCAAAACAAACATTCGATATCCTTAATAGTGGTCGAGTCATGTACTCCTGCTGTTGGAAAATGAAGTTCCAATGTTCTCTTAACAATGGGTAGACGTACGAAGTGTTTAGAGTTATTAGATGAGTCGAAAGGGTGTCCACGTCTACTTCGAGCAAACGATCCTGAAATGATTTGGAATAGTTTCCTGTTTTTAAGAGAAATGGTTTAACATAATTGCTTATCATTATTTTGTAGCCCATTTCGATGACTGTTTTTAGGCTGTTGATTGGCGGTTCATATACCGAGCTTACATAGAAACTTGATAGGACAGTTTCGTAGCTGTTTGTCAAAACGAATCCAAATATAATTAAGAGTGCATAAAGTATTCGCCATAGCCATGTTTTTGTTGTTGTCAGTTTAGGTATCGGCATGAACAGGATTGCTCTTAGGATGTTTAGAAAGGTCCACGATAGTTCGACATCTGTTTCGGCTGGAAGGGCTAGAGCATATACGATACAAGTTACTAGCAATAAAGTAAATAATATAATAAACCATAAAGATAAGTGAAATGGATAAAAGATATATAAATTCGGAGGAATTTTCTTTGATACAGGCACCCCCAAACACCATTGGGAAAAACTGAGTGGATAAGTGGCACCGAACTCGTAGGAGTTTATTATTGGATCCGGATGCATGCCAATGTCAATTTCTTTAGTCTGAATTAGCTTGTACAGCTGATTTATATCGAGGAATTTCGTCACGTTTGCCACATTGTATTCCATAAAAGTTGCATTGCTTCTTTTTACAAATGCCATAAATGTCTCAGCTGCAAAGCCAGTGATAACTTTTTCACCATTTCTGTTAGTATACTTCATCACTCGTGGCGGATCTTGTTGAACTAGACTCATAAGTCGATATCCTTTTAAGTTCGACATCTTATCTACGTACAAATCCGTGATTTTGCTACTTGTTAAATTTTGCAATGAAATATTCGGAAATGGATTATATGTAAAAATTTGCTGGTTTCTATTTGTGTTTGTAAAAACTACAATCAAATTCACAATGTTAATTCTCCAGCACCACTTGAAGAACCTCAGAAGAGCATTATTACAAACGTTGCGATGAGTTACAACAAACACAAACTTCATTTTAAGTAATCCTCTCAAAACCACATTTAAAATTTTTAAAACTTCATCTTTGAAGTCATCAATGAACACAATCGAAAGAATGGATTTTGAAAATTGGAATCGCAGCTCATTACACATGGATTTTGAAATCACAATAACCGGAACTGAAGTTTCTGTTTGTAGACGTTCACAATATTTATTAATTTCTTCACTTTTTCGATGATTTTTGCCAGCGAAAATTACAATTGTTTGGACATTGAAATTGGCGTGCAAATTGTCTGTTAGTTTGTATATTATTATAGTATAATTAATTACTGCCCTGTAACTATCGATAAGAAGCAAGAATTCGAGCAATATTAAATTTTTCATAGCCCTTTTTGATAATACTAAACTAAATGTTGGTCTATTGGAGTTGTGTGCTCCCCAACAGTGAAAAATAATCATTTCTGTGAGAACTTTAACAAATGGTGTTCATTGTGGCTGACAACTTTGTTTTTACTAAGCTTGGGGGGTTGTTTTGTAATAGAATAAACAATTATTGAACTTGTCTTGAAATTAGTAGAGGAGGTTTTAATAAAAATATAAATTTGTTTTTATATTGAGAATCATTGATTTCCTTTTGCGGCAACACAATGTATGAGGTATATTCACCTTTATTGAAATCTGATTGAAAAAATATGAAATTGCAGAATATATGTCATTTCAGGCATTAATTTAAAGCAGAAAAAAAGTTATTTAAACCGGTTTTATAGTTCCTTTTTCTTTCAATGAAGTACTGGATTCTGCTTGGTTAGCTTATCGGTATGCCTGCACAACCTGTCAAATGACAGCTATTCCAGTTTCCACATCATCCAGGAAGAACAATCCAGCGAAGAGATCTTCTAGCCTTTTACCTAAACGATAGCGATCAGAGAGCGGATAAGCTGGATGAAATTGCCATGACAGTATTTATTTTTATGTAAGTAGGGGAATAACCATACGATGAACACTGCGGCCAAGTTAGGTCTATTGTGTACTTACTGCACTAACGGAACAGACCGTCGCGTCGGCCCTATAGACGCAGGCAAGAAGGTCGAAGATTGTCGTTCAACAGTTTTTAGAAGCTCTCTGATCTTCTTCATTCCCAGAGACCATGTGTGGAAGTTCCGTTGCCTTTCATGCCGAGTCAAAATTCTGTCTCCTGGGACAATTATAGATTGTGAAGGTGATACCGCAGCCCTACAAGGAAAGTCAGATATCCCACCAATAGCTTTGTCTAATACCTGGGATCGATTCTTAATAGGCTAGGTTAAGCCCTTTAACCCAGTTTTTTACTTCCATGGTGAGAGTATCTTGATGGCAGCTTCACTTTCCAAAAAGATACGTCTTTCAAACCTTTCTCAAGATGGAAACTAGCACAGGCGCCCCCTACCCATTGCAATCGAAACTTTGAAACTGGGTCCTGTGTGGACGTCTTCGAGGTTTTGGGCACTGTGGTGTGGAGGCCTCACATCGCCTCTCCATCGCCGCCCATGGCACCCATTCATCGCTTATGGCGTAGTATTGCTGTTGCGTTCTGGGGGTCTAAAAAGGCCACATTGGGTGAAACGTCTATAATATGATTCATTTGGTGAATTCTAGCAGATCTTTAGCAGTTCTGCTAAAAATCGTAAAATGGCCGTTTTTATAAATGATTCATAAACGATTCATATCATAGAGATCATATTTGGCAAAGACATTGCCAGACAAAAAATTTAGTGACGTGGCTATAATATTTGGGTCTATCAAACCAACATTACTAATGTCAACAAACAAAGTAACCTTTGTAATTACAATTCAAGTGGAATATAGAAATTTTAAGTGCTTTAAAAAAACGTGATTTTTCGGGAAAAAAAAGTGGCAGTATGTGTTCGAATTGGAAATTCCTACATCAATTTTCATATACTTTGATATTGTACCAACCAAATGCTTATGTTCCCGTGCTTAATCACATTTCGCTCTTCTCTCGTTTGTGGGAAGTGAATATATTTTCTTCGAAAATGGTCACTATTCAGGGCCAATGTCATTGCTCTTAAGCCGTTAGATACACTGACTTGGTGCATCATGTGTTGTGCATTTGCTCCTACATAGCGTTGATAGGATCCCGACGCGTAAAACGATAGTGCACTTAGGACCTTAAAATAACAAAAATTTAGTAGGTATGTAGGTTTACCTACCTCTTGTAGGTTTACGAACAATAAAAACATTGTATACATAATACCTGGGTATTAATTGCCCTTGAAATATTATTTACTTACTTTACAAACTGTCGTTAGTCCACCCTTCCTAGGTAAAAAAGGTTCTAACTCTTGTACTAGTTCAAGAGTCAAACTTTTATTAAACCTATATAGGGCAATGAAATCGCGGTCCGGCATTTCGAAGCTTACTTCCAGACTTCTCACTTTCGCTGTGCTTCGTCTATAGCAAAGAGCTTCCTCCAGTCGAGCATGTTCCAAAAAATTCCCGTATAAACCCAAGTCTGTCATTACTTATGCACGTAATCACTAACAAAAGTTCTTAAATAATTTTTAAATTCAATTAGCACAATTTGAACACTAAATACACACGAATATAAACTTAATATGTTGCTCTCGGAGTAACTTCTAAAATTTCACCTAATTTGACAAATATGCAATTCATATTAGTAGGCCATTTTACGGTTTCCTATAGGAAATCGACAGATTTAATATGAATCATAAATGAATCATATTTTGTGGCCTTTTTATGATTTATGAAATGAAACATAATATGATCATATTATGAAACACCCGAAGTGGCCTTTTTAGACCCCCTGCTCTTCTTCCTTTGAGGCTATGGCGGTTATACCTCACTCACCCGCTGTTGGAGGTGTCTAGTCATTGAATCACTCATGAAGATGATGTCTACTAAAGACCATTTTCACCTTTCTGGGCTGTGTTTGGACCCAAAGCAACTATTTTTCGGGTATAACATTGGTAAGCATTCTGGGCCTTATAGCAGCTATTTCGGCTCGCATGTAGGCTTTGAGTTCGTCAATGGTCTTCAGCTTGCTTTCATAAACTTTACTTTTAAAATAACCCCACAAAAGAGCCGTTAAATTCGGAGATCGAGGAGGCCATTCCAACACAAAACGTGCCTCGAGCCAGAAGACTGTTCTTTGTTGAACATCAACTACTAAATTGAATTTATGCAGAAAGTCTGAGCCAGAAATGGTATAATCGAGTGCTGCAATTGTAAAAGTATAGTCGAAAGTACGACGAAGTCCGAGATTTGAGATTCTTGTACCCGAAAATTATGAAGGGCGTGACATTGGCCAAAGTTAGATTGGGACTACTATGGGTAAATGCACTGGGGAAAACCTTTTTCGGGAATTATTGACACCTCAGCTCCGGTATCGGGAATATTCTCTTGCTTGCTTAATCGAAACTTGACCTTGCGGATGGCTGGGTTGGCACGAAAAAGTCTAATTCTAGACAGGTCTAATTATGTGAAAAGATAGATTAGTTGTTAGTTAGCTTTTAGTAAATATCCATCACCACTCAAGAATGAGCCCTTTTTGATAGAGTTTGATCATACAGACGAATTGTTTATCTCAAATTGTCGAAAGCGCAAGATCTGAACAAGGAAGTGTACCCGTGAAGATCCGACCTAAGTGGAACTTTGGAATCCTATTATTAACCGGTCAAGCCAACGAGATACCTTATTAGGAGGGGTATATTATGCTGCTTTACCACTGTATCCGCTGACTCCTGTCGGGCCTGTTGGTTTTGTTTTTCTTGAATTTGAAGTGTTGTCTCAGGTACTCGCAAATCTAGCGGTGGTGATTGCCTCACATGGTGCAAGCTATATTTCTTTCAAGGGGGAAAGGTTGGTGTTCGTTTTTCGTCCAAGTGCAACCCTGTCTGTGATTTTGTTTCCTGTTGCTGTTTATTGTTATTTTATTATCACGAGTAATGCCGAAAAAAGGAGTCAGCCTTACGGAGCCGCTTTCAAGGTTTAGTCCCTTATACACGCCAACCTTACCAAGGAATCGGAGGGGACCCTTTGTGATGAGCCTCTATAACCACTGGCTGGCCATTTAGTTTTCAGAACGATCCCTTAACACATTTTCTTAAAAGTGGCGGGATATGGTGCTTGTTACAAAATCTTCAAAAAGTGCTCCAGCGTAGAATAAATAAATGACTCTCACTAGGGAGATTTTTTTACCGAATTTTTGCTACTGGTTCTTGAAGAGGAAGGTGTGTTCCGTAACTTTTTGAGTAAAATCTCGATTTAACATTTCTTGAGTAAAATTTAATAAAAATCTCTCGCAAATCTCTGGAAACTTCCTGCACGAGAAGATGGAAATTGGGTAGATTTGTGTAATTTCTTGCACCCGTGAGAATACTTGTCAATTTTTTCAAACTTTTTTAAATTTTAATTTCTGAAGTTGCGCCCCCGACAAATTGCGCCCGGTGCAATTCGCATATATGAAAGCGCCGCCCCTGTAGGTAGTACATCGGTGAGGAAAAGTTTTGAACTGTGGAAAACCAAACAAACTACAAAGCCCATTAAAAAATACCCTTATAGTATTATGATCGCCCCGAACATACTTCTGCTTAATCAACTAAACTTACAATCATTTTGCTGTAACTACCACAAACTTGATTAATCGCTCAATTATTCATTAATTAATCGCTTACGAATGTCAGTCCAAGATTTATAATTCAACCTGCCATGTTTCTTGAAAAGAAATGCTTATTTATTTCTACACTGACGTGAAAAAGCTCCCCAACCACAATGAACAAAATAAATTCCATCAATTTTTTCATAATAATTTCGATTATTTCACCAATTTCACCAGTAAACATTTTTGAAATATTTCAAACGATTATAAAAATAAATGAAATTTATAAATTCGAAAATCTTGTTGTCTACGCCGATGAATCGAGTGTGATTGAGGATTATTTAGCAGATTTTCATAATTTGTTGAAAAATAATTTTAAAGTTACAAAAATGTGCTTTACTAGACCAACAACGATCAGACTTAATAAATTGCTGAAAAGTGAAGTTCTGGTTGTGGCTTTTGTTGATACAAAACGGAGCAATGTTTATGATTCTATTGATGTATCGCTTCATGGAATTCATCAATCAAAAATTATTATTGTTTTGTGCAGCAGCGATAGTGCGAGTGTATCAATAAATACTATTACTAGTGTATTCCACTGGTGTTGGGAAAAGCATTTCGTAAATGTAGTTTTAGTAACAAGTGGAGAGATGGGAAAGAATCAAATTTTTGACTATAATCCATTCCCAGAAATTTATGTACAAAATAAAACAACAACCGCAGAGACGGAATTGTTTGAGAATAAATTACAAAATTTAAAAGGATATCAATTTACATCACCAGTGCAAGAGGATCCACCATCGGTGTTTAAAGGAGTTGATGAAAATGGAAATGAAATCGTAACCGGAATCGCAAGCAAAATTTACCTTGAATTTATCAACCAGCACAACTCAACCTTCGAGGAAATGATAGTACCAAACATCTCCAAGAGCATAGATATAGTAACTCTGTTAAAAATTCTTGATAAAACCAAAATGGATATAATTATTCATCCTTATCGCGAACTGGATCCTGAAATTTATGGTGTCACATATCCTGTTTACTTCTCGAAGTGGGTGATAGCAGTACCAGTTCCAAATGAAATCCCACCTTCCAAATACATTCTATTACCCTTTCAACTCTCGGTGTGGATAACAATTTTTATCGGAATTTTCTATATTGCGATTTTAGGATATTCCGCTGCATCGATAGTCGGACACAAAGCAGATTGCAGCAGAATACTCTTAAATGTGTTCTGTGGAATAATTTTTCTCTCAAATAATTTTCTAAAATCAAAAGAAAAACTATTTTGGAAAATTTACTATTCCCAAATACTTTTACTTGGATTTATCTTATCCAATATGTACCTAAGCCTTCTGGAGAGTTTCAAAACTAAAACAGTATTCGAGCCGAACATTGACACCTTAGAGGAATTTATGAATTCCGATTACAAACTGATGATGACAGATCGTGTAATCCCAACCTTCCTACGAAAAACGAATTTATCAAAAACTTTCGAAAAGCATATCTACGGCACAAAGATTACTGGTATCGTAGCCGATAATCTGCTAAAACTAAATCGGAGCTACGCTTACACAACAAGCATCGAACGATGGCAGTTTGTGGCACACCAACAAGATCTTCTCGAACATAAACGATTTCGAATAATGAATGTCGTCCTGACAGAAATGCTGGTCTATTTTCCGCTCAAGGTTGATTCGCCATTTTTGCCGGAACTTAATATGTTTGTCATGCGAATTCATGAAAATGGACTACTTATAAAGTGGGAGTCTTCGACGTTTATCGAAGGAGTTAAAGCTGGCTTAGCGACGAGATTTCACGAACCTGAAAAGCAGCCAAACGTTATGACCATTTCACATTTGAACTTAGTTTGGAAAGTCTATGCCATTGGATTGAGTTGTAGTTTGTTCACTTTTGTAATTGAATATTATATGCAAGTAAAAATAAATTTATCGAAATAGAAAAGAAAATTGTTTTTGTCTTAAAATAATTTTAGGTTGGATGTATACCGTAGAGCGAAATCAGAGATATGGTGTCATTTGAACTACTTTACCTCCATGTTATATTACAGTGTAGTCGGAGGACCAATTAGCACTTTGATATCACAAGGTAGATAGGTCGAAGCGGCAGTCCCATGCAAGCTGAATGCTGAAACACAATTGGCGCTAAGATGTGCCGTATTGTGGCCGCACTCGTGAAAAATTTTGCGTGAAAGGGCCAGTAAACTAGAAGCGATTTTAGATCCAACCAATCATATTTAGGTACCGCATCAATGCATAGCACTGCATACATTGCATATATTGCATTGAAACAATGCATTTCATTGAATATGATCATGTCGTCTAAAAAAACATATACAATCCATAAATGCAACTTCCATCTTTTTCATAGACACCGAGTCAAGTTTGACGACTCTCAACTTTTATAAAAATTAACAGACTGAGACTAGCCGGCCACGTAATCAGGATGGAGGAAAATCGTATCCCAAAACGGCTTATAGCCTCAGAAATTTCGGGAAGTAAGCCAGTAGGTAGACCCACGAGGAGATGGATAGACTCTGTGACGGCTGACGCAGAGGCAATGCTCAACATCCGGAACTGCAGGCATGTTGCAAGGGACCGTCAAACTTGGAGAAATGCCCTAGAGGAGGCCAAGGCTCGATTTGGGCTGTAGCGCCATTGGCTGTATGGAGTCAAGTTTGGGGGAAATGGCATCCATAAGCTATTTGAATTTGAGTCAACATAAGACAAAATTACACCATTTTATTACAACTGGTGCGAGTGCACTTAATACAATGGGAGTCTTAATAACCACCAGACATGAAGATTTTCTAGGGATTAGGGGCAGTTTATTGGTAATAGTCCAATCAGAAATTTACTCTACCTCAAAATATCTAAGTCTAAGAGCGGTTGAATGGATGGCATACTTATGTAGATTTGAGCATCGTCAGCATATAAGCCAACAGATGTGCTCCTTAATACAAGAGGTAGTTCTTTAATGTAAATGCTAAACAGTTAGGGACCTAGAATAGAGCCTTGTGGAACACCGCAGCGTAGAAGTACAGTCTCGGAGAATTTATCCTGGATTTTAACGATTTCAGAACGGCCAGATAAGTATCAAAAAATTAATTTTACTGCAGTAGAACCAAGACCAAACATGCTACCTAGTTTTTGTAAGAGCTTTATATGATCAACCGAATCAAATGCTTTTGAGAAGTCTAGTAAAGTCAAGAAAGTTAAATTGCGGTTGTCCAAGGTATCACGGTGTACTTGGTACTCCAAGGTATCTCGGTGTGTACTTTTTTGTAGGGGGTTTTTTAAATGACATTTTCTCTAAAATACGCAAAGTTCTATTTTTGAATCTTTTTTTATTATAAACGGAAGGCTTTGTATATTAGTTAATCGAAAAAATTAGCAACAGAATGTCAAATGAAAATGTCATTTAAAAAACCCCCTACAAAAAAAATACACACTACCACAAATTTTAAGCCCTGTATCATAAACCAATGAACTTATAATATAATACAAAATTATATAAGAATCAACATACCTTGCTTGATCACCGACATAATACACTTCCATAGATTTTATCGTTAAACGTTAGAAATTAATGTTTTTATATCGCGCATAAACTGGCATTCCCTTTTCGCAGAAGTACTATTTTGCCTAAACTATGAACTTTATGCTCATGCGCTCGATGACTCATAGCAGTCAGCGACTTAATATTTTTACACGTGATCTGATACATTATTACAACTACGATGATATAATTTTTTTGATAAATTTCCACATTTTGAAAATTGAGTTTTGAGCAGAACCTTTTATGAGCGAGCCCCACTGTGCGACGCTTGGAGAAATTGGATAATTTTCAATGGCACGTGTTCGGTTTCCAAAGTTCTCCATAAGCTGTTCCAATCGATACAATCGACGGATTTGAAATCGATGTAAACGACGACAGATCGTTTGCCGCAACGAATTCTTTCTTCCATTAGCTGACGGAGTGCGAACATTTGATCAATACATTCTCAATGTGGTTTAAAACCAGATTGTTCTTTCCGGATAGTTTGGAATTAATAACAATGCCAAGATTATTAACAACAATAACCATTGGAATATAATTGACGTGAGAAGTTGTTAGACGGTAATTGAATAAATGCGTAATAGTTTCCACGATTAGCAGCGCGACGCTTAAGAAAAGGAGAGAAACTTCCTCATAGCCAATGCAATTGGAAGAAATGAAAAGAAATATCTAAAGTGAGGAGTGACTTTTCAAAAGGCCTTATTTCCATTTAGATTAAATTTTCAGAAACCGCAAATTTCTGTGGTACGTCCAAAATATGCAAAATTATTATTAACTTCCCAGTATAGGAAGTTATTGTAATCGGTCCGAAAATCGAAATCGAAAATTTCAACGTATTTTCATCTTTCAAGGTCCCAGGAGCATTTTAAGCAAAAAATTGGGAGGAAGTATGTGTGTGTGTGTATGTGCGTACGGATGTGGTCATTTTTACCTGCACGATATCGCGCGAACCAAAACTGATATCGACTTCGTTGAGGTGTCGTTCGAAGCGTATTAACCGAAATATGATCTGAAAAGATTTTCATGAAATTCGGTCCAGCCGTTTTTTTGTTTAAGCGACGTAAGTGATTTTTGTACCTGCACGATATCGCCCGAACCACGAAAGATATTGACTTACTTGAGGTGCCGTTCGAAGCGTATTAGCGACAATATAATCTGAAAAGATTTTTATAATATTTGGTCCAGCGGTTTTTTGGTTTAAATGACTTAAGTGATTTTTGTACCTGCACGATATCGCGCGAACTATAAAAGATATCAACTTAGTTGACGTGCCGTTCGAAGAGTATTAACCAAAATATGATCTGAAAAGATTTTCATAAAATTCGGTCGAGCCGTTTTTTTGTTTAAGCGGCGTAAGTGATTTTTGTACCTGCACGATATCGCCCGAACATATTGACTTACTTGAGGTGCCGTTCGAAGCGTATTAGCGACAATATAATCTGAAAAGATTTTTATAATATTCGGTCCAGCGGTTTTTGGTTTAAATGACTTAAGTGATTTTTGTACCTGCACGATACCGCGCGAACTAAAAACTATATCGACTTCATTGAGGTGCCGAAAAACATTAATACATCAATTTTATATAAATTTTCGTCATCCTAATCTTGTAAGTGCGCACATTTAGTTTGACATTTTAGCGAAAATATTGATAAACAATTGTGACAAATTCTCGGTATTATACATATATTCTATTTTGCCTATTGTTCATTTATTATTAAAATATCCAATCATAATATTCAACATCCATCATACTGGGAAGTTGATCGTGTGGACCGAAAGGGTCGAACCCACATCCCAACTAGTTTTTTTTGCATCAATATAGTTTGTCCTAGTATAACTATATTTTTACAGTGGTAGATGAAAAATATTGTAAGTGCGACTTCATTAAAAACAAAAAATAGTTTAGAAATATGCCCTTTTGTTTGAAACGTTTGGAAATAAGACCTTTTGTATGGACCTCCATAGGAAATATGACTTTATTACATTTTTTTTAAAAAGTCTTTTGCTTGAAATCTTTTAAAATACTACAAATTCACGCAGGAAATGTGGCGTTTTGTTAAATTAAATACACCCTTTATTTCATACATTGAAATATGCCTGTTTTGAAAAAAAATCTATATTGGTATTAATTTTTTTTATAGGAACGAATGACTTTTCTTTCGTCCTATTAACGTGAATAGGTGATAATTTAGCCTTGCTACTGGATTCCATCGAAATTTGCTCTAAAGTAAAAAATGGAAATAAGGCCTTTTGAAAAGTCACTCCTCAAGTTAAAATTGGTCAACAAAACGGAAGTTGGATTAAGAAGGTTTACATCAGCATCGAACGGGATGAACACAGAAGCATGAATACTCAGCAAATGAAGATTAGAGCTGAATTTTTAGAATTTTAAGTGAAATGAAACCCAGTCTGGCCAATTCATCTGTTGTCTCATTGCCGTACCATCAAGGATACAGAGGTACACGATATTCGGATGCCGATATTTGACATCCTGAGAGTTGGAGAAATGAAATCTGACAGCTTGCAGTCCTTCTGGGGAAAGCTCAACGAATGTCACCAATGAGTTTTCGATTGAGCGTTAAGGAACTATTCAGTGATAAGTCAAGCGGATAAGCACAATTAGGAAAGTCGCAGGCATTTACCGAGCATAGGAACAAAAATCGATGTATACTATAAAGGCAATAGCTAAAATTATTTTGGGATCAAATATAGGACTGATAAATGCCAATGGAGGTTTTGTCTTGCAATAATCTGGCCACACTTCCGAAGTGACTAATTGTATGAGTCGGATATTCCATTAGTTCATGTCTATTTCGATCAGCCCCACCCAAATGCAGCTAAGACTTCATTGAAAGGTAGATATTGCCATTGATCTTGAGCCTGGCATCTGTCGTACACAAAATACAAAGTTGTACTGCAGACCATGCTGTCGTCTATTTGGATCGCGTCACTTTGCTGTCGGGTAGTCATGTAAAGCCATTGAGCGGTCTGCAAATAGAAGAATGTATTTTACCCACCTGGAATTTTCCGAATGGGTGCAGCTACCTACCATGCCCACATTATTCGCCGGCTATGCTCGTTTTACATGCTAGAATTCAAATGCGAAATTGATCGCTGTCCTTGAAACTAATTAAACACCAAGACGAACTGGCAGTACAAAAAGTCTGACATAAGCTGTACAGTTGTATAATGATCGTTGGTCTCTGTCTGAATATCAATACTTAATATCACACAAAGATTAAATAAAATATTAAAACGTGTTTTCTTTATTACAGACTAAATAACAAAACTTCTAAACAAAAAACCACTACGCTAATTAACATTCCACAACCATACATTTTGTAAGCTAAATCCAAGTGACACATCGATATAATCGGTTCCAGATTTTCATCATCAATGAATCTCCTCACCAGTCCAGCTTTAACACCTTCACCAAAAGTCCAACTCTCCCACTGAACGAACAAACCAACCTCATGAACTTTCATAACGAAATCAGCTACCGGTTTTGTAAATGGCGAGTCATACCTGATTGGGAAGAACGCCAGCAAATCTGCTATAACGAAGTCCATCACCCGGCATCTAGGTCGTTCCAGTAGATCCTGCTGAGCTGAGACAAACTCCCAACGTTCAAGAGGCGCTGTGTAGGCAAAGCTTGTATTCAATTCTAGAAAATGACTAGCCGCTGTATCGAGGTCGACACCGAGGAGATGTTGTTTGAAACTCTCTGGCAAGTTCGTCTTGTTGATGAAAATTGGTATAACATAGGACCTAGTCATTATTTTTAGGCCAGACTCAACGAATTGTTCTATTGTGTCGATTTTTGGTTCGTACACTATTTTTGTTAGAAAGCTAGCTAGAAACGCTATGTACAGATTCGACAAAATAAATCCAAGGATTAGAATTTGGAAATGGTATGTGTTCCATAGTAGTTTGTTATCTGAGAATGGCACGCAGGCGTGTAAGAATCCCCGGATGACATTGATCAGAATACTTCCAAAGTCTTTCCGGGAGTCGGTTAGCAAGGATGCAGCATATCCTAGAATTGATGTGTATATCACACCACATAGAAGAGCTGCCCACATTGACAGTTGGAATGGAAGCAGAATGTATTTTGACACCGGTATCGGTCTGGGAACTGGAACAATAATATGCCATTTGGAAAAAAATACTGGATAAGATATTCCATAGATATCCGGATCGAGCTCTGAATATGGAAGGATGATTATGTCTAGTTCTTTTTCGTTCAGTGTCCTTAGAAGCATTTTTATGTCGTAACTTTTAGAGCTGTTTGGTACAATCATTTCCTCGAATGTGGCGTTGTGTCTTTTTATAAACTCCAAGTAGGTTTTACCACCGATCCCAGTCACAATATCTCGGCCGTGGTCGTTTGTATATTTAAAAACTCGCGGTGGATCATCCTGAACTGGGGATGTAATTTTATAACCTTTTAGATTTTTCATTTTTTCTTCGAATAAACTTTTAATATTGCTTACACTTTTATTTTGCAATTGAACTACAGGAAAAGGTGTATATGTGAAAATTTGACTAGTTCTGTGCGATTCATTAATTTTTACTACTACAAAAATCACATTTATAAATCCTCTTTTCCAGCACCAAGTGCACATCAATAGACTTTCGTTCTCACTAATAAAGTCCCTTATTAAAACGAATATAATTTTCGACTGATGCATTCCCCGCAAGGACAAATCAACACAGTTAAAAGCATTAGAACTATTCTCATAGATGTACACTACAAAAAGGGATTCTCTATGAAGAAATTCTTTTAATTCCCATATTTGTGCTGTAAACAACCGTAACATCGGAACACCTGCGATAGTCAGTAGGATTTCATATAACTCATTTAAAGAACTCTCACTTATAGAGCTCCCATCACTGAATACAACAATATTTTCGAAATTGAAAATCTTATGCAGTTCTACTACTAGATGCACTACATCGACATTTCCGACGACTGTAAATGTTGTTAAACCCAAACAAATTATTAACAATAACAAACTTCGCATTGTAACAAACAGAAGTTGGATGCGTAATGGTGGTTAGCTCCTGCTGGTTTGAACCTTTTAATATAATTAATCCTTTGAGTAGAAATTGAATTATTGGATAAAACTTAATCAGGTTAATTCGCCTCGATTACACTTCAACGGTATTGAAATTAGGTTTTTTGCAGTTCTCCAAAATATGGGTTCAATGTTAGTGCTAGAAAAATATGGGCTCAATGCTACAATTACTTAAAGTGACCAACTACAAATTACGATAATTGAAAGTGCATGTGGGGTAGAAAAGCATTAAAATTGTGGCTGTAGTCTAAGTGGTCCATCATTGCCCTACAGAAGGTGTGAGAAAAGATTTTGATCCGTATTTTTTTTTTCTCTATTTATGGAATAATTTCTTATCATCGCAAACACATTTTTAATGGCTGTCTGACAAAATCATACTTCCCTCTTCAGGCAACGCACAACCTAACTGCAAATCCGCGAAAATGTCCTGACATCAAGCCAACAAATGGTAATTCAGGCACTAGAGTTTGGTTTATTTCATCCAAGACCCTACCCTACTACCAGTTCAATAAACCAGTTGGTGCCCCAATAGACGGTTCCAGACCGATGTCGGTGTGCTTTCAGCATAGTAGGAAAAAGTACTTTTATTCTGACAGAAGCTCCCGCATATAAGGATCAGGCATAAAACAACTGGTTGGGCCGCTGTCCAGAGGGCTTAAATGAGGCTAACTCCACTACCTCATGTGTATCTCGTGGGGATTACCCTATAAAGCCTACACAGGGTATCTAACGCCTTGCCTCATTCGCGATTCATCACAAGAAAAGCTTCATTTGGCCCCCTTGAGTAAAAATCGTTGCTACCCAATCACGACAGGAAAATTTGCAAAGTTCGGTTGGATATGTAAGTAATAACTACGCCGGAGTCCAAGACGTTATCTTTTTAAACGCGAGTGTCATTGTACAGATCCTGTCCCCCAACTGAGTACTAATCACCCCCAATGCTGCTTGACTTCTGTAATCGAACCTTAACTGGTCTATTCAGTATACCAAATAACGCCCTTCACAGTCACCAACATAATTACCTGAAATATGAAGTAATGCAGCAACCCCCGTCATAGTAATTACAGGTGAATCTGAAGACGCCATGTCAAGGCGCCTGCAGCAGGCACTTGATCTGGTCTCTAGCTGGTGCGAGAGTGTAGGTCTAAAAGTCAATCCCGACAAAACGATCCTAGTTCCTTTCACCAGGAAACGATCACTACCGGGAATTTGGGAACCTACATTCGCGGGCAGAACTATAGGCTTTTCTCAACAAGCCAAATATTTAGGAGTGACGCTAGATGCCAAACTCAATTGGAAACAGCATATGGACACTGTGATGTGTAGAACGCGCAGATCCCTGTGGGCTTGCCGCAGAGCTTGTGGTTCCACCTGGGGTTTGCAACCGAAAACCATGTACTGGATATACACCACCATCATAAGACCCATGGTAACTTATGGAGCTTTAGTTTGGTGGCACAGAACGAAGCTTAAGGGTTCCATAACCTTTTTAAGCAAAATTCAAAGAATGGCTTGCCTCTCCATCACTGGGGCCATCCGCACTTCCCCAACGGCAGCGCTGGAGACTCTCCTCAATTTGGTACCCCTCCACCTTGAGGTAGAGAAATCCGCCATAAACGCGGCGCTGCGGCTGAAAGCGAATGGTTACTTGGGCGCTGGTCTTGGGCGAGGACATTCTATAATAATCAACATCATAGAAGAGATTCCGGAAGCGGAGATGCTATCGGACGGCATGCCCTATAAATTCTCAAAATTTAAGCAACCTTCTGTACATATACAGGAAAGGCTTACCTGGACTTTTCCTAAAGTTTTGCCGGGCGGGCTAGTATGGTACACGGATGGCTCTAAAACGGAGACAGGTGTAGGCGCAGGAATCTGGAGTGAAAGTCCCAGATTCAGCAAGGCTATAAGTCTAGGCACTCTGGCAACTGTCTTTCAAGCAGAGGTGTACGCTATTCTGGCATGCACTCATGAGAACTTAAGAAGGGCCTACCAAAATAAACGGATTTTTATCTTCTCTGATAGCCAAGCGGCAATTAGAGCGATAAGGTCCCGTAGGACCAAGTCGAAATTAGTTTGGGACTGCCAACGTGCTCTTCATGAGTTGGGCGTTCTCAATCAAATCACACTTGTCTGGGTCCCAGGTCACCGGGGCTTCGAAGGCAATGAAAGTGCGGATGCCCTGGCTAAACAGGGCTCTGATTTAGAATTCATTGGTCCAGAGCCGGCTATTGGGGCACCGTCCAGCTTGCTGCAAAGGGCCCTGGCCGATCGGACCTTGATGAAACATATTGAACGCTGGAGGTCCGCGCCTGGACTGGCCAACTCTAAGCGGTTCCTTCCAGGGCCGTCCCCTAAGACGGCCAAGGAATTATTACGGCGCAGCAGGAGTGATGTTAGGACACTTGTTGGCCTAATTACCGGACACTGTGCCCTAAATTACCACTTATGGAAGATAGGAAGGGCAGAGGACCCTACATGTAGGCTTTGCCTAGAAGAGGATGAGTCTGCCCTCCATGTTCTCTGTGAGTGCCCTGCAATAGCGAGGAGCAGGGTCTCTTTGTTCGAGAAGTCCCTGCTCGAACACTCAAGTCTAAGCGACAAACCACTAGGCAGACTGCTGAACTTGTTCAGGCGGTCTGGCCTACAAATATGAGGTGTAGGGGTTGTAGTACAATAGGCCAACTAAATGGCCGCAGTACCTTTGGACCTAATACCTCACACAGGAAAAAAAAAAAAAAAAAAACCCCGTACCCCGTTACTGTTAGACATTGCAACATGACATGACAAACGACATGACGGCTTAGCACACACAAAAAAGATAAGTGTGCTTAACACCACACTTTAGAAGTAAAACTTTTTACCCAACAGCTATTAATATGCAATAAATATAGTGGAAAGTCTGTCAGATGTACGCTTCGAGAAAAGTCAGGCCAACGACAGATGCAGGAAGTATAGTGACGAGCCTACTGACGGACTTGATATACATAAGTACAATTTGAAAATATCAATATTTATGAATTCCTATTTACATTAAAACCTAAAAACGAAGAAAAGGTTTTATGATAATTGAAATATTTTTGATTGAATTGGTCTAAAAATCGCGTAAAAACTGCATCAAGTCAGGTTCCATGTGCCCTCACGCACTTTGTGGTTGAAGAAAGAAGTGGGGTGGTACCTCTTACTATCCCCACTTTCCCCTTCATCACCAAACTTACTTTGGAAATTGTCACTCAAAATCATGGGGATTTCGTACATCTGTTCCGGTGGTTTATCGTGAAGTAGCGTTTTTGGTTTGTTTGGGTGAAATGTTAAAACTTTAGCCTCATCATATTCTTCATTTTTCATCCAAGCTTCTGATAAAAATACTACATTAATTTTTTTACAGCTTAGTCATATAAGTCTTGTACGTTCGCATGTATACTTTATTACTTTAGATCAGGATTATGTCTATTCAAACCCGAGTAAAAATAAATGTGTTGGCTAATTTTCCTAAAAGCATGCACCTAGTACGTATAGCAAACAAATGCGCATGCCGCAAGGCAAACAAATGCGCATGCCGCAGTATACACGCTTCCGCCACAGGCATGCATGTTACCGCCACGGGCACGAAAATCTAAATATTCGCCTGCTGGAAGTATGCATGCTCCGCTGCCGCTACTTTTTTTTATGTGAAAGACTAGAGGCTCAAGAAAATCCCTTCGTACTTCCTCCTGTCAAAGCCTTCCCTAATCTTTCACCGCTCAACCAAGCGCCTATCATCGGTTGGTTGAAGAGATTCAACTCGTTTATGGAGGCATAGTACTCCAGCGAATTTTTCTCGATGCCCCGATGTCAGAGTCGCGATAGCAATGGTGAAATGAATTTTTGCGGCCAGGTTGTGGCAGTTCCTTCCTTCACCTTCTCTTACTCTTCCGGCTAGAGCTGCTGTTCGACCTTGCACTCTATACGAAAAAAAATAGATTGCGGACTGTAAAAAAGGCATTTCGCTCAGCCTCTAGTTATCTATCACATAAAAATAAGAGAAATAAATGGTACCACGTAGTGAAAAACAACAACAATGTTAGTGCTGAGCTGAAATCTGAATACGCCAGATTAGCCTCAGAATTTAATTATAGGTCACGGGAGGCCTATACTACCTACGCAGAAACTGTCGGTGAAAATATTATACGTAATCCAAAAAAATTCTTTGATTTCGTTAATCTAAAACGAAAAACATCAGGTTATCCGACAACAATGACAAATGGTGTCACACACCCTCAAGATATTTTCAACATGTTTGCGGACTGATTCAGTGAAATCTTCTGCCCCATTTCTTCAACTGCGCACACTGTCCCAATAGATAACTCAGAAACTGCGGTCCTTATAGACAATATATCTCTATCGTATGAAGAGACTGGTCTAAAAAATCTGGAGGCCAATAAAGGTCAAGGTCCGGACTGTCTACCTGCAACTTTTTTGCAGAACATCGCCCAACTCATTCTTTTCCCTCTTCACCTAATTTTTAACAAGTCCCTATTTGCCGGTAAGTTTCCTTCGGTATGGAAGAAATCCTACCTCACACCAATCTTTAAATCAGGTGATAAACATGCGGTGGATAACTATAGGGGCATTGCTATTCTTTCTGTTATCCCTAAACTATTTGAAAAACTTATCTATGACAAGTTCCCTCTAATTGTTCCGAACCTAAACGATCAGCAACATGGTTTCAGAAAAGGTCGTTCCACCACATCCAATCTTATGATACTGACCTTCGAATTGTTATGCGTTACACTGATTTCAGCAAGGCAGACCACCGCATTTTATTTATGAAACTATTAAGATTCGGGATATCCGGCCCCTTCTGGATTGGATTACATCCTATCTTAACGGAATAACTCAGGTGGTAAGATTTCAGGGTTTCCTTTCAAAAGAAATCAATGTGACCTCAGGTGTACCGCAAGGCAGCATCCTAGGACCACTTCTATTTAACATATTTATTTCCGATCTATTTGAAAAATTAAATGGCGTTCCGCACCTCTTTTACGCCGATGATTTAAAAATTTATAGTGCTACAAGGTCTCAAACTGATGTATCCTTTTTACAGCCGAACCTTAATGTTTTGCTGTTTTGCTCATTAGCCGGTCTTATTCTTGAATAAGCGTGCCAGATCTGGGACCCCATATTCCAAGTTAGTATAAACCGAATAGAATATGTCCAAAAGAAGGTCACTCTTTTCGCGCTTTAGAACCTCTATAATCCTTCGGATATTCACAACCTTCCTCACTATACGGACAGGCTCAAAATCCTTGAACTCTTGCCACTATCCCTTAGGCGGAAATTACTCATATCTTGTTTTCTCCTTGATGTCCTGCAAAATAACTTCAAGGTGCAGTTCTTGCCGGACACCATCAAATTTAACGATACTAGACAAACAAGACATTGCAAATTGCTTAAAGAGTACCCGCATCGCACTGAATAAGCTAGAAACGAGCCAGTTAACAGGTGTTGCACTATCTTCAATATCTACGTAGCCTGTTTCTCTCCGTCAATTAACAAAATCTCATACAAAAGAAGACTAACTTCCCTACTGTCCTTCTGATTCCTTACTAACACTGTAGATCTAGATCTTAGTTTAATACTTAAATACTCACATTGTTCCTTTTACGTTAATTATTACGTATTTTGTATATTTAATTTGTAATCCATTTGTTTTAAGTACCTTGCTTGGCAATAAATAAATAAATAAAAAAAAATACTATTAAACTAGTACTAATCAAAAATACTAGAAAAAAACATCGTAAGCACCAAACAATTAATGATCTAAACTAAAGAACAACATTTAAGTTGCAATTAGTGAAATAACTCCAACATGTCGAAAAGTAATTGAAAATATTTATATTCGAGTCTGAGTGGAGATTTGAATGATATTCTGTTCCAAGTTTTATGAAAAAAACAAGCGAGAGCGATTTTTGAGAGACCCTATATTGTTTCGAAACATGCCATAGCACAGTGGGACGAATTGCCGAAAACGTGGACAAAAGTCTAAATATTGATGAATTTGGACGAAATTCGGTATTATAGGGTAATCGACCACCCTGATCATGAATTTGATGTCAAAAACTGAAAATTCAAAATGGCGAATCCAATATGGCGGACATTATTTTTAAAACATTGTAGAAATAAACTCAAAACTTGTATCTAGATGTTTTTGGACATGCCGATTACTAATTTGATGTCAAAATTTGGAAATTCTAAATGGCGGACCCAATATCGCGGACATAATTTTTCAAAAATTGTATAAATAAGTTCAAAACTTGTATTTATATGTTTTTGAGCACGCTGAATACGAATTTGATACTTGAATTTGAAAATTTTAAGAACAGGAACTTGAGTGACTCCTTTTACAAGATATGTAAGTTCAAAATATGACCAAAATACGAAAATATTGGATTTTTTCTGAAAAAACGAAGAATATTGGGATTTAGACCACACTTTTTAATTACATATCTTGTAAACTCACTCACGTTCCTGTTCTTAATATCATATTAAGGAATACACATTTGCCTAAAAGACGAAACGATTTACGTTGCTCACGTACCTGTTCTTAATATCATATTAAGGAATACACGTTTACCTAAAAGACGAAACGATTTACGTTGCTCTACGATAATTAGCCTAGGAGTTATTCAACATTAAGTAAATATTAAAAAAATACATTTTTTTCTTTCGTAAAAACCCTGTGGGATAGCCCCCTCTCTAGAACAATTTCTTTCTCCAAAACCATCCAGGAACCACCCTGAAAGTATTAGCCACGTAGTCCAACAGAGGATTTATTGAAAGTCTGATGATCGATACAAGTTGCGCATTACGGGATATGAATATTTTTAAATATCTCATGAACGGCGATTCGTACGGGAAAATGTATAATATCATTTTTCGCAGATAATCGCATGATCTACACACTTTGTAAACAATATTTTAGGATGGGACTAGCCGTTTAAGAGATATTATCCAAAAACGGAATTTTCTGTTTTTAGGAGCAGCGTACAACCAATTTACCGAAACTTTTTTTTAACATATTGTACTCCGAAAAACTATTTTTTTAGAAAAAGTTTCGTGAGTTAACATTTAGTTAGAGGTCTGCATTCAAATTGTGCTCTCACGACTGAACTAATATATATAGGTATACATATATCCGCGACTTTGAATTTCCTAATTTTGACATCAGATTCGTAATCAGCATGCTCAAAAACTTATAGATACAAGTTTTGAACTTATTTCTACAAATTTTGAAAAATTATGTCCGCCATATTGGATCCGCCATTTTGAATTTTAAAAAGTGATCAGCGACGTCGATAACATAATACCACCAAATTTCGTGCAGATTTAACAATATGGAGAATTTTCCCGCACTTTTATAAACCTTTCAATAAAACTAAAATATAGCAGCCGTAACTGCATATGTGGTTTACTAAGAGAGTTGCGGCTAGTAGCTGGATTTTCTTTTTAATCCTGAAGTAAATATAACCTATTTTATTAAAAATTACTTGACTTAGTGGTATTCCGTGGAACTCATAACTTATCTCTTAATTTCGATTGAATTTTATAAATTTTTCTCGTTATTATACATAATATTATTGTTAATTTTAATAACAAATGTTAACACGTCGCTTAACAAGTTATAAAGCATTTAAAATTTAGTACATACCTGGAGAAACATTCTCCATTTTCAATATTGCGAATCTGTATTGTCGTTATAATTTTATACAAGTTTCAATTTGCACTACGTTTTTTAAGCACAGAGCCAAACGCTTTACAAATAAACAATGTAGTCCAGTCAAATTAGAGGTTTGACTGGAAGATAATTCCGAAGTTGCTGAAAATTGGAACAGCCGTTAAAAACATTATTACACGTAAGCTGTAGAGACTGCCACGCGATTGGGCGGCTGCAAACTTTTTTATTCAAGGTCAAAGGGTCAAAATATCACTACATATTTTTTGAACGGAGTCACTCAGGCTGCTATGTTTTACACCAAATTAAAGAATACACATTTACCTAAAAGATGAGCCTAATTAGGCTACTTTATGATAATTACTTTAGGAGTTATTCAAATTTCAGTAAATTTAAAAAAAAAAACAAAATTTTTTCCCTAATCACCCTGTATCTTAGTGGATAGTGGAGATAGCCGCCCTCTGTAGAACAATTTTTTTCTCCAAATATATCCAGGAATCACCCCTGAAAATATTAGCCGCGTACTCCAACAAAGGATTTATTAAATTTCTGATGACCTTTACAAGTCGGGAATGATAGAATATGAGTATTTTAACTTATTAAAACGACAATGTCTCAGAAATGGCAATTCCTACGAGAAAATGTATAATATATTTTTTTGTAGATAATCGCCTAATCTACAAACTTTGTAAACACAATTTTCTGATAAGACGTACGGTTTAGCAGATATTTGCAAAAAACTGATATTTTGACCCTTTGACCTTGAATAAAAAAGTTTGCAGCCGCCCAATCGCGTGGCAGTCTCTACAGCTTACGTATAATAATGTTTTTAACGGCTGTTCCAATTTTCAGCAACTTCGGAATTATCTTCCAATTATGGCGTTTTTTCGTCTATTTTGACTGGACTAATGGCCAAATTTGACCTGCTGTGCAGCTTCAAGGAAAAACAACCGTTTCTACTGCCGGGATTTAATAGAACCAACAATACTGTAGTCAACCCAAAACATGAAATTCCCTAGATCGAAACTTTTATTTTCGGACTTTTGTCCACGTTTTAGGCAATTCGTCCCACTGTGCATAGTGAAAATACCAACTGGTTAAAAGTACATTGTTGTTTTAATTATAAAACGCCATATTCTCTCTCCTGCTGTACCGATTTCTTGAAATTGTTAATCCTTTCATGCATTTGACATGTTAACTCGCCCGTGTATGGTTTAAATAGTGCACGCGATGAAAGTTTTCACTAAATTCCGCAATTAACTTGTTAAGTAGAGTTTCTCCATTTCAGCACACTTCTGCAAACTAGAAGGAGGATTCGTTCAAAATTAATACGATTTACGTCCACCAATAACTCACCTACTTAAAACCGGGTGTAATTACGCCACACCGATTGCAGTTCCTTGCACTTGGATAAGACTAGGATTAAACATTTGTTCCGGGAGCTAAAGCGGCCTCTTAATGACTGCTCCACTCGTTCGTAAAATGGTTTTTCTTAATTTCGTCCAGCTCATTCTCGGTAGGCGGTGCGATGGAATGCGCCCACATTGTGTGAAGTGCTCCTACATACAGGGTAGCAAATTGGTCGACAACGTCGCACCCGAATTCCAAATGGCGGCTCTCGGTGCGAACCAGTGTGGAACCCATTAGAACACCAGCATTACACTCATCGGATTATCTTTGTTGAGGGCGACAATTCTGGTCATTTGTCCTGGAATTGAATAATGACACAGGAAAGCGGACAGGACATTCCGGGTACCCATTTGGGGGTTTGAGGGTAAATTACCCCGAAAAACGGGCGTAGCATGGCATTTTCTTGCTGCTTGTGCTCTGTGCGGTGCGTGGCTCCCAGAGGGTGATTAGTCTTTACCTAGATTGGAGCTGGTCAACCATTTAATTAGATTCGAAATGTCAGCGATATGACAATTTACTGATGGACATTGGGACGGAATTTGTTTTGTTGGGGAATGGCTATGGTCGGGGCGGAAATTGCTATAGGGGTAGTTTCGGTTTTGTGCGCTCATGGCCAGAATGGCTTAGTCAGCATGAAATGGCCGAAAATTTCGACTGTGGTTTGACGTGAAAATGGAAATTAAACTGACCTGGAAATACACGTTTTTCGGGTCTAATGACAGAAGCATTCCGTAATTTTCTAAATGTCTGTTGGTTTTTGCTGGTGACGTTGAATTATTGAAATAAATTTTGAAAATAGAAAAATTATTTGGAAATAACAAAGGTATTCTATTCAGTTTGCCCGCAATTAATTTAAATTAATTTAATTACTTTAGGTGTTTTAATCAAATTGTAATTAATTTTTACCATATTAAAAAAGAAGGCGCAAACCTATGAACTTAATTGTTGGATGAAAAGCTCGTCCTTAAAATTCAATTTCAAAATTGTAAATGTTTAATAACATATTATAGTGGTTGTAAGGCGTATGGTGGTTTCGAAAACTTTGTCGGAGGATCCATTTGGACAAGGGTGGTGTTTTTGGTGAACCCATTAATAATCTCATTAACCTTCAGAAAGGACTTCTCTGTCGAAGTACACTCAAAAGGAGAATCGAGCGTATTCCCCGAAGGCTTCGAGCCGGCAAAGGACATCTGGGCAAAATAACTCGGGGACCACCAACAGTTCACTTCCTGGTATCTTGCACAGCATGCAAAAATTGTAAGCGGAGGTCTGTATGCTGTTATTGTTTAAGTTTCGACCATCCTGAAGACCTTCTGGACAATGAATCTTGAACCTACTCAAGGATGTAACATGAGAATTTTCACAGAGAAATAAGTCTCTAGAAAACTTCTGATCTTGTGGTGATACGCTCTAAACTAGAGTAGTGCGATGCAGAGTAGAGTAAGATAGGGTCGGTAAAAAACTTGTCTACTACATTTCCGATTAGAGCTTGCTGCTCGACGTTCCCAAAATGATTCAAAGCGACTAGAGCGACTAATATTGGCAAAACGTCCTAGGCACCGTATGGTCGATAACTGGAAAAAGGTAAATTTCAATTCTTTTCTAATTGATAATTTTTAAAATTTTCAGTTTCTTGAAAATAAAACGAAAATTTCATAATCTCTAGATAATATTTAGCTTGGAAACGGCCAGAGGGGAAGACCAAGAGAACAAAAAAAAATTTCGAACTTTGCCACATACGATAGAACCAGTTGGTCAGACCTAGACCAGACTGCCCACAAATAGTGCTTCAATCTTAATTCAACTTGAAAACTGCCAGCAATCGGGAAAATTAGAATCGTGATCGATAGTGGAAAGGAATTTATTCATTCCCAGATGCAAGGCACTGGAATACATTTAAAAATATTTTCAGAATTGGAGACTAATTTTTGTTACATTTTAGGTTAGTGAGCTACAAAATAGACGATAATAGAATGAACATCAAATACTAGAGTTGAAACCAATGAGAACATAAGTCTGATAATTGCCCAAGGAAAAGTGCTCAGTTCAGTTCAGTTTTCAATTCTTATAATCTTTCCCCGGGGGTTGTCGACAGAATGACCGATTTAGATAACCGTGACACTGAATCATTAAGAAACGTTCCTCTCCTACTGGGCCATTGTTCTCCTTTAACAATAAGCTAATCCCAGAGGAGTCAACCTTTACCTTTAACTTTAAAAAACCCAACTGTCACCCAAGCTCACTTCGGTCGATTTGAATAGGTTGATTTCCTCCAATGAGTTGGATGAGGGTGTTGCAGAAGTTTTCTCCGTCCTGTATGAAACCTTCGCATCCTGTGTAGCTATTGAGTCATCGAAGTCATCTAGATCATCCCTACTCTGGTACAATAATGAGTTTAGACATACCAAAAAGCTGAAGAATAGACTCTGGAAAACCTACCAGGAGTGGAAAGACACTGCGAGTTTCTGTGCTCTCTCCGAAGTTCTCTATAAGTAGTACCTCAGTAGCGTGGAAGGTAAACGGTATGGTGATCCAAGAAGATTCTTTCAATTTATCAACACTAAGAAAAAAGTTGATGCTATGCAATACGAGAACTCTGTGTTCTGCGCCAAACGGACAGTGTTTACACAGACTTCAGTTCGGCTTTCGACAAGCTCTCTGACTATTATAGTTCTTAAACTAAAGAAACTAGGCTTTTCGCATGCCCTTGTGGTATGGTTCCAGTCGTACTTAGTCGACAGAACCTACCAGGTTCTATTCCGCGAAGTCAAATCTAAAAACATCGAACCGTCCTCTGGTGTTCCGGAAGGAACATATAATTTGATTATCTAATAAAAATTAAGAAAACTTTTGTAAGACTTACGGCTTCTGAGGTAAAACAAAAACCATTTTGACACTCACAGCAAGATGGCGGCTGATGGACACCCCTCCAGATCCCGAAAACTCGGTTTTACATTCCCAAACAACCCGTTGGCCCTTTTTTTAGGCATATTACTGGACTAAAAGCATCAATTGATTGCCCTTTGTGTTAAACAACATCCCATATAATCCTTACGTGTCTAAAATTTCTCAGCATGGTTCTGAAAGACCGAATCAAGGCCATTAGAAGAGTCCATCGATGTTAGTATCAATTGTCTTAAACCACGCCATGGGATACAAAAATGTCTATCACAAAACTGCAAAAAATGTGACTTTATATACCCGTGCAGCCAGGGTCGTAGTTAAGGCTCGATTACATTGAGCGAGTTCACAAGCTACTAGTCAGCGAATTCACTAGAACAAACCAGTCCAGTGTCATCATGTTCACTGGCTAACTAGCAGATTTCAAACAATCTTCCGAGAAAGTTGAAAGCCGGGCCACTTTACTCGTTACTCTTTGGCGTGTGGGCTTGTGTTAGCTAATAAACTAGCGGTGTCATCATAGTTAGTTGGGGTGAACTATCTGCGAGTATCTCGAAAGCTGCGTGTATCGAGATATGTTTAACAAAGGAAAAACAAAACAAGATGTGGATTCAGCTCGATAGCTAGTTAGCTACTCAGCAAGTAGAAAGTTGTGTGTGTCACCGTCACTGTCACACTAGCTGACTCGCCGACTCCTAAGCTGTTGAGCTTGTAAACTGGCTCAATGTTATCGAGCCTTTGGAGCTGTATTTAAGATTTAAGGCAAAAGTAAAAATTTTACTTGATCTGATCCGATCAATCGAATTTAGTCTTACTTGACTTGTTTTTTCACTCATTACACTTACACCATCGTAGTATTGACTTACCATACCAGATAGATCAATGTTATTTTCCGTAAGGGAATTTAAGGTTAATTCCGTGAAAGTGATGCAGGTCTTCAGTAGTTGTAACTGTCAGCAACGACTCGCCTTTTTTTCAGCGACACATTATGGCGCAAACCCTGTTCAGTTATCTTCCTTTAAATGGGATACACGCGCGTTGGCCAGCCGCCGTAAATGGCCGATCGATAGTGTTCTGGCTCCTCAAAAAACCGCTGACAAAATCGACATCACCTTATTCTTTCAGGGACAAATTATTGCCCAATATCGTTTTGCAAGCATGCTCAGTTGATTCACTGTGTGGCTAGTCAGTTTGACATCAAGGTAGCGTTTTCATCATTATTAACTTCCCAGTATAGGAAGTTATTGTAATCGGTCCGAAAATCGAAATCGAAAATTTCAACGTATTTTCATCTTTCAAGGTCCCAGGAGCATTTTAAGCAAAAAATTGGGAGGAAGTATGTGTGTGTGTGTGTGTGTGCGTACGGATGTGGTCATTTTTTGCTGCACGATATCGCGCAAACCAAAACTGATATCGACTTCGTTGAGGTGTCGCTCGAAGCGTATTAACCGAAATATGATCTGAAAAGATTTTCATGAAATTCGGTCCAGCCGTTTTTTTGTTTAAGCGACGTAAGTGATTTTTGTACCTGCACGATATCGCCCGAACCACGAAAGATATTGACTTACTTGAGGTGCCGTTCGAAGCGTATTAGCGACAATATAATCTGAAAAGATTTTTATAATATTCGGTCCAGCGGTTTTCGGTTTAAATGACTTAAGTGATTTTTGTACCTGCACGATACCGCGCGAACTAAAAACTATATCGACTTCATTGAGGTGCCGAAAAACATTAATACATCAATTTTATATACATTTTCGTCATCCTAATCTTGTAAGTGCGCACATTTAGTTTGACATTTTAACGAAAATATTGATAAACAATTGTGACAAATTCTCGGTATTATACATATATTCTATATTGCCTATTGTTCATTTATTATTAAAATATCCAATCATAATATTCAACATCCATCATACTGGGAAGTTGATCGTGTGGACCGAAAGGGTCGAACCCACATCCCAACTAGTTTAAATAATGAGATGAGAGACAAAATTATTTTTGACGTAAAAAATTAGCAACAAATTAACGACAAATTATAGATCTAGACCCGTGTGTGGCATGACTTTTTGACTAACTCGCTTGATATACCCCATTTTCGGCAATCGATCGAACGTTGAAAGATTAGCGCAATAATCAAGACTTCTTTGGAGATGTGATGATTCCGCTGGGCGACGATTTTCTGCAAACGGTGCCAGTCATTTCAAAATGAACACCAACTGCTGATGAAATAAACGCTTGTTGAAAGACATCGAATTTGTGGACATACGTGAAAACTCTCAAGTTAACAAAAGGACGAGTTAAACTTGAATCTCCGTGTTTTTCCCATGGGCAGTTGTACGTGGGCTGCTCCAGAGTATGCAAATCATCGGCGCTATTCGGTTTCTCTCCGAACAGAAAGACAGAAATTTCATTCATCACCAAGCGTTGCGAGGAACGCATTACTTAATTTTTGTAAATGCTAGCAATATACCAATATGGGTGCTCTTCAGTCTGGTCTAAACATTTATATTTCCATTTCTTGTTGAGGGGCGCCTTGGCTCCTTTCTATTTTGTTTGGTCTATTAAGCCATTTCCGTCTTTAAAAACCATCAAAGTTAAGGCTTCTAAAATAGCCTAAAACTGATTTAGGGCTCCTGTGCCTCATCTCCCTGGGAGTAGGCAGACAGTCGACAGTCGGCTGCCAGTCCCATTTTGTTTAGATGGTAGTTAAGCGAACAGTGGCTCGTCAGGAGCTCTGGTATTGCTTTTAGCTCCCACCTGCTGAAATTTAAAAGTTTTCCCGCTAAATAGTTTTCTGATTTCTCTCCATTGCCTACAAAGATCCACCACGAAAACTTTCGGTTGATGTTTCGATGTTCGACGGGGCTACTTTCGCGGGCTGCAATGACCATTTCCTGCAGATTGGTTATCAACATGGCTGACTCCTACACTGAGGGTTGTGCGACAAGCCTCTCAGTCAGTCTGCCGCGGAATCCTAAATGCTTCCGAGGATATTGCAGAAGCTCTCAACTTTATATGTCTATGATCAGACATTGATGGCTCACTTGAGACATACCAGTTCAGTATTCTGGAACTGTCGAATGTGCTAACAAGAGACAAGTCAATCACTTTTGCTTAGTCACGTTAGTAAAGGCAGATTCGTGCCCCTTGTTCATAACCTGTAAATTGTAAGTTGTAATGAAATCAAGGAGGAATTCGCCCCTATTAGTATTGGTGCTTCCCCACGCAAACTGGTGCGCTTTGGCGTCGGAACCAATCACTAACTGAATATTCCTCCTACTTCAGTCTTTCATAAGTCTCCTGACATCTGACGGCGATGGGGCAGGCTTTTCTCGGTGCGGTAGGCCAAGACTATGACAAGCCTAGGCATTCCTTCGTCTCCGGACCGCAAGTAGATCTCTGGATAGGAACGAGAAACACAGGTTAGTCTCTTCCTCATGAGCAGTGCTGCTCTAGGACAGTCATGCTCGTTAGAGTAGATCAGTCTGCCACCATTTGTATCAAGGCCACATATTCTTCCTCGGTACACCCATATCTCTTGAATTAAGGCCACATCTAAATTTCCCGAGATAAACCTTTTTTCAAGTATTGCAGAAGCAGCCTTGGCACGATGAAGGTTTATCTGGACAAGCTTTATATTGGAAGCATTAATCATTTGCTGAAGGTATTTTCCCCTCCCCTTCCTTCGCGGATTGGAGTGGTGGTTTTAGGGACCCAGCCCCGCCTGTAGCGGCAATAGAGGAAGCATTAATTTCCTAAACATTAAAACCTAATTAAAATTTTCTTTCTACGAGTATCTTCTATCTTCATCTATTTTTGTATAAATTGATAGGACAACAATTTATTGGAACAACCCTTTCTTGTCTCATTCATTTGTTTCACCATATAACTTCCTTAGAAGGACTTATTTAATAGCCACAGTCCAATGTGACGATTTCATTTGATTTCCTCCACCATTCCTTTGAACAAAAAAAAATTCAAAATTTTTCCATAAAGTCACAATTTGTAAAAGTGCCCCTTAGCCTATGATAAAAGGTAAATTTCCTCGACAACATATTCTGATGGTTTATTACTCAATTCATCACATAAAACTAGTGTCCACTTCTTTGGCAGAAGTAATGGCGCTACCTTTTCGGGAGAGATAAAAAGAAAAACGATGCTATTTCGTAATAAAGCTTTCTGCCATAAAAATTATGGTGCCCCCATAGAATGAGCGCAAGGATAAATAACATCACTGCCAGGACATCCTAAAATGACGGACGAGCTCAAGGTTTTTACCATTCTCATCTTTCTGAAATTTTGTAACGAACGGAGGCCACGAGCCCCATGGACTGCGACGAAGGATTCCCCAAAAGAAACATAAAACCAAAATACAGGACGACGACGTATCCTGCCCCACCCACATTCCGCATGATACCATCGATGTATGGCTGGGTTGTAGGTGTGTATGTGTGTGCGATATTTTCTCTTTCCATCCATTCCCGGTGATACCGCAGCGTAAAAACGGTTTTTGTTATATTCTTTGAATTCGGCAAAAGGATACACCAACGCCCGATATACAAAACGTCTCACGGGAAAAGTGACCAAATGACGACCCATCCAGGATTTGGATTGATGAAGCCATTAGCAGCGTCTGCAAAATGCCTTGCAAAACTGATGTCAGAGTAGATGTATTGAGATTGATGTCCTTATGTAACGGCGATAGGATAATATTTCCTGAAAGGGCCTCCGCCATCAACTTGCCTCGCAGACCCATTATTCGTGTGGGAAATGGAGCACAAGGCTTACTCACTGAACGATATTCCGTTATTTATGTGCCTATGAAGTGGCAGGTATTCAGGACACACGGCAAACGTTGCAGCTTAATCGTTAAAAGCTCGCAGGATATAGACATGTCGACTATAAACGTGTGAAATAGAGCCGCCGATTGTACTCATGACAATCACATTTCGGGATAAAGGAAATGGCCTGAAAGCTTTATAAGCTAGCAGCCATTTAATTTCTACTAAAATTGCCGTATATTGCGAATTGAATTTTATGCGATGGCGGGAGTGTGTAAGGACGACATCGTAATGGCTTTAAATAGACCCATAACAGATGTGCCTTGAAAGGGAATTGCGAGAAGTCGGACACCATGTGCCATTCATGCATTTGCCGATTCAGGAGAATTATTATATTTTGTCGATTGTTGTGAATTGCTGTTGGTGCTGAAAAATACTGAACGATATAATGGAAATTTTGGTTGGGATCACAATGATGGTCCACTTGAAGGACTTTATACAATGGCTGGCTACACTTGAACTACTCCCCTATTACTTCCACGACCCCACAGCTGACCGTCGCATATCGTCACCCCCTTATCAATATAGAGACCTAAAGAAAGAGCTATAAAAAATTTATTCCTTTCTATTAATTTTGCTTTTTTACATGTACTCGTATGCTTCTATCATAAACTTGTAACGACACACTCATTCCCCAACAGCATGACGAATTCAGTTTTAAATTCCATGAAACCCACTACTTCCACAACGTCCTCAAAATGCTCCCTGCTCACCAAATCCAACTATTTCGATCGCAATAAACATAAGCAAAAATAACTAAAAGGATATGAACCGGATCGAATGGTCTGAAGCGTCATAAAATATACATCAGGCAGATTTGTCTGGTGTTCTTTTAAAGTGTTTTACATCACGGCGACGGTCAGTTCAACTTGTCGAGGTTGAGGGATATTATTTAGAGATGTTCGTCCGTGATGCATTACCCATAAATTTGGAACATATATCCAACCAACTACACATGGAGCGACTAATGCAATGACGAATTTTTTCTGAAAGGATTTAGGGTGTGTTTTGTAGTTTTTTACTCACTTTGATGGTGTCCAGTTTATATGGAAGGAAATCAGAATCGACTTCAAAGGTGGTGATAAAAAGAAATTTTTAAAAACCGACTTCAGAAAAAAGCCGCACAAAATGCACAAAAAAGGATGAAATAATTGTTTGTAATTCCTAACAACATTATTCCAATCAGAATGGATCTAGAAAGAAGAATCACTTTTGAAGACGTGGAGACATTTTTGATCTCCATTACTAACACTAACATCATTTTTCTCGCTAATAGACAAAAAATGTGAGTTTAATTGCAAGTTTATGTGAAAGAACAGGTTTTTTCCTATAGAAATCATGTGTCAAACATGTTTGAGTTTGAGTTTTTAATGTTGTGCAAAATGAATAAAAAGAGTCATCCAAAAAAACAAAATTTTGATTTAAAAAGTCAGTATGTTAAAATAGTTTCAATAACCCACGCTGAAAATTTGTACGATGATAGTTCGCAAACTCAAGAACTTTGTGTTAAAATTTCAGCCAAATCGAAGATGGTGTATTTGAGAAATTAATGTTTGAAAATTTTCCGATTTTTTTGTTGTTTTTGCTGTCATTGAGCAAAGTTCAAGGTCAAACATTATAGTATGACAATTTTCTGAAAGGGTAAATATCAGGCTACAAAACCGCTATTTTACACATTTTTTCTATGATAAATACCCACTGTTTTGTTCAATTGTTTATAAATAGTGCCTATTTTCTCGAAAAACTTAATTATTCAATTAATAAACAATAGATGTTGCAAAAAAAAAGTAAACACGTTTTTCATGTTTTTTTATCGCGAGAAACATGAAAAAAATGTTTTTACTAATTTTCTGGGCGGTCGTGCATTTTCCGGCCGATTATGGCTGGAATGACCCAAAACTCAATCCAATACTTGTTTAGAGAACTCTGCAAAGCCATGGAGAGTTCGGCACAATAAGTTGACACAACGACGTAGGTGTTGACCATGGCAATCCGACAAGTCAAGTAAAGGTATCCGGATTCCGGAACACTCTCCAGACCAATCACTATCTACAATGGAGTCCGAAAAGGGGACGGTCTGGCCTGCCACCTTTAAGCAGCCTACACACGACAAACTTGGTCGCAAACAAAGTTGGCAACATTTGGTGTTGGTGTCAAAATTGAAAGTGTGTAGGTTGGTTAACAACTTAAAATTGTAGTTTGTCAACGGTTGGAATGAAATAAAAAATTTTTGATTTTAGTAGAAGTTGGCAACCATGTTGTATGCCTGCAGCGGTGTTGAGAACTTAGCCAGCGAAAATCATTTGAAAAAAGTATTTTGAACGGTGCACTTCGTTGATGTTTGCATGGATGTTGACAATGAAATTGGAGTGTCTGTACATTTCATGATGCCAACTTTGTTGTCAACCAAGTTTGTCCTCTGTAGGCCGCTTTAGACTTGGCGTTGAAAAAGGTTCTTAGCAAAAAGCACTCAAACTCTTTAACCGTGCTCGAGAGGAAAATACTTCGGAGGATTGTTGGTTTTTTTTATGTGAAAGACTAGTGGCTCAGGAAAAAGCCAATCAATTTTTTTTTTTTTTTTTGTATAAAGTGCAATGTCGAACAGCAGCTCTAGTCAGAAGATAGTGAAAAGAGAGAGTAATGAAGGAAGGAAATGCCACAACCAAGCGACGATATTTTATTTCACCTACTCCCAACCATTACTATCGCGACTCTGACATCGGGGCATCGAGAAACAACTCGCTGGTGTGTTGTCTTCTAAAACGAGTTGAATCTTATCAACCAGCCGATGACATGTGCTTGGGGCGCGGGGAAGGGCTAGGCAAGGCTATGGCTGGAGGAATCAAGAATGTAAAGAGGGAAGAAGAAAGAAGGAAAGTTATGTAAGTGGGGAAAGTGGAAAGGCAAAGGATCGTGGCACTGCCGGGATTCGAAACTGCGACCCCTGGGGTGGTAGCTTGGCGCCTTACTCCATAGAATACCAAGGCCCCCTTATTTGAGGAAGGACGGTTCCGGAGGCTCTACATTGACTAGATCTAAGAGCGCTATCGCGACATATGTAGATGTTGTGAAGAAAATAAAGCTCGGTGGGCTTCGTTGGGCAGGGCATCTAGCTCATATGTTTGAAGATGACTCTGCTCGGAAAGACCTATGATGTTCGACAGTGTAGGAGACCAAACCTCCGCTGGAAGGATGGACGCTCAGATCTTAGGGACGCTAGACTGGATAACATCGACTCAGAATTCAAAGCGGTGGAGAGAACAGTTGCGAGAGACTAGGACCGGATCCCGGTTGCAGAGCTGTAAAATAAGAAGAAGAACTGTCATTTTGCAATTGCGCTCCACGAACCCCGACATGGGAATCAAATGAAAGAGTGTGAGAAGTAGAATACAATTACGTACGTCATTCGAAATTCAAAATGGCAGCAAAAAAAAATGGCGGTTTACCTTTTTCTTTACAACCGCCTAGGTATGGGTATCAAATGTAAGTGTATGTCGAGTATAGTATAGTAAGCTAGGTGACGCTGTTTTAAATCCAATGTGACGGTCCCCACAAAAAGGTCGGAACACATTAATAGACTAAAAAATATAGTTTAACAAAAAAAAAACACTTTTACTTTAAAATTAACTAAAAAGTAAAAAATAATTTTGAATGTAACCTTTTTATCGCGAGCATATGGGACAACGTACCTTTCGAAATGTAAGAAAGAGTGGGGCGCCAGCGAAAAGTTATAGGTAACGAGTCCCACGCTTTTTTTTTAAATTTCTAAAGATAGGTATAATTTCCATATAATGGTAATAAAAACTTTACATTCAAAATTATTTTTGAAGTAAAACTTCTTTAGGGACCTTTGGTTAAAAAATTTACATGAGAGTGAATCGATTTCATTCGTATAACGCGTAACGCTCTACACATTGAAAAATCGTCAGATTTTTCGTATAACGATTGGAAATGGGGAGGACGGGGTACAAGAGACGAAGAAACTCGGGGCTGTGTGTGCAACAGTTAAAATTCACTCTGCCTTACTGTATAGATTTTCTGGCATGTTAGCTACGTTGTTGCCCGGACTTTGCTTTATCTCATTATAAGAATACAAATTCACCATTATGTAGAGGTGGATTATTTGAGATTTTTCTTGTGGTTTGGTTACTGGCCGGGCTTATGTCTCGGACATTTTGGAGTTGACTGACCTTTTGGAAGCGGCATATACGACAAGAATTTTGGGCGCAGCCTGACCAAGTGGATCTGCTATTTGGCGTGGCTAAACATGTGGCACTACAAGGAAGTTACGGTAACTTGAGACTGTCTTAAAATGCCAAACGATGTAAACAAAAATGTAAAAATGAACGAAGAAATGAACAAAACATCTTTCTTACGTTTAATTTGTAATTGTCTCCAATATAAAATACATTTTGCACGCTTCAATTGATAAAACCGAAATTGTTAAAAGCTAGTGGTTTGGGTGCTTAGAATACCAAAAAGGAGTGGTGAATTAAATGTGTGAGGTGCTGTTGCTTTAAATTGGCACCCACTCCCCCTTTGGTGAGATGTGCTGGACCTTTCCCCTTTTTAAATTAAATTTTTTTTAACTTGCAACAAATCGACGAATCGTTTATGTCAAAACATTACACTGTTGTGAAAATCGTTCCTGATATGTTTTTTGGGTCGCTGATTACGAAAATCGGTCACAGTCTCAAAATATGCACGTCACCTTTAAAAATGCTTAAAAACTCCCTTTTTTAAAGGTTTTCGCGATAATTTTAATTATAATCATATAAGCAAGCCAAATTTTACAATAAGAGAAAATAGTAAAGGGCTGAAACTATCCCTACATCGACTGAAAATATAAAGGTTTGTAAAAAATGTTTTTTCAACTTTATGCTTCAAATTCGGTTTTATCAGGTAAAAGTAAATTATTTTCAACCCTTAAGGGAGTAAAACTACCCCTAGATAAAAGAAGAATTTGAAAAAAGTTTGATTGTTTTTTCCATTTCTTTTTGCTCCCTCTAAAATTAATTGGCTCCCTAAAAGATTGTATGGGACGAAGAAAACAGGTAATTGGCTAGGTGGCCATAAAGGGTGCCAATAGCATACTCAAGTAGACTGACTCATCATTGGACAGTAAAACAATACTCGCCTTTGGAATGGTCTATGCCGATGCGGATCCAATTATAAATATTCATGCCTGTAGCGGTAACGGAGCATGCATACTTCCAGCAAGCGAATGTTTAGATTTTCGTGTCTGTGACGGTAGCATGCCTGTGGCGGGAGCGTGCATACCCGTGTGGCATGCGCGCTTGTCGGTATACGTAGGTACTAGGTGCACCGCGTGTATGCTTTTAAGAAAATTAGCCAATAAAATTATTTTTACTCGAGTTTAAATAAACCAGGATTATCAATACTTTCGCTAAATTAATAAAACATGTATGCGAACGTACAAGAGTTAGATGACTAAGTTGTAAAAAAAATGAATGTAGTACTTTATCAGAAACTTTGATGAAAAATGAAGAATATGATGAGAACTTCGCTAAGGTTTTAACATTTCATCCAGACATACCACAAACGCTACGTCACGATAAATCACCATGGAATGTGTGTAGGCAGATCTTCTTCTTTAACGGCTCTACAACCGTGTCCTGGTCGTGGTCTCTCCTAACTGTTCTCTCCATCGATCCCGTTTCGGAGCCGATATCATCCAGTTTGGTCCTGGTCCACGCCATCCTTCCAGCGGAGATTGGGTATCCCTCGCTGTGGCATCCCTCAGAAACGGCACGTTCGAACTTTGTGGATGAAGAGGAAAGTGGGGATGATAAGAGGTACCACCCCACTTCTATTTTCATCCACAAAGTGCGCGAGGAGCGTTCCTGGGAGCGAAACGCCTACATAGACAAAAGTACCGCGATATATGGAACCTCACTTGATGCAGTTTTTACGCGATTTTTAAACCATTTTCAATCAAAAATATTTCAGTTATTATAAAACCTTTTCCTCGGTTTTAGGTTTTAATGTAAATAGGAATTCATAAATATTGATATTTTTAAATAGTATTTGTATCAAGTCCGTCAGTAGACTCGTCACTATGCTTCCTACATCTGTCATTGCCCTGACTTTTCTCTAAGCGTACTTATACGACAGACTTTCCACTATACTGCAATAGATAATATTACTAGCTGTTGGGCACAAAAGTTTTACTTCTAAAGTGTGGTCTTAAGCACACTCATATTTTTTTTTACGTTTTAGTTCATTCAAACTATATTTTTATTATAATGAATTTTCATTACTTCAATTAATTTCCATAGTATGAGGTCCTTATAATACTTGCCACTCAGATTATCCCACTTCTTCTTGTATTAACGTTCAAGTAAAAGAATTTGTATCTCCACTCAAATTCTCTAGTGTATTGTTTTGTTTTCTTTTATATTGTGGGGTCCAATTTCAAAGACGTTCTGGGCCTTAAGCGGTTATATGGGTTAGAACAGAACTTTGTTTACTTGTGCAATGTAGGCGTAGTCTTTGCTCCGGATTAATATGAATGCATTTATGACTTGGCCCCTTGGCACTAGCAAGCTCTGGTATTCGCTTAAAATTATTTTATAAAGGCAAAAAGGATGCATTCCATAAAAACCCAAAAAATAATTCTTCAATATGAAAACTCGCATTTATCCACATCAGAATCCACCCCTCCCCATAAAGTACTTCGCTACCGGCCATACTCTAAGCAAGTCCTCGGCGGTGCAATTTCGGCATTTTATGGCTGGAAATTACTTAAGATATTACCGGCTAAATTATAAATTATGTTCTCCCCAACATCCAGCCCCAATATATATGGTCAGGAAAAATAAGATGTATCGCCGGTGGAGGAGGAGGTGAAGGAGCTAGTCCCTCGTACTTTGAGGGAGCGCTACATATCAGATCCTTTAAGTGGATTTCTTTCATGTGATTTACGTAATGGGGATGAAAATTGGGTCTAATCCCTGGGCACCAATAAAAACAAATGCATGGGTGTCCTGGAACTGAACTTTTCAGCAACAAATCAATGTCAAATTCCAGGATCTAGCAAAACTTGAAATTGGAATAATTAATTTAGCGTGCAAAGCGCCGGGGAAGGGGGTGGCTCGGTGATAGTATCCAATGGCAGTCCTAAGCTAGTTTATGGGGGACACTGGAACTTGTGCGTAGATTTTATTGCCTTTATCTTGTTTAAATTAAACGCTCCCAGGATCTGGATCAGCAGCACTTAAACTATCCCCATCCGACGCCATTTTAGCAGGTTCGAGGGAGGATTTGTAGCCCGATTTGTATTCAGGCCGTTGCTCCCACGCTTTTTGTGTTTCACCATTGACGCGTACCGAAGTTATAGAATCAGCACCGCTTCAACGAATACCGAATAGATTTTCGTTATTTTAGTGCCGTAACAATTGAGTCAATTGAAAATTTCGAGAGCTTTAGTTAGGACATTACAAAGTACGTACGTACGCTCCCTTTGACAATTCGAAACTCTGTTCAAATTGAGTTTCGTCCTGTGATACACGAGAGCATGTAATTCGATTCGGCGATATTTTAGTGCTGCTAGACTAAATAAAAGTGGAGCTGATTGGAAATGTTTGATATGGATGGCATTAATTACATGAACATATTTATTAGTTCGTAAAAAGGGAAATCATTTTTGGACCAGACTATTGTTTAATTGATGCGGCTTACCACCCAATTGTGGTATGAATACATAGATGTGCGATCCATTAGAACATGAATGTGTTATGATTATTGTATTTTTGTATCAGGCAATAATCGAATTTTTGAATGAAAACAATTTGTTTTAACTTGGATCAATTTAATTTTATCATTTATTTAAAGAAATAGATGAATATTAAAGCTCGTGTTGATTGTTTGAAGGAGATATTATAGGGTGAGAGGTATTTAACAGGGGTAGAAAACCTTGCATTTTCTAATATAAAATTTTTAATTAGTAAAAAAAATTTTAAAGGGGAAAAACTATCGATTTTTTTTAACAAAATTTTATTTAGTTTTAATTGTCCAAATACGAAAGTAAGTTTTATTGCATTGCAGAGTGGTCAACTGTAGGATTTGTAGTTACAGCTTGAGCCGACATTTGCATTCACTTCAGAAAGTCCATGAATCTGAACGAAGATTCGGAATCCAGTTCTTTGGTATTGCTTTAAGGCCAGAAACTTAGAGTTTAGCCAAGAATGTAAAATGCCGTACTTGATTGATTCATGGTGAGACCAGACCAGTCCAGCGTAGATCGCCAAAAAGTATTCAAAGGTTGAAATAAATCCTGCCATTTTTAGACGCTATATTTAAGAGAAACGTAGAAATTTAATGAATGTGATTTGGATCAAGTAGATCGAGGGGAACGGGTGGAAAAAAGTTAATAATAGCAGTAGTAAAACTACCTCTTTTCCAGTGTATCCATTGATGGACGTCCTGGACTAATATATATGTTGAGGTGTAAGGCAAGAGTACATTTTTTATCTAAATATTTTCAATTAAAATAACAATAAATAGTTCAAAAAAAACTAAAAACTACGCTTTCATTTTAAAATGAACCAAAAAGTAAAAAATAATTTTAAATATAAAGTTTTTATTGCTGCAGCAACTTTGAAGCAACATTTAAATAAGTTGCTGCAGTGCAGCAATAAAAACTTAAAATTTAAAATTATTGTTTACTCTTTGGTTCATTTTAAAATAAAAGCGTATTTTTTAGTTTTTTAAACTATTTATTTTATTTTATTTTTTTTTTTTTTTTTAACTATTTATATCATTATTTTATCTTTACTCAGCCAATTGTATACTGCTTATCATATCTTTTTATTTGAAACCCGTATCTAGTGAGTTGTAAAAAAAAAACAAGTAGTCCGCCGTTTTGTGTTGGCCGCTATTTGGAATTTTGAATGATGCCACATAGGTAATTGTATACTACTTGTCATACTCTCTCATATGATACCCATTTCGGGGTCCTGGAGGGTAATTCCAATTTTCAGCCATCATCTTGGAGCCGCCATCTTGATTATTTTACAAAATCGTCATAACGTATTGTCTCGCGAACTATACATAATGTGCAAAATTTGAAGTTTATTGGTTATTATGGGTGTTCAGGTGTCAATACAAAATAAAATCATTAGTATGAATGAATTAACCATATACAAATTAAGTCATTAGCTGAATTATAAATGAATTAACCATAATTTAATTGTAAGCGCTATCCTGAGATCACTGGGGCGGAATGGAATGAATAAATAAAGGTTGCAGGGCCAAATAGTTTAACTTGACCCACATATTTTGAGAACCATGAGCTATTTCCCAGCTGCTGCTCGTATTTTTATAAGTCAAATTTGCGAATAATGCACTTTCGACAAATTCTCTGGGAGCGCAGTCTTCGGGAAAGTTCGGCTTCCCTCATCCTGCTTACATGGTTTATAACGGATCATCATATTCAGCCTCGGTGATCGATAGACGGCGCACTATCGGACGTAGCGCCTCGAGACTGTGAAACTCGTTCCTTCAAGTCTGGACAATCAGTTGAGACACATCTCGGAGCTCTACACTCCGGAAACTTTCCTGCAACTTAAAATTAAAATAAAATAAAACAGAATTATAAAGACAAAAGATTTTATAATTGGTGCAGAAACTACTGCACGCATCAATGGGATAAAATCAAGTCGCAAGATTTGTTTACATACAAGAGACAAGATAGAGATGAAGCTAATATAAAGCATATAAAAATAAGATTTATAATTGAATTGAATTCTCCTGTTTACGGACGGTCTGGCCAGAGAAGTTTACGTGGGAAGTGGTTATCATCCATTCGGCAAACATGTCCAAACCACCAATGACGTTGATCGGCGTTTCTGTATTTCTTCTTTGATCAGTGTCTGTTGATCGCATCTTTGTCGATCTATCCTGTTTCGAAGGCGATCTCGGAGTGAGACTCCGAGAATCTGCCTCAACTATCGCATTTGGAAGACCTTGAGCTTGTTAACGTCCAGCTTGAGCTGTGTCCACATTTCAGATCCATAAAGTAGAATCGGAAGGATCATCGTTCGGTAAAGACGTACTTTCATTTTGATGGTAATATTTGTTCGTTTCCATATACGCCACTTGAGTGAAGCGAATGTTGCTGCTGCCTGGACGATGCGGCTGTGAATGGCGGTCGTCGATGCCTTTTTCGTTTCCTCAACCAGTAATCCCAAATATTTGAACATCGGAACCTGGTCGATTTTGGTTCCATCGAGGTGAAGACTGGCCCTCGATCCATCCGTTCTTTGGTATTTTCCCCATTGATTTTTAGACCATATGACTGAGCGATGCGGGAAATATTTTATAAGATTTCCGTTGCTTCGGCATCCGTGTCGGCGAAGAAGGTGCTGTCGTCGGCGAACGTTAAGTCGGTTACGAAGTTGCCCTCGTATCGAACTTCGCGTCGTCTATCGAATGTTTTACGCATAATCACGCCGATTACAACGTTGAAGAGAAGTGACGAAACGACGTCTCCCTTTCAGACCCACGTTTGAATCGGGAGCTCTTCGGAGGATTCGCTTCGAATACGAACGCAGTTGGTTGAGCCATCGTACGACGCTTGTTTCCGAGGCTCTCCACAAGCTGTTTCAATCGACGCAATCCAAAGCGGATTGGAAATCGATGAAACGACGACAGTTCGTTTGCCGCTGACGGAGTGCGTATATTTGATCAATACATCCTCGATGTGGTCTAAATCCCGCTTGTTCTTTCCGGCTCGTTTGCTCTCGATGCTTATATAGCCTCGATTGTATGATTTTCATAAATACTTTCCCGGCGTAAATATCTTGCGTGGATCGAACCATAATGTAACATCGCCGAGTCATTGCCGGATGGAGTTCGTCAAGTAAATTGGTGTTTGAGTGGATGGTGGAAGATGCTGTCGTCAATGATCAAATTGTTTGACGATGCGAATAAAAAGAGGCGTAAACCGTTGTCTTTAATTACTCCGTGTCCGAATTTGTCCATCTTTCCTTCCCCGCCACCTGAATGTGCATTGAAGTCCCCCGCGAGGATGATTAATTCGGTTCGAGGTATCGTATCCAGCGTCTGGTCCTAAAATTCGTTCTTATTCTCGTCCGCGCTGGTCTCGCTTGGCGCATAAGCGGATACGATATGGGTCTTGATCGTTTCATATCGGCTATAACCCGCCCGTCTATCGACTATAAACCCGACGCCGACCTCTCGTCTCTTACCACCGGAATCGTTTCGTCGTTTGTTGGCGGGACGATCGTTAATGTCCCAGATCCGGTAAGTCGTAGTTCCGATAGCTGAGCAACTGGTATTTTTCATTTCGATAATTCCACTGCTACGATTTCCTTTAGACCAACGTGGTGTCCTGTTCGTACATTCTTGCGGCGAATAGAATTTCCATTTTCGGTGTGACTATTTTGGGTTTTCCGCCAGTAACCCGATTCTCACCAGCATCCCTTGTCCCCAGTGCTGGTGCATCGGCTGCCCGGATGCAGTAGCTTTTTTTCGTGAATAGTTAGTTCGTGTATCCATGCGGTTTCTTGCATAGTTTCTCTGGTTAATTTTTCAGAACGACGACCCTCCTCCTTTCACACCCTGTGCTTGGGATCAGACGAAGGCGGAGTTTGCCTGATTCATATAAAATTCAAGTGATACCAAAATCTATCTTGGTAACGGAAAACCTTTTCAAATGTTCCCATCCCTTTTAAATAAAAACAACATTGCGTTAATTATTTTCTAATTTATAAAACATATGTAAATATAATCTGTCGTACACAGTCACGTCCAAAGATATCAAATTATGTGTTACCATACCATGAAAATGCTTACCTTGTCAAAAGCAAATGATAAATACCTGAAGTGTAAGTAGAAAAATCAGTCTGATGAAAAGGGATAAAGTGTTATTGTAAAAGTTCTAAATAAAAGCTAGGCTTTCTTTCTTGGAAACAGCTCATTAAGCCACCAACATTTTCAAAAATCTGGTTTTCGTGTCCTTGAACCTAGAAAACTTGTGTGGCCGTGCGTCTTTATTTAATACATATACAATGTTTAAAGTAATGACTGAAACAATAAATAAGGTGATTAATGGAACTTAATAAAAATAATAATTACCTTTGAAAGTTCTTGGACATAAAGATTGATTTTAATTCCAGAATATTTCCGCATTTATTAAAAGTTCGTACCGGCAATGACAATACACAAAAAAATAATATTCCTAATGAGTTTTTTATTGGTGGCAGCGGGTGCTGAACTTAATATGAAAAAAGTGACTGAACTAATTCAAAATTTGCATAAAATTCATAATTTTCGAAATGTAATTGTTTTGTGCTCTAATCATTTTACTAAAACTTTTAACAACGAATTCACTCATTTAATAGAAAGTGGTATTCCACATCTGTGGTTCACAGAACCATCAAACTTTACTTTGAGTAATATACTTAATAAGAACACGCTATTTTTGGTTTTTATTAAGGATATCCAGGATAAAATTTTAAGTGTTTTGGATGTGTCCATACAAGGAATGAGAACGGCAAATGTTTTAATTATTTCATTTGAAAATCGATACAAAGCCGAAAATATATTGAATTTATTTGAATGGTGTTGGAACGAGAATATTATAAATGTTTTGCTAGTTTCAAAAGGATACAGTGATCAATTGTTACTTCTAAGCTATAGTCCATTTCCAAAGGTTCATCTAGAAAACAAAACGAATACCGAATCGTCTGAAACCTTCACAAACAAACTCAAAAATTTAAATGGATATCATCTACAATCAACAGTTCCAAATATTCCACCTTTCATATTCAAGTACACCAATAGTAAAGGACAAGAAATTATAACCGGATTGGGAGCGTTAACATATTTTCAATTCTTAAAGAAGTTCAATGCAACATTCTCAAAAGTTCAACCAAAAAATGTTTCAGCAATGTTTGAGAACAATGCAATTTCGGAATTTATGAGAGAAATTCAAATGCCATTTTTAATGGGAAGTCGACTACAAATTGATACGAAATTATTTAGTATATCATATCCGGTAACATACACAAAGTGGATGCTTATCGTTCCAACACCAGTTCCACTACCAACATCTCTCTATATTATATTGCCGTTCAAGCAAGAAGTTTGGTTGGCCCTACTTATAATAATTGCATATTGTTGCACCATTGGATATCTAACAGGGATCGCAACAAACTACGATCAACATTTCGGAATATTCTTTCTAAACACCATCAGCGCGATCATATACTTCCCTGCAGATTTTCTAAAATCAAAGGAAAAACTCCTATGGAAGATTTTTCACATACAAATATTAATTTTAGGTGTCATTATTTCCAACTTTTACCTGGCTCAACTAGCTTCGTTCCTAGCAAAAACAGCTTTTTCCGAATCATTAAACACTGTTAAAAAAATCCTTCAGTCAGGACTTAAGATACTTGCTGCTCCAACAATGAAAGCCCTAATGAAAGAAAATTTTGAGATTTTCAATAAATTCAACGAATCGTTCGTCCATGCAGAACCGAACACCACTATTGCATCACTGTTTTCATTAAATAATTCGTTTTGCTATTTTGCACATAACGACGTTTGGCAATTCGTTTCAAAGCAACAAACTTTATTAACTCGCAAAATAATGCGTGCGATTGAACTAAATTCAATAGACATACCACAGTTCATGACAGTTCAATTTGATTCACCATTTGCGGAGCCTTTGGGTTTTTTCATAATGAAGCTTCATGAACATGGATTTTACGTACGATGGTATGATCTTATTTTTGATGAGGGTGTAAACGCAGGATTGGTGCAGAGATTTCGTGATATTGATTATCCATTTCAAAAAATATCTATTCATCATTTATATTTAATATTTCTACTATATGGATACGCTATGCTTTTTGATATTATTGTATTTTGTTTTGAGTTAACTTCTTGTTATTTTAAATATATAAAAAATATTTTTGGTTAATAAACACAATACAACTTTAATAGGAAGTTACTAATTCATTAGAGTTCGTGGCTGAAGTCACCCGAAGCCTTGGCCCTGTATAAATGTATAAAGAACGCCAGCTATCATCCCCAGAGATCAACCAGAGACACAGTCCTTGTGATTTCTAGTTCTATTCAACATATGATTGCGTTATTATTTTTTGTTTTTCCTAATTCTCTACTTACTTTATTTAAGCGAGACTGTCAGCGAAATGGAAATGATACAGAACGATATACAATGAACGATGAACTAGATCTTCTAGTATAAATTGACACTACCTTCACGTCCCTTCGATATACGTCCGTAAGTGGCATCCAATCTCTAAAGAATGACGAGTCCACGGATAATTCCGCATTGAGTACTTTCTCTGGCTCCAACGGTGGTCCAATGAAACTCGCGTGTTACAAGTGTATACATATTAACCATCAACTGGACAAAGTAAAATTAATTTTAAAATATTAAAAACCCTATAAAGTTTATATAGTTCCATTTTGCGTCAAGAGAGGCGACACGAACTTTTATCACTTCCCTGACATCTAAAAAGTGAAATCACCTAGAAATTTATTATCAAGCGACTTGACAGCTTTGGTGATTGAAAGAAAGAGGTGAAGTCAACATAGTAACGGCTATGAGCGATTGGTGAGTCGGGAGTGTGTTTAGTGGAGACTGTGGTGGTCGGGTCAGGCAAATTTTCATAGTACGTAATTACATATTTATTAAATTACTAGCTGGACCCGGACTCGCTGCACCCATAAGCCAACAGTATGGCGTGAGCCAAAATAATTGGGAATCACTTTTAAAAATCGCTTTTTCCATCATCACTGAGAGTCTCAAATCCCATCACGAAAGTACATTCGAAAAGAAAAATGTCACTCTTCTCAAAAAGAAGGATGAATGCAACACCTCTAATCATGCAGAAACTTTCAGGTATCTGCTCAGCGAGCACTTTCGAAGGTCAATCCTCCACACCGCTTTTCCCTTGGATGCTGGGTGTAGGTCATAGGACCATCCCAGACGGCTATGCCAGGAATCTTTTTGGAAACATCTTCGACCGCGCTAAGTTCAAATGGGCAGTGGCCTTTTTCAACCCTATAAATCCCCGGTAGGAGATGAAATCCTTCCGACACTCCTTCAGAAGTTCCTCGATCTGATTATCGACAACCTGGTCTGCCTCTTTTGAACCAGCTTAAAGGATACATTGCAACCTCCAGCTGGTTTTCGTGGTGATTTTTATTCCCAATCAGAGCAACAGGCCCTTGGAGCTGCCTAAATCGTATAGACCTATCAGCTTTACCCTTTTATCTTCTGAAAACGATGAAAAGGCTACTAAACCCTCCTATTAGGTGCAAGCTGAAGCGTTCCTTTCCTCTACATAGCTATCACTTCGCCTTCTTAAAGGGTAAATCAACAGAGGTTGCGTGCGTTACACCAATAATCAGCAAAATCGAAGAAGGCTTCCCGCTAAGAACACGTTTTATGTGCGTACCTTGACATCTAAGGTGCTTTCGATAACACTGGCTGTGATTCTATTTCTTGAGCACTGGCTCTCAGAAACCTGGATCCTCGCACAAGTGAGTGGATAAATTCCAAGTTTGTATATCGTGACATTTCTCCTAGTGTAGGTGTGTCCAGCATTAGTGTAAAAACTATTAAGGACTGTCAAGGGGAAGTATAATCCCCGTTACTTTGGTGACTAGTTGTAGATAAAATTTCCACCAAACTGCAGAAGAACTACTGAATCTAGTTCGATGTCACCGGCTATGCAGATAATCTTGCAACCTCGTCTCTGGGAAGTTTGGCCTGACCATTACAGAGATCATGAGAACAGCGCTCCTAGAAGTTCAAAGGTAGTGCACCACGAAGTTCCTCTCAATCAACCCAAATGAGGCTGTCCTGGTACCTTTCCCCAAACGCTACAAAGTGGACCTATGCCCTATTTGAATCCAGGGAACCACAATTGAGTACTCACGCTCAATCAAATATCAGTAAAGCCACATGGGCCATCAGTAAAGCCACAAGGGCCATATAGGCCTGCAAAAGGCTTTTGGGTAAGACATTGGGTCTTACACCATAAATGATGTGCTGGATATACAATACGATCGTTAAAGCAGTTGTCGCTCATGCCACTATAGTTTGGTGGCCTAAGATTAAACATTTTACGTCGATCCTCAAGTGGCGCAAGTTGCGACGGCTTGCTTTCCTCTACATTACCGAAGCTGTGCAGATCTGTCCCACAGCTGCGATGGAGGCAATCATTATAGTGACCCCGTTTTTTATCTTCATATGGAAGTAAGTGCCTTGAGACTTCAGATCTTATGTCAAAGGGCACATGGATATCCTTAACAATATCCCAATCATTTCCATAGGCCGCGTGTCCTACCTTATGCGTGAACTGTGGCTCCAAATCGAGTTATGAGTGGGAGGAATTTATTCTTCTTGGGAATCCAAAGCATCTCCACTTGGGAATCCAAAGCATCTCCACCGACGGGTTAAAGATGGAAAACTGTACTGGGACTGATGTCGCAGGACCCAAATCCAAGGTCTCGATTGCAAAGTGGAAAATGGCCCTCTGTTATTCAGACTGAAATACATGCCATTGAGACCTGTGGTATGGTTAACCTTGAGAAAGGTTTGAAAAGCGCGAGTATTAAAATCTTTGACGTACTCCAAAGCCAGACTTGAAGAAATGAGGTCTCGCTCTGCTGGGACCCCGGACACTAGGGTATCGAGGGAAATGAGGCTCCAGAACCCTTCTGTGACACTCATGGTTCATCTTCAAGTCCTGTACATACAGCTACATTATTCACGATATGCTCATAATACACCAGAAGAACAAAAAAGAAATTAGGGACTTGAAGTCCAAAAGCCTGAGGTCCAAAATTATTTAAAAATTGGTTGCTGTGATTTGGAAAGGCTTTATGGATTTGGAGGAATGAGAGACGAATAAATCCATTCCGGCCAAGTCATCTTTTCTACAATTAACCCAGACTATTCGAAATTTTGGAAGCACGCAATATGCTTATTAGAATCTCACCCAGAAAAGTGCAGAGAGACTTCAGACTATTTGTTCATGCTAATATAATAATTAATGAAAAGTTAAGTCAACTTGAAAATAATACTGGTGATTAATGAGTCGCTTAAGTGCCTAATACAAATAACAATAAACTTTGAAACTTCTCAGACATTGAAATAAACGTCATTTTAAGAACATCTTCTTCGCATTAAATCAAATTTGCTTTCGGCAATGGAAAAACACCAAAAAATAATATTCTTAATGAGTATTATATTAGCGGCATCGGGTGCTGAACTTAATATGAGAAAAGTGACTGAATTAATTCATAATTTGCATAAAATTCATAATTTTCGGAATGTAATTATTTTGTCCTCTAAAAATTTTACTCCGGCATTTAATAATGAATTTACTCATTTAATAGAATTTGGTATTCCACATCTGTGGTTCACAGAAACAACAAACTTTACTTTGAGTAATGTCCTTAATAAGAACACGCTATTTTTGGTTTTTATTAAGGACATCCAGGATAAAATTTTAAATGTTTTGGATGTGTCCATACAAGGAATGAGAACGGCAAATATTTTATTTATTTCATTTGAATTTCAATACAAAACTGAAAATATAATGAATTTATTTGAATGGTGTTGGAGCAAGAATATCATAAATGCTTTGCTAGTTTTGAAAGGATACAGTGATCAATTATTACTTCTTAGTTATAGTCCATTTCCAAAAGTTCATATAGAAAACAAAACGAACTCCAAAACGTCGGAAATTTTCACAAATAAACTAAAAAATTTAAAAGGATATCAGCTACACTCAACAGTTCCAAATAGTCCACCTTTCATATTCAAGTACACAAACAGTACCGGACAAGAAACTACATCTGGATTGGTAGCCTTGACATATTTTCAAATTATAAAAAAGTTCAATGCAACATTCACAGAATTCCATTTTCCAACTTTGTTGGGAAATAATGCAAGTACGGAATTTATGAGAGAACATAAAGTTCCATTTTTAATGGCAGCTCGACTACATATGGATACGAAATTATTTAGTGTAACATATCCAATAACATATACAAAGTGGATGCTTATCGTTCCAACACGAGAACCACTTCCAGCATCTCTCTATATTGTATTTCCATTCAAGCCAGAAGTTTGGTTGGCCCTGCTTATAATCATGGCGTACACTTGCACCGCTGGATATCTAACTGGGATTACAACAAACTATGATCAACATTTCGGAATATTCTTTCTAAACACAATCAGCGCGATTATATACTTTCCTGTAAATTTTCTAAAATCAAAGGAAAAACTGCTATGGAAGATTTTCTACATACAAATACTAATTCTAGGTTTCATTCTATCCAACATTTACTTGGCTCAACTAGCTTCATTCCTAGCAAAAACAGTTTTTCCAAATTCGTTGAACACCGCTGAAAAAATCCTTGAATCAGGACTTAAGATACTTGCTACTTCTCCGATCGCAAGCCTAATGAGGAATAGTTTCGTATTTTTAAATAAATTCAACGAATCGATCGTTTATGCAGAAGAGAACACTACTTTTGCGTCAATATTTTCATTAAATAATTCATTTGGCTATTTTGCACATAACGACATTTGGCAGTTCGTGTCGCAGCAACAATCACTACTAACCCGCAAATTAATGCGTTCGATTGAACTAAATTCAATAAACATACCACAGTTTATTGTAGTTCAACATGATTCTCCATTTGCGGAACTGTTAAGTGTTTTCATAATGAATCTTCATGAGCATGGATTTTATATACGCTGGAACCACTTTAGTTTTAATGAAGGCGTAAACTCAGGATTAGTGCAGAGATTTCGTGAGACTCATTATCCATTTCCACATTTATCAATTGGTCATTTACATGTACTGTTTGTACTATATGGATACTCTATCATTTTCAATATTATTGTATTTTGCTTGGAGTTAATTACTTGTATTTTTAAATATATAAAAAATGCTTCTAATTTTAAATAAATGCAATGCAAATTTAAGAAGTTGATAATTATTTAGAATTCATCACCCATAGACAGCACTTAACAGTAAATATATAAAGAACCTTAGCTGCAATCCAAGACATCGTAGTTTCAACTTCCGGGCAGATATGCTGTCCCTTTCCTTTCTGTTCCTAATCCAAGCTTTTTGATAAAGAAGATTAAGAACAAATGTAAAACAGTGGTATCTGTAATGAGTTCATGATCATTTCCATCGTTAAAACATTACATTTTTATGATCCAAATAAAATTTCTTTACTTGCATAATTCACCCTCTATTCTAAAAATAATTCTACAGAAAATACTTAGGCCTCATATCAAAACCCACCTCAATACATCTTGAGACAAATGAAACTTCACGTCCTGTGACGTAAACAAAGGTAAGTTACAAATTAATGGGGGCAGCGGTGGGATTTCGGAAATCATAACTGAAGTGACAAGTAAGTCGAAGATGAATCGTCAAATTAACAAGGAAATTTCAACATTAAAATTGCTTATAGATTCAAAAATGGGACATTATCGGACATTATTCATTTAAAAAAAAAATTAAACAACTACGTATTTTTTAAAAGGGTGGTTGAAGTTGAAATTTTAGTGAAATAAAAATCAAAATTTCGGCTTTGACGACCCATAACACGTTGGTGGGTTAAAACCTGGGTTAAAACCTTGACTTTAATAGTTTTAGATAGGGGGAGGGTGGTCTGCGTAGATTTCTGCCTTATTCATGAAAATATCTAATAGGGCTACAAAAATACAGGGTAATATTTCATATTGGTAAAATTTTGCGGTATGAATTGCTATTCGTGAGATATCGCCGTTTTAAAGATTTGAAATACTCATATCCCCTAATTCACAACTTGTATAGACGTTCAATAAATCCTTTGTTGGACTATACGTATTTTCAGGGGTGATTGTTCTAGAGAGTGGCTATCCCCACTATCCACTAAGATACTGCGTGCTTACGAAAAAAAATGTATTTTTTTAACATTTTCTTAAATTTGAATACCTCCTAGACTTACTATCGTAGAGAAACGTATGTAATTAGGTTTATCTTTCACGTAAATGTGTGTTCTTTTATTTGACATTAAGAACAAGAACTTGAGTAACACCATTTAAAAGATATGTAGGTAAAAAGTGTGAGCAAAATCCCAATATGCTTCGTTTGTTTTAGCAAAGTCCCAATATTTTAGCATTTTACTCATATTAGCTTAGAACATCACTTTTTGGACGGGGAATTGATTTCAACTGTTCCATTGTTTTAGTTTTGCTGATATCTCCAAATAGTTCAATCAATCTACACAAATCCTTCTAATAATTGCCAACAGGAAACAAAAAAATATGGTCGTATAGGAAAAAAAATCTAAAACAGATAGTGTTTTCTTATTTTGAATTCGGAATAGCGAACCTAACCTAAAAAATCCCGGAAAGTGTAAAAAACGCCTTTCAGCGAATAAAAGTTGCAAAGTTGTAGGTATTCAAATTATCTTTCGATCGATGTACATATATTCAGTTATAGATTAGGGCACAAAACATAGAGAAAAATGGGACAAACTGTAGAAAATCACATTTTTTAAATTGGCTAATAACTTTTGTTTAACGGGACCTACATATTTGTTATTTGGCACAAATATTTCTTCTTGCTAGCTGAACAAATTGTGTTATTTTTGTTGCAAAGTATTGAACCGTTTCCTTGAAATTGTAAAAAAGAGGTTCTTGTAAAACCGTTCCTTTACTACTTCTTAATACCGCCACTTCATTGGCCAAATTGCGCAAGTTTAAGAAAATTGGTGTATTCATTTTCATATATTAAACTCAGGAAAAATTAAGCCTGAGTTCGCCCAACAGAACATGAAATTGAGATTGGAAGTAAAAGCTCGCTCAAAAGGGAATAATCAACTGGAATAATGCAATGTCATTCCAGTGAGATTTTGCATTTCAACCTCTGGCGAAAAACCAACAACAACTTCAAGTACGAACTGAACATCCCAGCCGGTGAAGCCACTTTTGTGGATTGAAATGAACTTTATTGAACTGAGGCCGGTGAAGCCGAGGTATAATTGTAATTCAGTTTAACCCTCTAGCACTGACATAGAATATATGGACTTTATTATTTAAATATCCAATCGTTATATTCAACATTTATCTTGCTGGGTAGTTGATCGTGTGCACCGAAAGGGTTAAAGCCTCATCCCAACTAGTTCTGTTTCGTTATGAAAAAGCCATTACTATTATGTTTTTAATTCTATTAATAACGCTAAAAATTGTTGAAAAAGTTGTTGGACGCATCGGCATACATGACAACACAGTTTCTAGAATTCCAGAAAACTGTCTCCAGCACTATTGACTCCATCAAGAAGTCACTTAAATCACTGGAGTGCAACCAGAAAAATGCTACTGAAGCTCTGGAGGCGATTAATCTGCAGCTGACCAGCCTCGACAAAACATATGCGGAGAAGCTTGGAAAGATCCAAGCTGATGTCGATAACCTCTCCATGAACCAGCGTAACATCGAGAGGAAATTGCGCTCGAGAGACCTTATAATAACTGGTATCCCCAGAGTAAAAAATGAAAAAAACGATGATGTACACGCAATCTACAATAAAATTGCAAATAAAATCGGACATAACACCAGTCCCTACACAGACGTTTTTAGGATCCGTACGAAATCCGATCACAACGGTGCGCCGTTGGTTGTGAAATTCTCTTCTCAGACTGAGAAAATTTCCTTTTACAAGAAATATAGAGCGCACTCACCCACACTTCTGGATATTAATGTGTCGGACAGTTCCACTAGATTTTACGTCAACCAGTCACTGACATCCCATGATAGACTGATTTTCCTGCGAGCCCGACGCTTGAAGGCGGATGGAAGACTATTCCATGCATACGTTGTCAATGGCAAGGTATTTGTCAAAGCCAGTGCAGATAGCTCCTCCATATGGATTGATGATGCGTCGACTCTGGATACTCTTGTGGAGCAGAATAAATAATGACGTATGCTTTGATTTGTTTTTGTTTTTAATTTATCAAGTTTCTTTTTTTTCATTCGTTTTTATTTTTCTTCAGTTTAATCTTTCAAATTTTTAATAGATAAGTCAAATTTCTTCTTATTTTAATTTTGTTTAGCTTTGTTCTCTTTTTTTTTTTGTTGAAATGATAAAGTTTTCATTTTTTTAGTTTTTCCCCATTTGTATCGGGGCTGAAGTCTTACTCTGTTGTCTTCTGCACACCTACATGTACCCTTACGCTTGATGTCGGGTAACGTCCCTTCTCGCCGTGATGTGAACGGAAATATAAGTCAAATCCTATTACGAATTTTTGTCTCGCAATCTAGTGGATTGAAGGTCTGTCATCTCAATGCGCGCAGTTTAATTAAGAGTATTGATGAAATAAGGTATATCTTTGCAGACTCGAATGTAGATATCATCTGTTTCTCTGAAACTTGGTTGAAGCCGGACTTACCGGATTCACTTATCTCCATACCTGGATATAATGTCTTAGATCCGACCGATTTGATAGGCGTGGGGGCGGTGTCGCCATTTTCTTTAAAGCTGGCATATCGTATAGACTTGCAGCTTCATCAAATGATGGAGTCGAATTTATTTTTGCTGAATTATTTGGGGGTGAAAACAAGTGCCTCATAGGAGCTATTTATAAGCCTCCCGGAATTTCTAATCTAGAACCGCTGTATTCCTGTATTGAAAGGTTAGGATGTTGTTGCCCTCATATTATTCTTTGTGGAGACTTTAATTTGAATGTTCTTAACCCGAATAATTTAGCCAGCGACTTCTTTTCGATCTTAAATTCGTACTCTCTATCAATCGTTAATACTGCTCCAACTCATTTCACTGGGTCCTGTTCCTCTTTACTAGATTACTTTATAGTTAATAATATAAACCTTGCAACCTTTTCAAATCAAATATCTGTTCCTGGAGTCTCTGACCATGACCTCATCTTCTTTAATTATAACATTTTTCCTACTACGGAAAATTTTACTAAGCCACACTATTTTAGAAATTTCAGAAATCTCGACCGCGTCAGCTTACTTGCTGAAGCGTCCTCACTCGACTGGAGTAATATATATTCAATGCCAGACGTTAATGCTCAGGTTGAACACTTCAACAAACTCTGCCTATATCTTCTAGACAAATACGTGCCGTTAAAGTACTACAGATCCAATAAAAAGGTGTGTCCTTGGTTTACGCCTTTAATTGAATCCCTGTTTCGACAGCGTGACAAAGCCTACGTTCACTGGAAAAAGTGCAAATCGAATGAAAACTGGACCACATTCCGCTTGCTCAGAAATCGTACTACGAACGCAATAAAAAAAGCCAAATCGGACTATTACACAGCCAAACTTGATGCTAATTTACCCCCTCAAGTGCTTTGGAAGAACCTTCGCAGCATCGGAGTTACCGGCAAACATCTATCACAAGTTGACATTGACCCCACTGTTCTTAACAACTTTTTTACGTCTGTTGGCTCTGCTTCCAGCGGCAACAGTGATATAATCAACTCAGCTTCAATATCAGAATCCTCCAGTAGTTTCTCCTGTGTCGTTTCGAACATCGTTTCTGATTCCGGCTTTTGCTTTATGAGAGTGTCAGAGGAGAACGTCATTTCTGTCATCAACTCTATTAGATCAAATGCAGTCGGCGTTGACGGCATCAGTTTAAAATTTCTTCGAATTATTCTTCCCTTCATACTTCCTTTTCTCACCCACATTTTTAACTCCTGTCTAACGTCCTCTACTTTCCCATCTTTGTGGAAGAAAGCAAAAGTTACTCCAATTCCTAAAAAATCCAACGCCTCTCTTCCACAGGACTTCCGACCCATTAGTATCCTTTCTTGCCTCTCCAAAACTCTGGAAAAGTTAATGTACATTCAAATGGTCCAATACCTTGAATCTAATTCCTTTTTAACTGAATTCTAGCATGGCTTTAGGAAGAACCACAGTTGCAGTACTGCCCTCCTTAAATTAACTGATGATCTACGCCTGAACATTGATCATGATTATTTAACCATTCTCTCACTGCTGGACTTCTCGAAAGCTTTCGACTCTGTAAATAATACGCTTTTATGCCAGAAAATATCTTCTCAATTCAACTTCTCATCGTCCGCTGTCCGTCTTATTTGGAATTTCATAAGCGATAGATCTCAAAAGGTTTGCACAGACAATTATGAGTCCAGTTTCTCATTCCTATCTAAGGGCGTACCTCAAGGTTCTATACTTGGTCCGCTCCTCTTCTCTCTCTTCATTAATGATCTCCCAAAAGAACTGAATTTTTGTAAATCCCTGTTGTACGCGGACGATGTTCAAATCTACCTTAGCAGCCGACTTGGCATGATTGAGGATTGTATTTGGCGAATCAATAAAGACCTCGAGGCGATTTCTGGGTGGGCGAGAGGGAATAGATTGCAACTAAACCCTGACAAGTCTCAAGCAATAGTCATATCCAAAAATGTTATAAATACCAATGGATTCCCTGCAGTATTATTAAACCGTAATATCATTCCGTTTTGTGATAAGGTAAAGAGTCTGGGGGTTTTTCTGAATAAGAATTTAACATGGTCGGATCATATTAACTATATTATTGGCAAGGTCTATAGCAGTCTACGAAAACTTTGGTGTACGTCGAACTTTACACCACTCCATACTCGCTCAAAGCTTGCTAAATCTCTTTTAATGCCCTTAATAACATATGTATAGTGATGTAATCTTCTGTAAACTCGATTCATTCTCCCAGCTAAAATTGAATGTAGCATTCAATTCTATTGTCCGATACGTTTATAAAATCCGCCGATTCAATCACGTTTCATCATATTCTCAAGATTTCCTTGGTTGTTCTTTCTCGACATATCTTAAAATTCGGCTTATCGTATTCCTCTATAAACTCCTCGTTTCGGGTAAACCGCAATGTCTCCGAGAAAAACTCACATTCCTTCAATCTACTAGAACTAATAATTTACTTATGCCCCATTACTCGTGCTTACAATCTAAACGCTTATTTTTCGTTCACGTCACTAGTTTGTGGAATTCTCTACCTGTAGATGTTAAGCGAGCTGGTGCTGTAGGGAAGTTCAGAAGGCAACTTATTGTTAATTTTTCAGCCCCCTAATTTAGTCAGTTTAGACAGTAAAGTAGTACCTAGTCATTTTAAATTTTCAATTTTCAAGTTTTTCTGTTTTTTTGTTTTCTCTTTCTTTGATGTCTCATTTAAATTAATGTAGGTTACCACATTTCCATATTTTCAACATCTCCTTTGGCCTATGTACATATGTAAAGGCTTGTTCTTATTTGTACGAATATGTTTTTCTTTCTTTAAATAAATAAATAAATAAAAATTTCTATGTTAATTAAATATTTTTAACAAGTAAATTTTTTTGGGCAATTTGGAAAATTTGAAAATTTTACATGAAATCATCAAACAAACCTCTTAAAAATGTGCGTGTACCTATTATGCAAATTTACACGTTTTCATAAATACCCTTATTATTATTAGTGAAATCTGTACAACTTGATTTCACTACAAACACTTTGCCAATTATTTTTTGTCTAAAATCGCAATTTAATTATGTCAATTAACACCTAAACTTGTTAATATGCACTGTATGTTTATTTTGTTTTGTTTATATGTGGAATACGTGCTATTTTCTCATGAAAACACTAATTAAATTTTCCCCTAGTGGTGGGTTTTGTAAATCATGTTTTGTAATGTCAACTTCAACGTTTTTATGGAATTCTAGTATTTAAGTGATAATTGTTTTAATTGCTAAGTGATTTCGTTTTTAATAATTGATGTTTTTAATTTCAACTAATATGTGTACATATGTTAAGTATGACTAGATATACATTTTTTTTATTTAGATAAGTACTTTTCTGTATCATTATTTTGTCAATCAATTTTATTAACGAAATTATATTTTAACGTTTTGGGATGGAACAAAGGCGATTCGAAGAAGAATAACACTTCTGATATGCATGGTTCACACCAAATTAAAGTAAAACCAAAACTTATACCACGGTAACAGACAAATTCCAATCGTTTAAAAGTTATTGTAAAAGTATCGGATAAAAATAATTACTTCAAGTTTTTTTGGTCTTCTTTCTTTTTAACACGCTCGTATTAGCTTCACTTGTAACTCGGTAATAAAATCTTATTTGGAATACACGTTTAGTTTGGATGACAATGCAATCTGACCATTTTGTAAAAAAAATCAAGATGGCGGTTCCAAAATGGCGGTCGATTTTCGCAATTTTGGGGCGCTAAAGGAAAGTTTCAGCATTAATAAAATAAGAATATAGAATAGAATAGAATATATAATTCTTTTTTACTTTTTGGTTCATTTTAAAATAAAAGCGTATTTTTTTGGATTTTATAAACAATTTATTTTTATTTTATTTACTTATTTTTAATTTTTTTGAGTGGGGAATTATATGGATAAAATATAATTTACCTGAAAAATAATAAAGGCAATTTACATAATAACGTGGACTTTCTTTCATGAAAACAAGCACAATGACCGAACGTGCATTGCAAATTTGTTTGACTGTGCTTCTATTACACTGATTTATTAATTAAATCAAGCGATCGGAATAAAAAACAAAACACTTGTGGCTATATTAATTTGGACTGAAGGCATTTTCTAACAACTCAAACCATTCGGAATTTTTTGAATGACGCAGTATGCCTATTTAAGTCTCACTCAGCAACGACCTCACACTAATCGTTCATAATTAATTAAAAATTAATAACCGGTTAACACAACCCGGGAATAATAATGGTGATTAATGAATACAAATAATAATAGCCTTTGAAACTTCTTGGACATAAAAATTGACAGAACATTTCAGCATTTATTAAAAGTTGGTACCGGCAATGAAAGTACAGCAAAAAATAATATTTTTAATGAGTTTTTTATTGGTGGCATCGGGTGCTGAACTTAATACGAGAAAAGTGATTGAATTAATTCAAAATTTGCATAAAATTCATAATTTTCTAAATGTAATTGTTTTGTGCCCTAAAAATTTTACGCCAACGTTTAACAATGAATTTAAATATTTAATAGAAAATGGTGTTCCATAACTTTGGTTAGCAGAACCATCAAACTTTACTTTGAGTAATATCCTTAATAAGAAAACACTAGTTTTGGTTTTTATAAAGGAGATCCAAGATAAAATTTTAAGTGTTTTGGATGTGTCCATACGAGGAATGCGAAGGGCGAATATTTTACTTATTTCATTTGAAAATCAATACAAAACTGAAAAAAATATAATTGAATTATTTGAATGGTGCTGGAGTAAGAGTATCATAAATGCTTTGCTAGTTTCGAATGGATATTGTGATCAACTATTACTTCTTAGTTATAGCCCATTTCCAAAGGTTCATTTAGAAAACAAAACAAGCTCCGAAACGACGGAAATTTTCATAAATAACCTCCAAAATTTAAAAGGATTTCAACTGCAATCAACAGTTCCACATATGCCACCTTTTATATTCAAGTACACCAATAGTACCGGACAAGAAATTACAACTGGATTGGGAGCGTTGACATATTTTCTATTCTTAAAACAGCTAAATGCAACATTCACAGAAGTCCAACCAAGAAATGTTTCCACTATGTTTGATAACAATGTAATTTCGGAATTCATGAAAGAAAAGCATATGCCGTTTTTAATGGGAAGTCGACTACAAATTGATACGAAATTATTTAGTGTAACATATCCAATAACATACACAAAGTGGGTGTTTGTCGTTCCAACAGCAGATCCACTTCCAACATCTCTCTATATTATATTGCCATTCAAGCAAGAAGTATGGTTGGCCCTACTTGTTATTATTGCATACACTTGCACCACTGGATATCTAACTGGGATTACAACAAACTACGATCAAAATTTCGGAATATTCTTTCTGAACACCATCAGCGCAATCATATACTTCCCTGTGGATTTCCTAAAATCAAAAGAAAAATTACTGTGGAAGATCTTCTACATACAAATATTAATTCTAGGTTTCATTCTATCAAACTTATACCTGACCCAACTAGCTTCGTTCCTAGCAAAAACAGTTTTTTCAAAATCGATGAACACTATTGAAAAAATCCTTCAATCAGGACTTAAGATACTTGCCCCTCCAACAACGTTAAGACTAATGAGAGAACATTTTGAGTTTATAAATAAATCCAACGAATCCTTGGTCTATGCAGACTATAACACCGCTGTTAGACCACTTTTTTCATTAAATAATTCATTTGGCTATATTGCAGATAACGACGTTTGGCAGTTCGTGGCGCAGCAACAATCACTGTTAACTCGCAAAATAATGCGTGCAATTGAATTGAGTTCAATCGACATACCACAGTTCCTGGTAGTTCAATTTGATTCACCATTTGCGGAGCAGCTAGGAATTTTCATAATGAAGCTTCATGAACATGGATTTTATACACGATGGAACGATCTTATTTTTGATAAGGGTGTAAATGCAGGATTGGTGCAGAGATTTCGTGATATTGATTATCCATTTCAGAAGCTATCAATTCGTCATTTAAATGCAATGTTTAGATTATTTGGATACGCTATGATATTCAATATGATTGTATTTTGTTTGGAATTAAGTACTTGTGTTATTAAATCTATAAAAAATGTTTTTTGGTTTAAATAAAAACAATACAACTTTTAGTGGAATTTAATAACTCATCAAAGGTGTCGAAATCACCAAATGTGTTGTCTCTGTAGTAAAAATATAGAGCTCCAACAAGCATAATAGAGATGGTGGTTTCGATTTTCACCCACAGATACTGTTCCTTCCATTTCCAATTTTTCTGTAAACAGTTTTAAGTGGAGGCAGGCGTCTGATGTCTATCCATGGCTAAGTGTGGTTGCAAATTGTAGTAAAATTGGAATTGCGCGTTGGAATTAGGATGTCGCAGCGAAGCTCCGGCTTCTGGCTCAAAACGGCTACAGCTATAGGTGTTACTCTTACCTTGTTTTGGGAAGGCGCATTAAACTGAAAGCAAAATCTCTGATCGCTGCCACCAAAATTTTGTTACATCATACTTCGATTGAGATGCTCTGTTATGCATATAAGGAGGACACCAGTAGATATTGTCGGTCTAAAGCAAAACCGCCTGTCGTCGAAAATTTGGTTACATTATTATTATTGTTTTTTAATGTGAAAGAGGCTCAAGGAAACCGCCATCTTCATATGGTTATTGAGTGTAAGCAACCGTTGGCTGAAGCAGGTTAAAAAAATTAAGAGAATGTTGTTCTTGCGGTTTATTTTGTGGTTTCAGAGGCACAGAGACGAAGCTAAGAATCTTATAGGTAAACTTGAACCGTTGTCAAACGGCACAAGATCTGCTTGCACAAACAGTATTTGAGGAGAAAATCGATGTCGCAACCGTCCGGGAGCAGTATAGAAACCTGAAGAGCGGCGGATAGCGTCAGCGTTATGGACGTGCGGGAGCTGAGCCATGGAAGATACCATGAGAAGCCCAGAGAATGGCTCCACGCGGACAAAAATTGGAGGAATACACGTCTACAGCTGCTATTCGGCGTCAAGTCTGACACTAGACGAGAAGGAGTCGATGTTGGAAAGGTTAGCCGCCGACTCGAGTTGCCATCGCCCGAAAATAAACTCCGAACACTTAAAAAAGTTGTGCAGAGAAGCAGACTCGGACACCTGGAGCGGAGTCTATCAAATGGTCATGTCAGCGGTCGAGGAAAAGCGCTTTCCGCCGATCACCTGTCCCGCGCTGCTATTGAGTATATTGCACGCCTGGTTCCCACAGAACGTACTATCACCCTGTACCTGTAGTAACCGCAGAAGTGATTCTGGGGGCAGCAAAAAAGGTAGCCATCAATAATATTTTTGGCATGGAAGGCATACCGAGAGAAGTCTTTACAGCGTGTCTGAGAGATCTTCCCAGAGCGATGGAAACAGCAGAAAACCGTGCTGCTTCCGAGGCCGAACGACCCTTTAGCGAACCCATTGTGTTACAGATCGAAATGTTTCCTTAGTTTCATAGGCACACTTTTCGAACGGGTGATCTGAAATAGGATGCGCCGTAACGTCGAAATGGTAGGAAGCCGGTCGAATAAGCAATTCGGCTTTAGGAAGGCAAGGTCCACGACTGGTGCAGTCAGCATGGTGGTGGGCAACCCTAAAGTGCTTTCAATTCAGCGATGTGGAGTAAAGCTAGGTACACCAAATACTTAGGGCGGATAGTATCCGACTACCTTCAGAGTAGGTCCCTTCATTGTGATGATCCGAAGATATTCGGGGCAACATGCGGTGATCCACAGGGTTCCGTCCTGGGCCCTCAACTCTGGATCGCAATGTACAATAACATGTTACGTTTTCGCCTTCCAAACTAAGCGGTGCTATCGGGTTCGCGGATGACTTCAGGGTAGTTGTTGTAGGACAACGCAGAGATGACTAGATTTGTATGCTAACGAAACAAAACGATGACTCACCGTCGTTCCCGGTATGCCCAGGGATGAAAGAAGACGGAAAATATCTTAGCACAATTGTTGAGGTCCGAGGAAATGTGGAGAAAATTGGAAGCAACCCTGAAGGCCATCCACAGAAAGTCCATCTAAAGACGTCTGATTTTTGTTTGATTGTTAATTAAGGCCTTCCTATTTTAGTTTTCCAGTCTACAGCTTGTCTCTTCCTCTGATCTTTCTCAGTCTATTGTGCCACTCTTTTATTGACCACATTGTTATTTTCTCAAGGTTTATTCTGGAAGATGTAGCCGTGGGAAGTGGTGAGATTAATTCGGTGCAATTGATAGGGTTTGCATATAGATTATTTTTATTATGAGGCCAAAAGTGAAATTCTGCCCACAGTTAAAGCAGTTATACATATGTGTATGAAGCCCTCGCGTTGAAAACTTGGTCACTGGAAAGTTCGTCGGATAAAGAATTGATCTGCTCGTTTGGGATGTAGTCTAGTCGTCAACGATAAAAATACCAAAAAACGAGAATTTTGGGAGGGTCAGTTGGAAAATATCGGAAAAAAACTCCTAAATGGAGTCAATCTAGTTTCAGATCTTTATAGCAAATATAAGAACACACAATTACTTAAAAAAACAAGCCCAATAATGTTGCTGTGCGCTAATCGATAAAGGAGTTATTAAGGCTTATGTACTAATTAAACATCAGAACAAAAGGTAATCTGCCAGGTACTTGGCAGCGGCACAGATCCGACAGACTTGTGTAGTATAAAATTCTCAAACTTTAATTTGGGTGAAGTTAGAAACTCTTAAGGCCCCCATACTCGGTCAAATTGGATGTACAACCAGATTTTCATCAAACCCATAAGCCCAACGTATTTTGATCGGCCGACCGGCCCACGATCGATAGTTTTGGTTGTACATCCGCCCTTCGATGTACATCCAATTTGACCGTGTATGGGGGCCTTTACTCAATAGGTCTAGTTGCGGTCCCAAAAATTTTCCGGAAAACGAAAATACCAAACTTGGGAACCACTTCCACCCGGGCGGACTAAGATTTTTCTTATGGTCGCTGTGGGTATTAACATATCAAAAACTGTTCATCCTCTTACTCGATATGTCACATTTTTCGCCCAGCTCTCGCTCTATTATGGATTTGGAGTAATAACTGATGACTAAACACATTCCGACTTAAACATTTTTCTGAAAATAACTCAAACAACATTAAAATCTCACCCAGAAGAGTAAGGAGAAACTTCACAGTATTTGTTCATACTAAGAATTAATGAATGGTTAAGATAAATTGAAAATAACAATGGTGATTAATGAATTTCTTAAGGGCTTAATACACATCATGATTAGCCATACAAATGGGTTTATTTTCAAAACATCCTCGAATTAATTCAAATACATCTTCGGCAATGGAAAAACACCAAATTATAATTTTTTTGTTGAGTTTTTTATTAGTGGTATCGTGTGTTGAACTTAATATGAGAAAAGTGACTGAATTAATTCACAATTTGCAAAAAATTCATAATTTTCGAAATTTAATTTTTTTGTCCCCTAAAAATTTTACTCCAACATTTAACAATGGATTTACTCATTTAATAAATAAAGATGTTCCATATCTGTGGTTCACAGGACCATCAAACTTTACTTTAAGTAATATCCTTAATAAGAAAACGTTAGTTATAGTTTTTATAAAGGAGATCCATGAAGGGATTCTAAGTGTTTTAGATGTGTCCACACGAGGAATGCGAACGGCTAGTATTTTATTTATTTCATTTGAAAATCAATACGATACTGAAAAAAATATAATGGATTTATTTGAATGGTGTTGGAGCAAGAATATCATAAATGCTTTGCTAGTTTCGCAAGGATACAAAGATGAAATATTACTTTTAAGCTATAGTCCTTTTCCAAAAGTTCATATAGAAAACAAAACGAGCACAGCAACATCTGAGATTTTCACAAATAAACTCAAAAATTTAAATGGATATCAACTATACTCAACAGTTCCAGATAATCCACCTTTTGTATTCAGGTACATCAATAAAAAAGGAAAAGACATGATATCTGGAGTGACATCGTTCACATACTTTCAATTCTTAAAAAAGATCAATGCAACATTCAAAGAAATCACAACAAAAAATCCTTCAGATTTGATGCAAAACAAGGAAAGTGTGGATTTTATGAGGGAATGGAAAATTCCATTTTTAATGGGAGGTCGACTACAAATCGATGCGAAACTATTCAGTATAACATATCCAATATCATACACAAAGTGGGTGCTTATCGCTCCAACACCAGAACCACTTCCAGCATCTCTCTATATTAGATTGCCATTCAAGCTGGAAGTTTGGTTGGCCCTACTTATAATCATTGGATACACTTGCATCGCCGGATATTTGACTGCCATTGCAACAAACCATAACCAACATTTCGGAATATTCTTTCTAAGCACAATCAGTGCGATTATATACTTTCCTGTAAATTTTTTCAAATCAAAAGAAAAGCTCCTTTGGAAGATTTTTTACATACAAATACTAATTCTAGGTTTCATTCTATCAAACATTTACTTGGCTCAGCTAGCTTCGTTCTTAGCAAAAACAGTTTTTTCAGATTCATTGAACACCGCTGTAAAAATCCTTGAATCAGGAATTAAGATACTTGGAATTCCAAAGTTGATAAACCTAATGAGAGACAGTTTTCATTTTTTAAATAAATTCAACGAATCATTCGTTTATGCAGATGACAACACCACTAGTATATCACTGTTTTCATTAAACAATTCATTTTGCTATTTTGCACATGACGACATATGGCAGTTCGTGTCACACCAGCAATCACTATTAACTCGCAAAATACTGCGGGCAATTGAGTTGAATTCAATGGAAATACCACAATTCATGATAGTTCAACATGATACACCATTTTCGGAGCCGTTAAGGGCTTTCATAATGAAACTTCATGAGCATGGATTGTACATAAGCTGGAATCACCGTATTTTTAATGAAGGCGTAAACGCAGGGTTAGTGAAGATATTTCGTGAGATTGATGATCCATTTAAACAACTATCTACTCGTCATTTATATCTAATGTTTGTACTATTTGGATACGCTATGCTTTTCAATATTATTGTGTTTTGTTTGGAATTAAGTACTTGTATTTTTAAACAAACCAAAAAAATTTTTTGAATTTTAATAAACCCAATACAACAATCAGAGAAAGTTCCTAATCATTAGAATGCATGCCCAAAACACCCAAAGTGTCGCTGCAGTATAAGTATATAGAACCGTAGCAGCCATCCAGGGTAGGCTCGTCACCCAGGCAGAGATATAGCCCTTTCCCTTTCCTTTGCTAACGCAAGAGATTTGATAAGAAAGAAGTTAAAGAATAAATACAACACAGTGGTATCACCCGAAAATTGTAGCCACATGTCCTTTGTCATTAACACCAATAGTGGCAGCGGTGGGATTTTCGGCAGTCAAAACCTATATAGTGGTACCACAAAAGGCCAGTCCTGAAATCATAGGAGACCCGACCTTTTTTTTAAAAAAAAAAACTTAAGTCCATATCATCCCCGGAGGCAACCCTTAACCCACCCCCTAGAAGTGATTATTTCAAAAAAAAATTTGTTGTCTGTAAAGAGGGTTTACGGACGATAGTTTAACGTGACAACGTCATGAGAAAACATTGATGAAATGATTGCATACTTTTTAGTCAATTGTAACATAACCTACCTATTATTACTGCACTCGCCGACCGATGCTACTTTTTTTAATTATAAAAAGAATAAATACTTGAAAGTAAACTAGTAATCAGATTTTAAAAATGCTAGAATAATTTACCTTTATTGCCGCAATTGTTGTTGTAATAAACAATGAAAACCACAATAACTTTTCACTTCACTTTGTAAACAGTCGACGAAACAGTTCACGTGTAAGTTGTGTGCTGCCGCTGTCTTTCTTCTCGTCGGAAGCATGGGCCAATCGAGTGGAAGAGAGATAGATGCCGGTGCAAGCCGACCGCTCAAAACATTACACTTAAAACACTCCCATTCATTTCCTACTTTTTTTGGAAGAAGTTAAATATCAGACATGTATAAAAGTTGTAAATGAATTTGTTACTACACATTGTTACTTGTAAATAATCTGTTCATTAAAGTAATAAACATATTTGAATTCATTAGTGCAAATAAAAGCTAATTTATCAATCAAAATGAATATTTCATTTCACTCCTTTTTGTATCCATACAAAATAATGATAATTTAATATAAATGATTCAATTTTATTCATAAAAGTATGTAATCATTTCATTAATGTTTTCTCGAGCGTAACGGGACATAACGGGACATAACGGGACAATGAGTCATCATTTTTCGTGCATGCAGCCGGCGTTCATCGTTTTAATAGACGTTGTCACGTCAAAACCTATACCCTGCAATTGTAGCTCTTCTAGGTCAGGAGCCGGAGGTAAGGGGGTAAAAGTCGGTCGAACAGGAATATTAAAAATTACAAGTAAAAATCTGAAGCTAATGCCAGTATGAGATTACTTAATATTAAATAAAAAAGAAAAATGTCTATTGTAAACTAAACTGAAGCTATTGTAGCTAGATCAGGCCTTCTTTTATTCAGCGTGAAGCTTCGCTTCTGATTAAAATGTGAAGAAAAATGTTTTTTTATAATTTTATTTTTTTAATCGAGAGCTATTAGGATTGGTGGATGTCTCCCCGGTGACTTTAACAAAGGTACGATGCAAATTATTGGTGGCAGCGGAGGGATTTCGAAAGTCAAAACAGGTATCCTGTTATCACAAAAGGGGCAGTTCTGTAAGAATAGACACCTTCTTGTAACTACAGCAGCTGAGTTACAAGATTAAGCACATTATGACCAGACAGAGTCAAAGAACAAAGTGATAGCTACCCCTTATCGATGCAAGAACGAAACCAAAATGGCCTCGGTTGCAAAATTATCAATTCGACAAGACTCTATTCGATGATCCGGCCACTTATTACAAAGCGTTGTATGAACAGATTAGTGCTATGAATCCTGTTCTGCTTTGGCGAATGTTCATCGATGAGGAGGTGTTGAATCTGTTGGTCACTTCCACCAACCAATGTGCTGCGGCCAACAATGTCCATCATTCATTACATCAAATTTCGAAATGAAAAGGTTTTGAGGCGTGTTGTATATCACCCGTTACCGCACCTTGCCGCAAACACGAGGTTATTGACTAAATTGAGAATCGTTGGGATGTGCCGTGATAAAATAATGTATTTCGAGAGACAAATTTAAATGAATTAATCAATTTTTCTACGTGTGCAATAACGCAATATTGGAATCCAAAAACAAACTTGCAAAAGTCGCACCTTTGACCGAAGTTATATTCCTTCAATTCGATATGTTCTCTTACAACATTTAGATTAAAGAAAAAATAATTGCATACTAAGGCTGGCATTCGTGCAAAATGTTTATCAAGGGAAAAGCCATTTAGGTTACAAATATTATTCCATATTCTGGTGCCTCGGAACAGGAGGACAAGGGTTTGAGGTTGGGAGAAAAGTTTTTCATATCGCTTCTGTCGGATCTGATACGCTTGACAACTTTTATACCATTCACAAACCAATGATTCGTTTGTCGAACGATGGATCCTTTGCTTTGAGAACTGTTCGTAATAATCAGTTCAATCATGCCTCATTGGTGAACATCAAGAAAATGCGAAAAAGCCCGTGGGACATATGACTTTTATTTCAATACGAATGCGTTCTAACATGTTAATTCTAAACTGTTCGTCCATCGTTGATATGCTGTTCTTTCATTCCTATCTTTTCAGGCATTTTCCGAGGCGTACAATAATAGCCGGCGCGATATTGTATCATCGTAAGCAACGGAAAATGTTTGCAATTCAACAGCCCCATTTGGTCTACCAATACAATCATGGCATGGGAGGTGCGGACCTTTGTTACGATGTAATCATCAATTACCGAATGCGGATGATTCGGATCAAGAAGTGGTATTGGCCATTAATGACAAATATGGGGCTTCGGGAAATGCGTGCCGCAAGTATGACAATAAGCCACCGATGTCTCAATATAAATTCCGATTAAAGGTGTGCGAATCAGTTATGATCAAGGCCAATCATCCAGGTAGAACGTCAACTTCTGGGGTAAAACGGACAATACGTTACCATCGGGCCGATCACTTCATCTGAAAACTTAATACACGTCTTCGTTGGCCGAAATTCGATTGCAAAACGGAATATGATTGCTTGTTCTGCTCTTCGAAAATGTCTGCTGTACAAACATATAACAGTGTGAAAGTTGTGTTCGATGTGCTTCCTCTGAGGAGTTAATTCCTACGACACGAATCACGCTTTGAATCATCGCTTTTATCGTCAGTATCTGCCAAATTATTAAATGACAGCAGCGAAGCAGCATTCAAAAGGTGTGAAAACTTAATAGGAAATTGTCCAAAGAACAGAATAAATTGCTGGATTATGATATCGCAATGTATGAAATGATATCTTCATAAGGAGCCAGTTTATTTTTAGGTTACAAGTTTATTTGAAGATTAAGGCTACAACGAAGTTACGTTTCGTCTTCGATCAGCTAAATCGAAAGGCAACACGTCTATAGTGGCCGTTTAAGCGCAGGACCAAACTTATTACCTGACATTATTACTGTTAGGGAAACCAATCCCGTATCAAAATCTCAAAACCGCAATCCCGCGAGATCGAGTTAAAAAATCCCGCGAATTGGGGAGTCCCCTACCGTAGGCGTAGGGTAACTTGACATTTACACTTACACTTAAACAAACACATATGCAAAACCCGGCTTAATCCAACGTGCTTCGTGCAGTTTTGTTGATTTTAACGAAACTTTACTCAACCCGCATTTCCATGAGCGCTTAGTCTGAGTTAACTCAGAGTAAACTCTGCATGGAAACTCATTAATTGATCATGTTCGGATACACGCACATTAAAAATACAATTAGGCGATTTTGTGTGTATTGTTTGGCAGGCAGATATCGTCACCTAACGATTTTAAATATGTATTTTATGAAGTGTAAGGCCCTCCGCACACTAGTCGACTGATTTGCCAGCCCAATTTCAAACTGGTTTCACAATAATCACGAGCACAACTAGTTTGCAATCAAAATGAAATCTTTGTCCACACACCAGCACAATTGATTTTAGATCAATCGGTGTTAGTTGTTAGTAACGAGGTTTTGGCAAAATGTCAAATAGTTCAGATGAAGTACAACCACGCAACTCAAATTGTTTCCGACCAGCAAGAATAGTCGCACCCGAGCAGTTCAAACTAGTTTCAAATGGGTTTCGTTTCCATCGACCCATGTATGGATCCTCACTTCCGTACACGGGCAAGATCGTGAAACAGCTGCGCGTGTAACTAGAATTGCAAATCAGTCAACTCTTGTTTAGAGGACCTAAATCTATTTTTATTATCTTATAACAGCTGATTTTACCTGCCCAAATCCGGCGGATCTCACATCTCTAGTCCCGCATTACTGACACCGCTGAAAAATGGTATTTCGAAAAGGACGGATGCCATTATGGCAGATGCTAGGACACTTCTTTAAAAAGAATACGTCAACCAGCGCAGGAATGGAGAACATCGCCCAGAAATCAAGACACCCGTAGGAAAAGATTAAAGGAGCCCAAGGTTCGAGTTGGGTTGCAGGAAGAAGAAGAAGAAGCTGTAGATGAAATAAAAATTTTTCTATTGTAATTTTTTTTATATGAAAGACTAGAGGCTAAGGAAAGACCCTTTATACTGTCGGCAGTCTATTTTCTTCCTATAGAGTGCAATGTCGAACAACAGCACTAGTCGGGAAGGAAGGAACTGCCACAACCTATCCGCGATATTTTTAGCAACCTGGCCGCGATATTTTTATTCACCTACTCCCAACCAATACCATCGCGACTCTGACATCGGGGCATCGAGAAACAACTCGCTGGAGTGTTATGCCTCCTGAAACGAGTTGAATCTCATCAACCAACTGATGACATGCGCTTTGGTGGAGCGGGGAAGAGAGGAATCAGGAATGAGGGAAGAAGAAAGAAGGAAAGTTAAGTTGGTGGGAAAGTGGAAAAACGAAGGACCGTGGAGCTGCCGGGATTCGAACCGGAGACCTCTGCGATGGCAGCAGACGAGGCTACCGAGATTTCCAAGTAAGTTACCAAGAATCAAAAGTTTTTACTGCCAGCAGTGGAGTTACTCTGTCATCGAACGATTATTTCACTTTTTCCATGGATAGGGCGCCTGACTACCATTCCAGATGGTTAAGTTAACTTGAAAATAAAACTGGTAATTAATAGGCCCATCTACGGTCACACAAGTGTTTAACATACGACATATGGTTTTTTGACCTACGAGAAACACTTTTTTCATTAAAAATCATTTTATTTTTTTCGTTAATTGCTTAGAAATGTCCAAACTTCCATGTAAATGATAGTTCTTAATCGAAAAGAGTTCGTCACACTTCTGTGACCATGGATGGGGGCCTAATGAGTGGCTTCAGAGCATAATACAAATAATAATTACCTATGAAACTTCTTGGACCTGAAAATGGACTTCATTTATAGAACAGCTTCGCATTTATTCAAATTTGGTTTTGGGAATGGAAAATCACCAAAAAATTATTTTCTTAATGAGTTTTTTATTGGTGGCATCGTGTGTTGCACTTAATATGACAAAAGTGACGGAACTAATTCACAATTTGCACAAAATTCATAATTTTCGGAATGTAATTATTTTGTCCCCTAAAAATTTCACTCCAACATGTTACAATGGATTCAATAATTTAACAGAAGTTGGTGTTCCATATCTGTGGTTTACAGAACCAACTAACTTTACTCTGAGTAATATCCTTAATAAGAAAACCCTAATTTTGGTTTTTATAAAGGAGATGCAGGATAAAATTTTAAGGATTTTGGATGTGTCCATACGAGGAATGCGAACGGCCAATGTTTTGTTTATTTCATTTGAAAATCAATACAAAAATGAAAAAAAATATAAATAATTTGTTTGAATGGTGTTGGGGTTAAAATATCATAAATGCTTTGCTAGTTTCGCAAGGATACAGTGATGAACTATTACTTCTAAAGGCCCCCATACACGGTCAAATTGGATGTACATCGAAGGGCGGATGTACAACCAAAACTATCGATTGTGGGCCGGTCGGCCGACCAAAATACGTTGGGCTTATGGGTTTGATGAAAATCTGGTTGTACATCCAATTTGACCGTGTATGGGGGCCTTAAGTTATGATCCATTTCCAAAAGTTAATTTAGAAAATAAAACTGAGATTTTCACAAAAAAACTCATAAATTTAAAAGGATATCAACTACACTCAACAGTTCCAGATAATCCACCTTTTGTATTCAAGTATACAAACGTTTCAGGAAAAGAAATTGTGTATATCTGGGTTGATATCGGTAACATATTTTCTATTCTTAGAAAAGATCAACGCAACTTTCACAGAAGTCCAATTAAAGAACCCTTCAGCTTTGATTCCAAACAATGAGAGTTCGGAATTTATGAGAGAAAGGCAAGTGCCATTTTTGTTGGGAGGTCGACTACAAATGGATACAAAATTATTTAGTATAACATATCCAATTTCTTACACAAAGTGGTTGCTTGTCGTTCCAACACCAGATCCACTTCCAGCATATCACTATATTATATTGCCATTCAAGCAGGACTTTTGGTTGGCACTACTTATTATCATTGCATACATTTGCACCTCTAGTCCAGGAGCGATAGCAAAAAAGTTGAAATAAATCTACCCTGCGATTTCTTGACGCTATAATTAAGAGAAAAATCGTATTGATTCAATGAATGTGTTTTGGATCAAATTGGTCCAGGGCAACAGGTGGTAAAAACCTAATAATAGTAGCGAAAACACGTTTTTTCACGTTTTGGGTACGAAAAAAATGTTGTTTTGGAAAACAAAAAAATACTACATAATAGTGCTTAAAAAGACGAAAATTATGAGTTTTGGACCATTGAAATCGGTCAACAGGTTTTTGCAGGAAAATTCAAAAACCTTTAAAAATTGCCATTTTTTGACATTTTTTTATAGAGAGTGTGATTATCGTAGAACCATGTGTCAGGGCTTAAATTGTGGCCACTGATGGTGTCTACCTCCAGTAAAAATTTCAAGAAAAAATAATGGTAACTTTTCGAGTAAATCTTAAAAATGTAAAAACACCTGTTTCACAAAAAAAGGTTGAACAAGGCCAACAGTGGTCCTACAGATTTTTTGATGAGCCCAATTTATTCCCAAAGAGTTCCCCTACAACCCCATTTTCATGAAATGTATGTAAGGTTTGATTTAACACCTTAAAAACTAGTTTGAAAACCACCCTTTTTTCGATTTTTTTGCATCAAAAGCTCTTCTTTTGAGTTTTCTTCTTGAGCTCTTTGAGCTTTTTCTTAAAAATAAACAGAACCTGCGATTTTTCAACACTATAATTAAGAGAAAAATCGTAGGAATTATATGAATATATTTCGAATAAAATTGGGCCTGTGGAACAGGTGAAAAACAAGTTAATGAAACTGTCGAAGAACGATTTTCAAAAAAAAAAAGTTCAAAAGAAAAGCTTTTTATTCAAAAAAACTGGAAAAGGGTAGTTTTTAATCGTGTTTTTAAGGTGTTAAATGCAACCTTTTAAGGTGTTAAATGCAACCACAATTTAAGCCCGAGAAAGAGATTTCGTGATTCCCAATATCCATTTAAAAAACTATCATTTCGTCATTTGTATTTAATGTTTCTCCTATATGGATACGCTATGCTTTTCAATATTATTGTATTCTGTAAGTACTTGTTTTGTTAAGCAATTAAAGCACGTTTTTGCTTTTAAATAAACATAATACAGTTTATAAAAAGGAAGTTACTAAATTCATTAGCATTCATGGTCGATATCACCCGAAGCCTTGCCTCTGTTATAGAAGTATAAATAGCCCCAGCTACCATCCAAGAGATCGTAGGTTCGATTTCCAGCCAGAGAGGCAGTCCTATTCTTTCCTTATCTAAGTGTTTGATACAGAAGTTAAAGGACATATATAAAGCAGTTGTGTCTGTAATGAGTTCATTATCATTACCATCGTTACACTTCATTGGCTCATTAAACTTTTATGATTCAACTAAAACTAAAACTGGAGAACTCATTAACCGAGCTGAGCCCAGACACACCTGAAAAAATTATAGAATTTAGCGAAGAAAATGTTTTTATATAAATCTAAAACTATATTTGGCTCCAACTCTACATCTTGTGGTATAAACAAAAGTACGTTGCAAATTAATGGTGGCAGCGGTGGGATTTCGGAAGTCAAAAACCTGTAACATGCTGCTGGTTACAGTCCTGAAAGTGTGTTGTAAACTAAAGTAAATGTAAAATTAAGGCCTTTTTTGAAACATTAATATTTCGCAAGGGCGGAGCGTCAGACCATATTTTTTACTGTGTGAGCTTGCGCAGGAGGATTGATTGAAGTGTAAAGAAACAAGTTTTTGTATAAATCTAGAGCTATAAGGGCATGTTGAGGAATGCAATCTGAATAAGTGCTGTGAGGCAAATAAAAGTACGTTGCAAATTAATGTTGGTAGCGGTGGGATTTGGGAAGTCTGAACCAACATTTTTCTATTAAAAAATAATAAGCACGCGGGACTGTAAGAAAATATGTGGATGCATTATCATATTAATATTGTATTATCAATTCAACTTATCGACAGCTAAATTCTGGTATTATCAATGAGAATCGGCATGCTAAACGAAATACAATTTTTTTTTATTTTTCCTTATTATAGTTTTCGTTTATTGAATCATATATATGCTCATTGCAAGGCTGTTAAATAGGGTCCCACTAGTTTATTTAAAAATTACTAAACAAAACTATTTAAAATTGATTAAACAAAACAATTTAGCGGTTTAATGGATCATTTTTTGTTATATTTTAAACGGAAACACCAAACAATCATTGTAGAACTTTTTAGATTCTGGACTTGATTGAAAAAACAAGTGATTTTGGGTTTGTCTTATTTTGAAATGATTAAAAGAATTCTACAAAAGTCAAAGAAATTATAGTTTGATTATATAAGGTCGGAACTGTACGTTGTGATGTATAAAACATTTCCTGTTAAGACCTTATAAATTTTTGTTAAATTTTAGAACTTGTAAATATCGAAGAAAATACTTATGCAGCCCATTCCCGGGTCGAATAGTACTAAATTATTAGCTTTTTAAGGTTTATTAAACGGCACTAAAGAAATTTTTGGTCGATAGTAACTGAAGTATGTAACAAAAGTATTAGATGTGATGTAGATGGTATCTGGAAAATTCTGCATTTATTGTTGTTTTATATTTAGTTGGCTTATTATTAATGCTCAAATAAAAAACAAATTTTTTTTGGTATGTTTTGACAGGGATTGAATCATTTGTTTGAAATTAACATTAAAATCTCCTACTGAAATCATCGGAAGTTCGTCTGAGCTATCTTATAAAATCCTTAAACCTTTGTACTACCATATATAAGTAGCCAAAGGTGTAAAACTTTGATTATTTCTAAGATATTTTGGTTTGACAAAATCAAATAACATACACAACAACCGTTAGAAATTCCCATTTTAACTTGAAAAGCACATATATCATCATTTAGCAAGCTCAATATTGGAGTGACGCGAGCTTTATTTTAATTTTGATAATGATACTTTACTTAACTCAACGCTTTACTTAACTCATCCCAACTCAACTTGTCAAATTGTAATTCTTAATCCAACTCTTAAAAATCAACTGATCTCCACTCAATTGAATTTTTAACCCATCTTTTAACTCCACGCAACTCAACTAAACCCTAAACTCAACTTTTAATCCAACTCTCAGCTCAACTTAACCGTTAATTCAACTCTTAACTCAACCTTTAAGTCAACTCTACACCCAATTCTTAACTCTACTATTAGTGCACCTCTTAAACGAATCTTAACTCAACTTAGCTCAGGTCCAATTACTGTACCGCGGGAGCTTCTGACTTCATTACTTTAGACATCTCTAAGGTTTTTGACAGCATATAGTGTCAAGCAAGTGGTATTGACTCTTTTCAAGAGTTCATTCAACCCGATTCCTTCTGGCCAGTCAATTAATACAATAATTATGAATGTCACACAAAGTTTAATCTTATCTCCCGCTTCTTTCCTAAATTTTATAAACGGCCTTGTGTCCGCTCGAACGCCAGCATGTCCCTGCTCTGAGTTAATCCCTACCTTTTGATAATATAGGACGATTGTTGACTCAGGCACACTATACTTATTCTTGAGATTAGGCCACCCCTCCAAAGTACTGCATTTTCTTTAATTCAATCTACCTGCAATCTCAGTGGATATAGTATAAATAAATGGAGCAAAATTCTTTAATTTCAGCTACAAGGACTTGTGGATACTCCCCTAGTAGAATGCATTCCCACACACTGTGAAGTAAACAGGCACGTTGTAAAATAATGGTGACAGCGATAGGATTGAGGAAGTGAATCGCGTCTCTTGATACCACAAAACGGACAGTCCAGATATATATATATATAAATACTAGTTAATATTAAAACGTTCGCGAGTATTTTAAAAAATGTAAAGAATTGTCTGGTGGCAGCGGTTAAAACTCTCATACTGGTATTGGCCACAGCAATTTTTTCTAGTAGTTGATAACAAGGCTTTTAATTCATCTTTATTTTATTGCAAAACACAAATTTAAAATATAATTTTCGATTTATTTAAAAAATTTATAACAGAACTCTAAACAAAAAGCGATGACACTGAAAAAAATAGCGATTCCATATAGTTTAAATAATAGGATCAAATGACGAAACGACAATTTTGCAAATGGATGTTCAATATCCCTGAACCTCTGCACCAATCCAGCCGTAACACCCTCATGAAAATTCATTTTCTTCCATCGTACGTAAAACCCATGCTCATGGAGTCTCATTATGAACAAGGACAATGGCTCCACAAATGGTGAATCAAGTCGAACAAACATGAATTGAGGTCAATCAATAAACTCCACATCAACTGCACGCATTTTTGGACGTTCTAAAAGTAATTGTTGCTGGGCTGCGAACTCCCATGTTTCTTTATGGGTGAGATATCCAAAAGAGGTGTTTAGTGAGATTAAAGCATGACGGGTTGATATAGGGTCGTTATTGACGACGTTTCCTTTATACTTATTCAAGACTTTAAACTTGTTTGTTAGTATGTTCATCTGCTTCAAGCTTGCCATTACCTTTTGACCCGATTTGAGAATACATTCAGAATCTTTTTCTTGTCGAGCATATACAATCTTTGTAAGGAATCCAGCTAGGTGAGCGAGGTATATATTTGATAGAATGAAACCTAGGATTAAAATTTGTATGTAAAACATTTTCCACATTAGTATGTCTCTTGTAGAGGTGAGAAAACATACAGGAAAATATATGATACCGCTGATCGTATCAAGCAAGAACATCCCGAATTCTTTATTGTAATTCGTTTGAGATCCTGTAAAATATCCCGCGACGGCGATGTATAAAACTATGACAACAAGTGCTATCCAGACCTCTAGTTGAAATGGCAGGGAAATATATTCTGATGCTGCAATTGGATTGGGTTCTGGAACAATGAATATCCATTTCGAAAACAGCATTGGATAAGACAAACTGAACAGCTTCTGATCGTAATCTAATCGACTGATCATGATAATATGAATTTTGTGCTTTGTCATAATTCTTAAAATTTCGTTAGGTTGATAGATTTTGATAGCGTCTGTTATTGGTACTTCCTTAAATGTGGCATTAAACTGCTTTACGAAATACAAATATGTTAAGGCTCCATAGCCAGTTAAAATAGTTTCTCCGTCGGTGTTAATATACTTAAAACTAAAAGGAGCTTCTTCAGGAACTGGGGACTGCAGCAGATATCCTTTTAAATCCTTGAATTTATTTGGGTATATCTCAGATATTTCTGCGACTGTCTTATTTTCCAAGTGAACTTCTGGAAATGGACTGTAGCTCATTAGAATTAACTCATTATTATTTCCTTTTGAAATGAGTAAAGCATTTATAATATTCATACTCCAACACCACTCAAACAAGTCCATCATTTGTTCTTTTTCATATCTAGTCTGGTACGAAATAAAAACCACTTTAGCCAATCGCAGTCCTCGCATAGACACGTCCAAAGTACTTAGAACATTATCGTAGCTTTCGGAAAGAAATACCAAAAAAAGCGTGTTTTTATTGAGTATGTTACTTAAAGTATGGCTTGAAGACTCTGTTAAACTCAGGAGAGAAACACCTGCTTCGGATATACCAGCAAAATCTTTTAAAAAGGTTGATGTACAATTATTTTGGGCTACAAAAACTATATTTTGAATATTATAAAACTTCTGCAAGTTAAAAATAAATGAAATTAGCTTGTCAAAATTCATTTCAACTATCGATAATATAAGCAGTAACATCAGTAAGCAAATAGTAAGGATTGTCTTTATTAGAGGACCACTTTATACTAACTGAAATCCTAGGAAGGGGTTGAGATTGATGTATAAGAATAAACAAAGATAATTGTTATTTTGCACTTATCCACTTCATTAATCAACATTATTTACTTAAAGACGCCACAATTAACTCGAACAATTAATCATGAAATAACAATTCGAAGACTTTGTCGCTAGGCATGGGATTTAAAATTTTAAGAATACATGAGTTTGTAAGAGAGTAAAAAAAATGATAGCTTCATAGATGATTTAAGGTCGATTCACACATTACCGGGACGTGGCAGGGACGTGCCAAGGCCGGCACAGTGAAATCCGGGGCCCGTCGAAAGAAAGCATTCACACATCTCAGGGAACTCTAATCCGTGATTTCTTTCAGTATATAGTTTCATTCCACGTTAACGATACGCTAACAATATTTAAAGTTTTTATCAAGTTCAATGGCATCATTTAATACCGAAGAACTGGCAATTATTGCGATAGCCTTAGATGAAGAGGAACAAAGTGCTACAAAAAAACGTAAATGGGTTCATGAGGCGTGGAAAAAAAGACAAACAGAGGGAGAATTCCATACTTTATATAAGGAACTTATAAGTGATGAAAGAAAATTCTATGAATACATATTTCAGAATGTCGGAAAACTATTTCAATACACTTTTACATAAGTTAGAAAATTATTTAAAAAAGGAAGATAGTCACTGGAGAAAAGCCATATCACCAAGGGAACGTTTATCAATTTGCTTGAGGTAAGTACGTTTTAAAAAGAAACTACAATTTTAGTCCATCAGTAATAAATATTTATTAGAAAAGCTTAAGTTTCCGGAAAATTTGAAATTATTGTTATATTTGACGATGAATCTTGACTGTTGTTTGACGTAGCAACGGAATTAACCGAATATTCATTTTGTACTATAAAAGTAGCAGGATTCCCATCCTTGAACATCTCCATCTCATATTTTTGAGCAACAGCAAATATTTCGGACTTAGCTAAATTTTGATAAAGTGCTAGGTTTTTTAAAGTCGCGCAATACCAGATAAAAATGCGTCCATAGGATGTTGTTGTGATTCTTCTTTCTTTTTTAAAATATACTCCATCAAAGATGAAGCTGCAGTTTTTGGTGCCCTATTTTTTCTGCATGTAGGTGGTGTTGGCTTCGCCGGAAGCGGAGTGAGTGTCACTGGAGTAGCAGGTGTTCCTGGCGATGGAGATGGCGTACAATCTGAATATGGAAATGGCTCAGGACCTGGGGATGAAGCTGCAACGGCTAATGGAGAGTCATCTGATGTCGGATTACTAAGCCCTGTTTCGTCATCCTCTAACATGGTTTCGCCTTCTTGGTTATTGAGGTTTCCACTCGTCTTTCGCTCTTGAAAATATCGTTTCAAAAACGATAGTTGTTCATGATATTTAGGAACCGATTTTTTAAGGGTTTTGCGATATTGGTCTCTTATATTGTTCCACCTTGATCTGCATGTTAAACCTGCAAATTATAAGAGCATTTTATATTTTTTTACAGATATCGATCAACAGGGATTCCTTGAAAACAATTTCTTTCAGTTACCGTATAGGCCATAGTACAGCGCATAAAATTGTGACGGAAACGTGTAAAATGATAACCGAGAATTTGATGAATGAGATGTTACCAAGGCCGACCGAAGAAAAGTGGAAATCTATTGCCAGTGACTTTAACACACTTTGGAACTTCCCCAATTGTTTAGGAGCTCTAGACGGCAAGCACATCACAATTCAAGCTCCTCCGAATAGCGGATCGTTGTATCATAACTATAAAAAAACATTTTCCATTGTTTTACTAGCACTTGTTGACGCGAATTATAATTTTGTTGTTGTCGATGTTGGTTCCTATGGAAAGAATAGTGATGGTGGAATCTTTGCAAATTCGGGCCTAAGGAAAGAACTTGAACGAGGAACCTTATCTGTACCAAAAGACTCAGCACTACCAGGCACATCGACTGAAGTTCCTTATGTTATTGTTGGAGACGAAGCATTTCCTCTAAAAACATATTTAATGCGACCATACCCAGGGCAAAATTTAGATACCTCTAAACATACTTTTAATTATCGTTTATCAGCGAGAAGAATTGTGGAAAACACATTTGGAATTTTGTCGCAAAAATTTAGAATATACAATAGGCGTATTCAAGCCCTACCAAAAAACGTGGATAATATAGTACTGGCAACTTGTATCCTACATAATTTCATAAAAAATATGATTCATGCACCTTTACATGCACAAATGAAATAATGGAAACAAACGAGGATATAAGCGAAACCCTTAATGATCTACCTGATCAGGGTGGAAATGCCACAACCGAAGCTTTTCGTATTAGGGAAATTTTCAAAACATATTTTAGTTCCGAAGTTGGCTCCGTTCCATGGCAATAATTGAAAAAAAAATATATATATACATTTGATAATCTAAAATTTAAATTACAATTCAATAAAAATTCAAAAATGGCAACTGAAATTAATGAAATAAATTAAGAACTTACTACCTATTACTATTTAATTTTTCTCCGATTTCCTTCCAAATGCCATCCTTTAATTGAGCATCCACATATTTCGGATGCGACAAATCATACAAAATTTTATTTCCCCGTACTAGCTCAATTAGCATTTCGTCGTTTATTAATAAACGTTCCATCGCAGTGTCCGAGATTTTCTAAAAAATATCGTCGACAACGATTTTCTAAAACACGGTCTGGTCCCGCCCCGGACACTAATTCCCGGTATTACCACTGGCACGGAGAAGTGTGGACGCGCCCATTGAAAAGTCTTGCGATGAAATTTTTTCCCGTCCCTGACGGGTTACGTCCCTGCCACGTCCCGGTAATGTGTGAATCGACCTTTATTCTTTGTTTTCATAGATGTCATATATGTAGTAAGTGGAAATCCAACTTGACTATCAGACGGGCTAGCAAATAATCAAATAAGCTCAAGTTCAATGGAACTACAACCTAACAAAGCTTTAGGAAAATAAATATTCAACCAGCAGGCTGGGTGATTCTCCTTTCAAAGCTTCACTTCGAAGCTTTAAAGCTTCCTACGCCGACGAGCTTTCAAGCTATAAAATAAACTGCTTCGTCAAGCCAGCATTAGTCGTTTACCAGGCTCGTTCCGGTGAGGTCACGTTCTCCGGTCCTATACCGTGTCGAGGTATATGATCCGGCAAGCTAAAAACACATGCCGAATACCTGTGGGATATTGCCCAGGTGTTGTCCACGTGTATGATGACAATGTTAGTGGCAGCGTTTCTTATACCGTGGCGAGGTGTATGATCCGGCACGGTAAGAACACCCACACAAACATATCCACACCACATACCGACCACTACCGAATAACTGGAGAATTTTTCCTGGGCCGTGTCGAGGAGAATGTTTCCCGAATGTTGGTCGAAGTGTATGATCCGACAGTGTTCTTGGCAACATTTTCTAGACGAGTGTCAAGGTATGACCCGACCAAACACCGAACACCCCGCTATACCCATATCCCCGTAGACTACCCTAGTAACTAACCGTAACACCCATGTAGAGAAAACTAATTAGTAAATAGCTGCTTACCGATACCAATATGTATCCAGAGATAAAAACAAGAGATACTAGTAGAAACATGTAGCCAAGAATAATTAGTAGTTATTTAGAGTTATGGCATTAAATTGTTAGTATATAAGAATTTTTTGATAAATATTATTTTTTAAGACGGTTTTTTTTCTCATAAGACACACCCTCCCTTAAAAAGGAGGTTTAAAACGCAACTGGTCGACAAACCATGATACAATCTACATGTAATATAGTCTATTTATTTTGATATAACTGACGATATCTATCTCTTTATAGATACCGTTTACTTTAGTGGACCAATAATGTCTCTTAAGATTTTCCTCTCAAAACTTGGGAGTCATGAGATATCGCCGCTTTGAGAATAAATAAAATACTCATATTCCTCAGAGGTACATGGCATCCCACCAGCTTACCCGCTTATTAATTGGGTGCGTCACCTTGTTCACCTTGTAGTCTGGTACTGCATCACAGCCTTTGTTGGCTGTTAAGAGGAATTACTTGTTTTCGGAGGCATAACCAGGCCCACCACATCACCTTGCGTGGTCTGGGGCTAAAATTTGTTTGGGGGCCCGTTCAGGATATTAAAATTTCAAAAAATATTTGACTAAAAAAAATTGGGGTAAGAATAAGTTCATGCAGAACATTGAATATAGATACTGAACGGTCGGTTCTCTTTCGATTCGGTGGTCAAGCAGCATATTGGACGTGGTTGGTACCTAGGTACCTAGGTACCTATGTGGTATAAGTGCTTCCAAAACACATTCTATGGAAGGGAAAAAAGAAGTACTTTCTCGCCTGAGCAGGGGCGTAGGAACCCTATGGGCAGAGTGGGCAGCTGCCCACCCAGGAATTTCCCTGGATGGGTCATGCCCACTTTGTTAAAGGGATTAAAAATTTTATTGTTTTAATACAAATTGGTGTAAGACCATTTTCGGGGCAAAAAGATCGCTTTTCACGAGAAAGTCGACCTTTCTAGTCTATCCGGATTAGATGACTCAACGATAATCCTCTAGACAGAACTTTTGACCATGCGTAACCAATGCACTTTTTGACTTTGGATTGGCTATGTCCTTTTATGGTCTTTTGTTTTCAATAGCCAATAGGACAACCAAAATTGATGATCCTATTGTCACTATTATAAGTATCCCCTGTTTCCAACTAACTTAAAATCATGCATCGTGCAAGTTTACTTCAGTTTGCTTTTGTCAAGAGCACTGTTAGTTGCAACAAGTTTAAATTGTGTCTTGTATCTTCTACAACTTAAATGTTGAAATTGTGTCTTGTGTCTTATATGTGATTATTGAACGAGTGCCCAACGAACTCCGCCGTCGTCTGGTCCCAAGTCCAGGGTGTGAAAGGAGGAGAGTGGTCGACCTGCCGAATTGACCGAAGAAACTAGGCAAGAAACTGCATTTTTTAAATAGGCCCTAGCAGCAGCGTGAGTTCGACCATTTATTTGAGAAAACACTTGAACAATCGATCCAGTTTGACTTGAACACTTTCAAAGAAGCCCGCGTGAGACAACCGAACAAACGTTACGAGCATACTTCAAAATCTTCTCCACCAAAGATTTGACTTTCAGCCAAAGATTTGTTAAAAAAAACCTATTTCGAAATTTTGGATTTGCAAATATCAGAATTGAGTGAAAGGTTCGACCAAAGTGGTAGTGGTAGTGTAGTGTCACTCGAAACTGTCTTTGTTAAACGCGACTAATGGTTTAGTTGGCGACGAAGCAAAGCTCGCGGAAGAACTTGGTGTCTTTGCTGAAGATTTCAATATTAGTAGATTGCATGCTCCAAAGTATGCCTTTTTCTGCTCCAAAGTGTGCCTGACACTGAGAGCTCCAACTGTTCCGAATTGAGCGACAAACTCGCGAAGCTACCGACGACAACTAAAGATAGGTACATAATGTTGGATGAAGTAGTTTTACTGATAATTTTGATCCTAACGGTACCTGCATCCGCCGCGACTTCTGAACAATCATTTAGCGCTTTAAGAAGGTTAAAAACTTATTTAAGAAATTCGATGTCCCAAAAGCGATAACACACCTTTTGCATGTACATAAAGAACTCACAACTGCTTTAGATTTGAATGTTATAATGAAAGAATTTGTCGCATGGTCAGAAAAACGCAAATCTGTGTTTGGCAAAAATCTTAGTACTCTAGGTTTAAGGTTGAGAAAAGTTGAATTATAATTTAAGTCTTTTGTATTGTAATTTTTGCAAGAAAATGTAAAGTGAACAAGTTTGAAAAAACTGAAAATGTAAATGGATAAATTGTGTAAATAAAATTGAATTATAAAAACGCAAAATTTTTAAAAAATTGTGTAGAACCAACAAAAACTGTTGAGTATAATATTAATAAACAATCACAAACATGTTTCATACAAAATTATTATCATTGAAAAGCTAGGGTAAAGATTTCAAACCTGCCCACCCAGCAAAAATTTCGTTCCTACGCCCCTGCGCCTGAGCCACCGGCGTGTTAATGTAATTGTAACGGTCAGTTTTGCACGAAATCCCTAAATAACTACTTGACTCAAAATCACTGTCGGGAATGAAATCTAGAAGTTGTTCGGAACAAAAAATTAGGCGGAGAAAAGAAAACAAAAGACAGGAAAGGAAAATTTTGTAGGTAGTCAGTTTCTAGAGTTTTTGGCAGTCAGTTTTTCTAGGGTTTTTGCAGAGGTTTTGAGGAATCAGTTCTGAAACAGATAGTTTTTTTCAATCCGAGCGAAGTACGGTCTATGTTGTGGTTCGAGCGATAGCGAAAAAAAATCCATAAGTTATGCACTAGCAGAGATACGTTCGCTAATCATCCGAGAATAGCAATACCTGGCCTGGCCTGAAGGAAGATCGGGATCTGAAGGCGAACGGTTCGGTCCGCGAACCTAACCCAACTGAGAATCTAGTGGTAGGCGAGCTAGTGAATTCCGTGTGACCGCTCCGATTTGTTATATGTTTGTGATTGCGCTCTTAGTCAGGCTTTTCCGGGCTTCTGGCTGAGGGGGCAATACCTCGCATAAATGGCGCCCAGTATATAGTCGCGCCATTATGCTGTTACATAAAGTCTTGTTTGTACTAGAATGCTTCTGCAGAAGTATTTCTAGAAATATTTTTAAAGTACATCCATTCCATACTGGCTATATTCTCTGCCTACTTGAAGCGGCATATTAGCTCGAAATTAGATTACGTTCTTCAGCTGTCATTTGAAAAACTATTATATTTCTTTCTTTTATCGTGCTTTTATTTCTTTATTAATAATTTTGTCTCCTCATATTTCCACAAATTGCTTTTAGACACATTTACATGCCTAACTTTCACAATTTCAGCCACTCAAGCTTTACATGACAAACACTCGAAAATTTCCTTTTGTTCGACAGTCGAGCTGCTTGCGTTCACATTTGTACTTGACGTACCTACGCTTCAACAAGTAAGCTTCAAGCTAGACTTGGCAAGTCGGCTGCTCAAACACAATAAACTGATATAATATCCAAGTGTTCAACCGCTGGGCTCATAGCCTTCTCCAGGCTACTCTTAGCCTATTATATCCTTTTTATATCTTCCGGCTTAGCTTGCTACTAGACATAGCACCATGACGCGAACGACTTGACCGACTGGTAGTATAAAGAATTATACCTAAGCTTAAGCTTTCACACATAAAAAATTCGGGTTTACGATATAGTCTTTTAATTAAATTCTTTGTAGGACTATATGGCATGGCTTTTATTTTCAGGGGTTATTCCTGAATATCTTTAAAAAAAGGGGGCTACCCCCAACTATTCACTATGATACAGAGTTAGAAGAAAAAAGAAACTTGAGTAAATCCACTTAGAAGATATTTAGTAATAGAGTTAACCCTTCTAACACAGAAGGCGCTCTTCTCAGCTGAGCCTACTCACCACACTCTAGCGCTGAGATGAGGCTCACAACTAAGCATACAAACATAAAATTAGTAAAATTAAAAACATCCAAATTAATGTAACCCATCCAAATTAAAGTAACCCACGTAAGCAACAAGAAACATAAGCGGTCACGTGAGATTTAAAAGACTCCTTTTAAGGGCATCTTTACTAATGCTCACGCTAAACACATTAATATTAATGTTAACATTAATGAGCATGCAATTGACAGGTTCAAATCTGCCGTAATTCGTATTAGAGGAGCCGATTTGTAAAAGAGGTGGTCCTCTCAGATTATAACGACTCTGTCTAAACGGAAACCTAGAAAACCTGAATGGACTTTTCCATTAAGGAGCTGATGAACAAATACAACATCGGCCACCTGACGACGCTTGTGAAGAGAGCTTAATGGAAGAACTATTGGGTTTTCCCAAGAAATATGATTCAGTGCGAATCGAACAAACCTTCATTGTACCGATTCAATTGTTCTAACATGCAAATTGTAGTGAGGAGACCAAACCTGGGACGTATAGTCGAGTAATGGTCTGACAAGAGAAATCTAAAGGTATTTTGTGATCAAGGGGTTATTAAATTCTTTGGAACGTTTTATAAAACCCAGGACTAAACTACCTCTGGAAGAGATATAGTTGATGTGAGTGGAAAAATCCAGCTTACTATGAAATCGAATTGTGAGATCTTTAACATATGTATATGGATCATTCCATGTCAAACCGAACGCTTAATAATAATTGATGATTCCAATTTTTTTGAAATTTGGCAGGCGCATTCTACACATGAAATAATGAAAAGCGTGTTTCGCGAAAAAAATTTGGATTTTTTTTTTTTTCAGAAGATATAGACGGTTGTAAGTTGCAAGAAATTTCAAAAAAACGACGTTCGGCCGACCTTTCAAATTACTGTATCGTCGAAACCATTAGTCGTACAAAAAAATGAAACAGGTCGATTTTGAAGATATCGAGTCACTCTATGTAGTTTTTTAAGTGTGACCCCGTTTGAGTTCCATTTTCAAATTTTCACTGTTTCCTTAGAATTGAAAGGGGAGCACGATGATATTTTTTCCAAAATTTTAAGTTGGTGATTTGAAGGCGAAAAGTGGTAATGAAACTTTATAAACAAATTAATAATAATTTATTAACACCAAACTCAAATTTTATTTATACCACTACATAGAGTGACTCGATATCTTCAAAATCGACCTGTTTCATTTTTTTGTACGACTAATGGTTTCGACGATACAGTAATTTGAAAGGTCGGCCGAACGTCGTTTTTTGATATTTCTTGCAACTTACAACCGTCTATATCTTCTGAAAAAAAAATCCCAAATTTTTTTCGCGAGACACGCTTTTCATTATTTCATGTGTAGAATGCGCCTGCCAAATTTCAAAAAAATCGGAATCATCAATTATTATTTTTACCGAAAAGCGTTCGGTTTGACATGGAATCACCGATATGTAGCTTCTAAGAACGAAAAAAATCCAATGTTCTTCACTTTTTTAACATTTTCCGATTAACAGTTTTTTTTGTGAATTATTTATATTTATTTTCTTAGTAAGCCAAGTTTTTTACTTTAATTACTACTTCAGATAACATCATCTCCAAATTTTGAGTAAAATTACCCCACCTCCCCTTCCCTTCAACGTCCAAAAATTGCTTCTGGATCACCCCCTGTAATAACTCCATCGTAGCACGAATTGTGAATGTCAAAAGTCAAAAATGAAGTACATATAAAAAAATAAAGAAAACTAGTTTGAGAATAGAAACAACAGGTAAAAATAGTTGTGTAAAACCGCAGGATAAATACAGTAAATATTAAAGGAAAGGGACTAAAAAAGGGACAAAACAATAAAATAAATAAAAGAAAGAGATAAAAAAATGTAAAGTTTGTTTTTCCTATCTGCTTATGCAAAGTAACCAAAAAGTGAGAAGTCAATAAATAAAATTATCGAATTAAAAGGTGAGGAATAGACAATCCAGAAAGGGGCAGGTGTACTTCCCGTTCATTCGAAAGCACTCTCTTGTCCCTTTAGTGTGATAGGCCATCACTAATAGAAAAGGCACAACATTTTCCTCTAAATTCCATGCTTTTACATTTTTTGCTTTGTAATGAAAGCAAAGTGTTAAATAAAGTAGACTGGGATAAATAAACAACATAAACTAATTAATTTCGATAAATTCTTAGTCCGTAATCGAATGAAATTTTCAATTAGTAATAATGCGGTTTACAATGAAGAAATTTCGAAATATTATTGTCTTGATAAATTTACTACTTTTGTCATCGGGAGTTGAAATAAATTTAAATAAAGTAAACGAATTTATTTGTAATTTACAAACATTTTACAAATTTCAAAATATAATCGTTTTAACACCAAATAATTGTACGTCGTTGTTTCTAGATGAGCTTGCTTATTTGAAGAAAGCAGATATTACATTTCTGTGGTTTACGAAGTCTCCAAATATAGTTTTGAGTAATATTGTTAATAAAAATTCGCTGGTTGTAGTTTTCATAAAGGAGAGTAGTGATAACATACGTCATATTTTAGATGGGTCTACAAAAGAAAGGCGGTCAATGAAAGTAATATTTGTGCTATACAAAAATCAAATCAAAATAGACGGCGTAATGGGCCTATTTAATTGGTGTTGGGATACGAATATCATAGATGCATTACTTGTTTCAAGAGGATATAATGATGACTTAGTTCTTTTAAGCTATAATCCATTTCCAGAAGTTCATCTAGAAAACAAAACCAATTCGGAAATATCTGAAATTTTTCCGAATAAATTTATGGATTTAAAAGGATATCAACTAAAATCACCAGTTCCACAAGATCCTCCTTATGTATTTAGGTATGTGGATGATAATGGAAAAGAAGTTATTACCGGACTTGCAGCTTTAATATATCTCCAATTTAAAGATACCTACAATGCGACATTTAAAGAACTACAAATTCACAATTCTACCGAATTGTATAATTCGAGAGTTATTTTCAATTTTATGACCGAAAACGAAATCCATTTCCTCATGCTATGTCATCTAGAATATGATCATGAACTATTCAGTTTGTCACATCCAATGTTACTAACGAGATGGCTTCTGATCGTTCCAAAATCGAAGCCACTTCCTAAGTGGTCCTATATAGCGTTGGCCTTCAACTATGAATTATGGTTAGCCCTTATCGCCATTGTCCTATATATTTCTGCTGCCGGATACTTCACTGGAATTGCAACGAAATACAATCGTGAATATGGAGTTTTCCTACTAAACATAATCAGCGCAATTTTTTACTTACCAATATATTTTCTTAAATCAAACCGAAATTTTTTATGGAGAATTTTTTTCGCGCAAATAGTGATTCTTGGTTTTATTATATCCAATTTATATCTCGCCCGTTTAGCCTCCTTCCTTACAAAAACTGTGTATTTACCAGAGGAAAAGGATCCAGAAAAAATTCTACAATCAGGACAGAAGATCTTATCGTTTATGCCAGTTATCGAGCTATTGAAACGCAAGTTTCAATTCTTGTACAAGTACAATGAATCTATTATACAAGACACGCCATTGAACGCCATTAACTCAGTTATCAGACTGGACGAATCCATTGGCCATTTTACACATAGGTATACTTGGCTATTTGCAAGGCAACAACAACAACTCTTAGACCGGAAAAGGATGCGAAAAATCCTAATGGACACAATTGACAGACCATATTTTATGATCATTAAACTCGATTCGCCATTTGTCGAGCCCTTGTCCTTGTTCATTTTGAGATTGCATGAACATGGATTTTACATAAGATGGGAGCATCTTAATTTTCATGAAGGCGTGAAAGCAGGATTGGTGCAGAGATTTCGAGATGTTCATGATTCTTATAAAACCATGTCTGCCGAACATTTAATTTTTATTTATATATTATACGCGATGTTTATCAGTGTGATTATATTTTGCGTAGAGATATGTATGAAACGTTATTTTCAATAAATAAATAAAAAATGTATTAAGTTTATCGTTTCACTTTACAATTAATTAATATACTTACAATTTGTAAATGTCGACTTCAAAGAAAGGACAAGTCTTCTATCTCCTTGATCTTTTTCTTATTTCTCATCCAGCGCCTTCTCCTTTGAAGTCAATTTACCTCTTGGCTATTCGGACCACTGCTTAGTCAGTGCTAACTTCACATTCAAATTTACTACACCTCTTCAACCAGTTAGAACTGAATGGCATTATTGGAAGGGTAATTGGCTGGGGCTTATTCATTATTTCCAATCCTCCTGACTGGACCTGTATTTCCGAACCAAAGACGTTAACTCTGCCGTTATCCGTATCATCAAAGGCAGGAATGCATTTATTCATTCCTCAGTGTAACAAATCTGTAAAGCCTAGGCCCAACGGATGGTTTAATCGGGAATATATGAACGCAATCAGAAACAAATAAGCCTTTCGAGATACAAGAGTTCCGCGAGTGAATGGCTCCGTCTAGGGTATATAACTAAAAATTCCTGCAGTCACCATCAAGAATGTCAAAACTTCATTGGATAACAAATTAAGAAGTAAACTCTTTAATGCAGCCTCTGGTAACAAAAACTTCTATCAAGAAAATTGACTACATCCACAACTCCTTCCTTCCTTCATAACAGACAGCAAATCCACTGCCGAATTTTTAGCATCTCTGTATGCCTCAAATTCTTCTTTACCCGAAACTGATACGGTTCTGGAGAACAACGCCCATTTAACGGATAGGGTTTTTTTCAGAACTCGCGAGGTGAAAAGGAACCTATGGTCTTAAATCAATGCGCTTCACCTTTGGCTGCGCAAACTTTTTGAGCTATCTTATCCCTCCGGAGTTTATCTAGACTCTTGGAACCTTGCCCATGTTCAGCCATGTGACACCAGCCTTCCCTGTAACCAGGGGCGGATGGGCCATGTGACGAACCGGGAAATTTCCCGGTGGGCCGGCTGTTCAGGGGCCGCAGGGCCGGTGGCTGAAAGTACGTCTTGAGTTTTTATATTTCTTCTTCCGACTGCCCATATATAACTCTCAAACTATTATGTTTTGTTTATTTTGTGGTAAAGATATTTTCAAACTCCGTGACATTTGGCGCATTCTGGGCTACAAAGCTCTTAAAAATGCTTAAAAGCTTGACAAAAGCTTCATTTAGCTCCTCGTATCAAATCACTTGTTTTTATGTAATCAGTCATGCCTGCGTATTGCTAGAGGGAGGTGTATTTTTCTGGCGCTTTAATGATGATTATTTACAAAATTTACAAATTCTGAATGAAAAACGTCGTTTTATATATATTTTTTTAATTTGAGGTTTTTGTATTTTACTCAATTTGTAGCGATTTCTATTGCAAAATTAGAAATTTGTGTTTTTAGCACTTTGATTACTAGACTCTGTAATAAACCTATGCTCTATTTATAGCCCAGTGGATAACGGTTTTTGGCTCCGAATTCTTTCGGACAGCGCCGAATCATGCAAAATTTGGAGTAGGTAGAAGTTCAAGAAACAAAAGTTATATTGTGTTGAGGTGTGCGTTTTCCCTGGGGTTGAATGCTACCCCTTCTAGGGGGTGGAAATAGGCGCACTCAAAATAAATCATAAATCTATAGAGGAGTGGATTGAAAGCAAAATATGTTATATACATGTTTTTCTTTAAATCAATATTTCACGAGTTATTCGCGATTGAAATTGTTGATTTTTCATCTAAAAAATGCATGTTTTAAATGGGTTTTTCTGAATAACTTAAAAACCAAACGTTTTTTTTTCAAAATACATATTGTAGAAGAAATAAAGCTTTTAGAATAACAAATCGATTGGTGATTTATTTATTTCTGTAGATGAAACACAACTCGAGGTATGACTCTTTAAAAATAGCCGTTTTGCTCGCCGAAAACTGACGTTAAATAAAGACAAAACGACGAATTTTTGGAGAAAAACTAATTGGACCTTATATAAAGTACTTGTAAAGACCTTTATAATGAGCTTTGGTAAAATTCATTAGCATCGATGCTAAGCTGGAGTTATGATGAAAATAACATGGTTTTCTTTTTCCCGAGAAAAAAGCTGCAATAAAACAAATGCCTTCATGACAAGAATTGAAAGTAAACGAAACTCATGTACTTTAACTTTGTTTAGGTATTAACAATATGTTTGAAAAAAAGTTAGATTTACGTTAACAATAAACTTTGAAATTTTTGAAAAAAAAAAAAATCCTTTTTTCCGCAATAGATAAAAACTAAGTGAGATACGAAAAAACTGATGACACAGAAACGAAGGGCTTTTCTAGAGAAAATTTTTGGTTTTGTTTCGATTCTGTGCGATGAAAACCAATTGAGATATGTACATATCTTCGTTGTAAGTTCGCATATGAGTGCGAGGAGAACCTTTCCCGAGCAATTTAAACTTTAGAATCTCAAAAAGTAAGGGTTCAAAACAGTTCAACTTTGCAGGACTTGTATCCCTTGAAATTCCCTGCGAATTGAATTTTGTAGCGATAATATATCTCTATTTTTTTCTATTTTCCAATGAAATTATTGTGGTCAATAAAAAAAGTGACGTGCAAAAATATTAATTAATTGAAAAGCAAATGTTGCTTGTTCAAATCTAATTTATTGACTGACTTAAATAAATATATCTACTTACAAGTGTTTTGCCTTACGGACCTGGCCAGCTTAAATCTACTACAGATCGGCCAGCCTGACTGATAATCGTCCCGATTATACACCACTGTTTACAATGTATATTTTTACAGCATATTTACATTTGATACTAACACATATATTCGATAAGGTTTGCTTTATTTGCCCAAACATCCAACAACACAAAATAACTCAAAACAAGTAACTAATTAAAAATATATGGTTTCATATTGGCCGGACTACAGATTCCTTTATAGGGTAACCTGGTTAACTGATGTCCTTCAACATCTTTTATAACATATCTATCATTTTTTAAAACTTCAACTATTTCATATGGTCCGCGATATTTCGGAAGCAATTTTTTATTAACGCCCGGAGTTTCATCATTTTTTATCAAAACCAAATCACCTTTTCCGTATTTCCTAGGTGCCTTGTGCCTTTGATCAAAATAATTTTTATTTATATTGTTGTGACTTTTGTATTGTATCAGCTGCTTTCTCCCTGATCTCGTCTAAATTTTCCTGACTATTTTTCATTCAAATATTCTTCTAATGCACCACAGAACTCCCCCCTTTGTCTAACACCAAACAGAAGCTGGCTGGGTGTGTATCCAGTACTGCGATTGACAGTATTATTTATTGCGAATTCTACCTTGGTTAACTTTTGATACCAATTTCCGGTAGAAGTGCTGTCGGCTTCCTTAGCTAACATAGGAGTTAGAAGTCTATTGACTCTTTCCACTTGACCGTTGGCCTGTGGGGAATGAGTGGCTACTTTAACATGAACAACATTATTGTTCACGCAAAATTCCGAGAACTCAGTCGAAGTAAAACAAGTACCACGATCAGAAATAAGTTTTGAAGGTCTACTATATGAACTGTAATATATGTTAAGACAACTAATTACCTTTTTTGTTTGGGTATTTTTTACAGGATATAACTTCGTGAATTTAGTAAAAGCATCTATTACAACCAAAATGTATTTAAATCTATTTCTGGTCGAGGGTAGGGGGCCGAAATGATCAATATGAACTACTTCAAAAGGCGAATTCCCTTTAGGGATGCTGTGTAAAACACCCTCCACTTTACCAGAATTCGACGAGAAGTAAGCGCACTTTAAACATCCATCAACAAATTGCTTAATTTTGTCCTTCATTCCGGGAAACCAATACGTTTTCCTGAGGTATTCATATAGTTTGTCCACTCCCAGATGACACAATGAGTCGTGATGCACTTGAATTAAAGGACCCTCCATCCCTTTCGGTACATAAAACATTATTCCTTTATTGCTTTTCTTGTACAATAAGCCATTAACCAGAGTGAAATTATTATTTCTGCCAGTTTCAACTTCATGCATGATTTCTTTGATTCCCAGATCTCGAGTTTGAGCTACCGCGAGAGCATAATCAAATGCAGTGGCGGCTCGTCCTTAGGGGCTAGTGGGGCTTAGCCCCACCAGAAATTATCGATCAAATCATAATCATACATTTTTAATTATGTTCATTTTTGCAAAGAAGCAACGCAATTTTTTTTGTAATTTATTACAATTTCTAAAAAAAATCTCAAAATAATACCCCACAAAAAAATTCGAAGTTGAACTTCATAAAAAAAGTATCAAAAACAAACCAAATAAAAAAACAAAAACAAAGAAAAACTCAAAGCTCTCTTCCCTCTATCAAAATAATCTGGCCGAATCATAATGCCATTCCTATAGGAAAAATATATTTACATGTAATTCTCTACCCTCAAGGGCTATCGTTGAGTCAGCCCCGAAAATGAACCATTTTGTATGCTAAATTTCTTGACTGAGACGATTGATTCATGCACTTTTGTTCTACCAAGCGGGGCTAAAATTTATTAGCCCCGAGCGATTCATTGGGATTCTCTCACTGGCATGTATGGATTCTCTCGCTCTGCTGGGTTTACTCACGCACATAGAGTGTCAGTGTTGTCGATTCGTTCTTTTAGTTCTCTTGATTATATTTCTAAAGGAATTTTGCCTGCATTTGATACTAATTGGCCGAACATTTAGAAACTTTTTTTACACTTGTGGGTTTTATATACGGAAGGGCTGATTTTATTTAGCCCGTAGCAAATATTTGGATATAAATTTAGTAATAAGTAGTAAAAAGAGAAATTCTTATTGGAAAAATGGCTAATTGGAGATTGAATTTTAACTGAAAGTTCCAAGTTTATTTAAGTGAAAAATGTGTGATTGCAAAACTACGGTAGATATATATTGAATTATTCACCAATAATTACATAGTATGTATTAAATTATTAGCTATTTAACTATTTGTTAAATATTAATAAACCATTTTTTAATATATATACCTATATATATATATATTTTTCTTAGATTAGATTTATATTGATTCAATATTTGTTTTTGCTTCAAATGAATCACGTAGATAATTTATTGAAGACAAAAATTTCTAGAAGAAAAATTAGAAATTAAACGTTTAGGGCTTCAATCATTTGATTTTAAATTAATTTGCACTGCAAAATACTAAAGTAGAAAATTTTGGTCGGATTGGTGTTCCAAAAAAGAAATGGTTTACGATTAGAATAGAAAAAAATTAATTGTCTTGTTTTTATTGCGGTTTGTTTAGAGGAGAATCGGCTTGGACAAAAGGCGGTATCCGGGATTTAAAACATGTATCGGAAAAAATTAAAATCCATGAAACAAACGCTACGGAATGATCATTTTTTAAAATGATTTAAATTACCAAACCTTCTGGTTGGTCAATATTATCGCACTGGTCGATGCAGGATATGCGAGTTCTATAGCGAAATATAAATAATCGTCAAGTATTGAGTCAAATTTTAGATATCTTAAAGTTTTGCGGTGGTCACAATTTTACTCTTAGTGGCCACGATGAATGTGAATCAAGCAGTAATCGAGGAATATTTCCTGATATGGTTACATAAAACAGATCAATAGATATCACATTCGATGACTACTTGAAGAATAATCAAATCGTAAAAACTCTTAAAAAATTAGTTACTTGAATGCTGTTTATAGATTTATCTAGATAAACTGAAATCTGAATTACAAGCAAAAGTTTGTGTATGTTCAATCTGATAAAACAAAATTAACAGATTACATTATCAATATGTGGTAAATATGTATATTCCCGAGATTCCAAATTGTAATGAAAAGCTATTGAATTGTTAGCGCAGCAAAAAGAACATCGGACAGATTATTTACATAAAACAGTTTAATTTCTCTTTTTTCTTTTACTGATTTGTTGAATTTTTGTTTTGTTTTGTTAAATATTTTATTCTTTTATTTTATTCGTTTTCCAAAGAAGTTGAGCTTATATTCTTAAAATTAGTGGCATAGGCCTAAATTTGATAGCAACGAATAGAGTTAAATTCCTTTTTATAAAATCATTTCTCAAGCCCCACCAAGTTTTAGGGGCAGGAGCCGCCACTGATCAAATGGCTCATCTTCAATATTTAAGATTTCGGTACTACGACTTAATGCGTCTACATGGCACATTCTGTTTGAAGCTCGGTGTTCAATTTTATAGTCGTACTCTTGGAGCTCTAACGCCCAACGAGAAATTCTAGGATTCAATTGTTGTTTATTCAGGGTTAGTGTCAAAGCTTGACAATCGGTTACTATTTTGAAAGATATACCAAGTAGGTAAGTTCGAAACCTGCGTAAAGCATAAATAATAGACAAGGTTTCAAGCTCGTAACTATGATACCTTGTTTCGGCTTCAGTAGTTCTTTTCGAGAAATAAAAGACGGGATGAAGCTTCCCATCGGACTGGCGTTGGAAAAGAATAGAACCAAACCCTAACCTACTCGCGTCACAATGTAATTCAGTTTCATTTTTCGGACTATATATAGCAAGAATAGGTGCCTCTAAAAGCATAGATTTTATCCTATCAAAGGATTTATGCTCCTCTTCGCCAAATTTATATGTTGCGTCCTTCCTCAAAAGATCATACATAGGTTTGGCAACTAAAGCGAAATTCTTTACAAATTTTCGGAAATAAGAAGCTAAACCCAGGAAACTGTGAACACTTTTAACGCACTTCGGAATTGGAAAATTTCTTATGGCACAAAGATTCTCTTCGTTGGGGCGTATCCCTTCTCTATTTACAATATAACCTAAATAATTAATTTCTTCATAAAGAAATCTACATTTATCGAACCTCAGTTCTAAGGAGTTCTTCCGAACAATTTCTATTACTTTTTCTAAAATCTCTAGATGTTCGTCGATTGTTTTGGTCGCCACGAGAATATCGTCCATATACACAAAAAGTTTATCTTCATTTATAAGATCCCTAAAGAGGTGGTAGATAAAACGCTGAAAACCGAAGGAGCATTTTTAAGACCAAAAGGCATTCGGATATATTCGTACTGACCTAAAGGTGTTACAAAAGAGGTGTACTTAACAGAGTCTGCAGCCATCTTCACATGGTGAAAACCATTTTTCAAATCAAGAGCAGAAAAATAATTCTTCATTCTCAACCTATCTAAAAGATCCTCAATTAGTGGCAATGGGAAATTATCCCGAACAGTATGCTTGTTGAGAGTTCTATAATCTACACACAATCTCAGCTCATCTCGATTTTTCTTTGCGACTAAAACAATAGGAGACGCATATGGCGAATTACTTTCACGAATAATATTTTTTTCCAGTAGGTCATCAATTAATAATTTAAGTTTTTCTTTATGAACGAAAGGAATACGACGGGGTGTACAGAAAAAAGGTTCGATCTTTAATAAATTTATCGACATCTCAATGTTACTACTCTTATTTTGTGTAGTTTCACATTTAGAAAAAACAGCTGATATAATGTCACTAACTTTACGTTTAATGTGATATGACAACCTCTCATTCACGTTAAAAATTGGCGTATCAATTAATTCAGTTGTATCCATATTGAGAATCTGTTGTTCAAAAGTTAATGAATTTTCGTTTTCTAAATTTATTGCATTAGAGGTCTGGACATATAAAGCTTTTTTACTGTAAACCGTTTCAGGGTTTCTGACACTTAGCTCTAAATTATTTTTTCTAATAAAATCGCGCCCTAAAACTACTGGACATCTCATCGTGAAATCTTTTACTATATATAAATCTATTTGAACAAAATTATCATTAAAACTAACCTTTGGATAACACAAACCAATTAACCCGACAGGACTGTCGTTGATTCCGAAAAATTGTTCATTAGTGGATGTCCTCACTAGGTGTGGTGGTACAAAACGTTCTTGAATAAAGCTGATACTGCTGCCAGAATCCACCAAGCTTTTTAAATGTAGTGTAAGTTTATCACCTTCTGCAGTCATTTCAAACATAAACTCTACAAAAAATTTAAAATCATTAGTAGGAGACATATTATTATTAAATTGTTTCTTCTGGTCTTCATTTTGTCCTACTGTCATTACAGTCTTCGGCTGCTGGCATTCATTAAACCGGTGTCCTAATTTTCCACATCGAAAACATGCACCTTTAACTTTCTTGGGTTTTGAACAGGCGGCACTTGTATGATCGCACTCGTTGCAATTGAAGCACTTCACATTAAGGTTTCGGTGTTGATCACTAGGTCCGGACACATTGGATTTAAAATTTGGTCCAAAAGGTACCTGCGTATGCGACTTCATTAAATAATATTTTTTGAATGCTTCCTTTAGCTCCGATATGTTGTTAGCTCCATACAACAGCATTTTATTCGCAACGGTGTCTGGAATTCCGTTAATAATATATTGGACGACATCACACTCGTCGATATCCGCTAAAGACGCAATTTCCAACATTTTGAAGACATATTGTCGCCACGTTTCATCCTTTTCTTTCTTCCTCTTTCTTAGCTCACTATGGATTTCCGCACTGGACACTTTCCTATCAAACTCCTTGAGCAGCGCATCCTTCAAAGCGTTCCAACAGTTTGCAGAAGTTGTCCTTATGAAAAGCTTTGCCGTACCAGTCATGAGCCTTTTCCCATAAATAAATGTGGTTTTTGGATCCCATCGAAGAAGTTTCGCTGAGTCTTCAAATTGAGTTAACCACCTGTGTATAGAGTAACTATCGTCCCCACTAAAAGTGTGAAATGAATCTTCAATGTCCTTGAAATTGAATTGATGGTGGCGAGGCTCTGCTTCAACTTCCGATAATTCCGCAATTTGCCTTCTTAAGTGTGCTATCTCTTTCTTCTTGAAAAGAAGCCGTCTCAAATTTTCTAACTCCCTGTCGTCGTTCTCAAGTTGACTTTGGACGTCAGGGCCATCCGGGTGGTCATCCGTGTCCCCATGTTGCTCCTCCGCCAAGATTTCGTTGAAAGCATCCATAAGATCCATTTCGGACATCCTGCTGACCGCTTCGTGAAGCCTTAGTTTCAACGTTGATTTCAGCCCTGTGGTCTCCAAACCTAACTGGGCTAACTTAACTTTTAACTCGTTCACCGTCGCCTTCTCAATAAAATCTGCAGCTCGTACAGCCGCCATTTTCAATTAAATTTTACTAAATTTGCTACGACCGATGGACAAGATAACGAAATAGAAAAACTTTTCCGCACGTGTTAACCGATTAACAACTTCCAACTTCCCGAGCCTTAATCGAGAAACCTATTTCTCGATGAACAATATTTTTCCGGTTTTTTTTAAATCTGCCCGGATTCGGTATTAAAATATTCGATTATCCCACTTCTGATCTGTGGTCAATAAAAAAAGTGACGTGCAAAAATATTAATTAATTGAAAAGCAAATGTTGCTTGTTCAAATCTAATTTATTGACTGACTTAAATAAATATATCTACTTACAAGTGTTTTGCCTTACGGACCTGGCCAGCTTAAATCTACTACATTATCGAATCAGATAAATTGTATTAATCTCGGCAATTTTAAAGCATTAATAAACACATCTACATCTTAAAAACGTATTTATGCATGTATGAAATAGCTCTTACTTTTGGTTTGGAGCCCAATTCCACTCGCTCCAAGTTGCGATAAGACAAATATGTGCCCCGCTTTAAAATTACTATTGGAGCACTCAAAAATCGCTCTTAATACCTCAAAACAAATTTAAAAAACAATACCTCAAAACAAATTTGGGGGCACCCAAAAATCACCTTAAATGCCTGAGCTTTTTTTGGACCGATTTTACTCTGTAGCCATACATCTACATCTACATTTAATATAAATGCACCATTTCAAAATTTCCAGTTGTTGAAATTTTTTCACAAATTTCTCAATATGGGGTAGTTTCTACAGGTACAGACGTTGCAATAATTTAGAAATAATAGTATAAACAAAGAGGGGATAGTAATTTATCATAAATGCACGATTAAAAATTTTAAACCGTTAAAAACTAATTTTGTTGTGATTTTCGTCATAGGGGGTTTGGAGGGGATGAAACATTGAATTAAATCATAAATTACATTCCAGTATATATTTAAACGTATTTTAATCGACATATTGCTTAAATATATTGTTTTTAAATTTTTTGTCAACAGGGGTAGTTTTCACCCCCTAAAAATAAAAAGCACACATCAAGAACATATAACTTTTGAAGAGGAGGGTAAGATAAGCTAAATTACCAAATTTCACAAAAAAATCGGTGCTGTCTGAAAGAATTCGGAGTTAATACACTATTTTTACCGCTATCCACTGGACTATTAATTTTAATGGAAAAATGCGTTACTCCCTGTAAATGTTCATATATTTTAGCCATATTCGGAAATTTAAAATAGGGCCGACAAATATTATTTCCCGGGCCGCTAAGATGCTGCCTATCCGCCCCTGCCTGTAACTACCGCCCAATAGCAATTATTTCTATTCTCTCCAAAACCATGGAGACAATAATAAACAAAAAACTTATGGGATATCTAGAATCCAAACAACTCATAAACGATAGACAGTATGGCTTCCGACAAAAAAGATCCACTGGCGATCTTTTAGTTTGCCATACAGAACACCTCAATCGAAGTTTGCATGGATCTGGTGAATCCAGTCTGGTTGCTTTGGATATCTCCAGGGCTTTTGATTGAGTATGGCATTCAGCCTTGTTAGCTAAAGTCAAACCTATTGGAGTTGACTAACTTCATTATACGTGGATTGAGAACTTCCTTTCCGGCCTTTTAATTAAGGTATTAATTTTTCTGGGAAATTAATATGAGTAATGATTCGGCTACTTTAGATCTTACACTTGTTATGATATCTAATAATTCCAAGATGGCGGGACAAAAATATTAAATTTTCATGTGTAAAATTAAGGTTTTTGGTCGGCCATATTGGGTACCGCCATCTTGAATTTGAGATATTAAAAATATGTAAGTTACTCCTTAGAGTCCATAGACGCAAGGATTTCACTTGTTAGAACGTTTGGTATCCGTTTTCGGTCATAAAAAAAATCGCCTTTCTCAAAAATAGATGAAAATTTGGCCACTTTTTATGAAAAAATTGTTATAACTTTTCAACAACAAAGTTTTGACAAATTTTGATCATTCCATCTGAAAGAGCATTAAATTCTACGTAAGATATGATACCTTCAAACTTTTTTTAAGCCTTTTTTTATAAAAATTATGAACGCGCAAAGATGAGGTCAAAATTCGTCCGTTTGGGCGTTAATGGGTTAAACTCATTCCAGAGTGGGAAAGCAAGAATCGTCTCGAATTCAACTCCACCAAAACCAAGCACTGTCTTATTTCAAAAAAAGCTCAACACCTCTCCATCCGTGGGTGAAGTTGAACTAATGGCTGATCCATCGCTACACATCTTAAGCCTGACATTAACCAAAGACTTGCGATTGAGTGACCACATATTCCAAATCGCCAAACAAGCATCCCAGTGCTTGGGATTTCTTAATAGGTGCAAGTTCCTCCTTCAGCCATCGGCCTGTGCTGTTATTCATAAATCCTACATTCGGCCTCTTCTTGAATACAACTCCCTGGTTTGGGGTGGCTCTTCGATAACTACCTTGGCATGGTAAGATAAGGTACAAAAAGGGCCCTTATCGACTCCTTGAGCCACCGTCGGAATGCAGTAGCACTGACAATTTTGTATCGCTACTATCATAGTGACTGTTTCTCCGAAATAAAAGCTCTCCTGCAACACAAGATTAGTGCACTCATCGCACTCCCACCACTTGCTGCCTGTTCGATCGCGCACTCAACAAGTTAGCAATTCGTTTATCAATAGAACTCGACTGTGGAATAATCTGTTGCAGTCAGTATTTCCGAGCTCCTACAACATCCAAGAGTTCAAACGCAGGGTTCATTAGCATCTTCTTCAATACCCCCCCCCCCGTGACTCCTGATCTTAGCACTACCAAATTAAAAAAGCCTGCTGTCTTCTAAGCGTTCGGTCTACTGCCTCTCTTATCCTAGACAAGATTTTGCCCACAGTAGATATTAAACGAGTGGTCAGTCATCAGCGGAATAGGGGGAATAACATGTAGCATAACATGCACGTGCCGTAACTATTTCGGACTGATGGAAGTGCGATCATAACCTCCTAGCGGTGGCCACTGGTAACTATTCTATGAGAGAGGGTAGGCTAATATGATCGGGCTAGTCCCTTCCAAGTAAGGTTGGCGTGAGGCTAATAACCTCACCCGTAAAAAACAATTATTACGGAACGAGCAACATGCCTCGGATACTGGAATAAACGACGACGACCACGGCAACGAAAAAGGCGAAACGATTTACGAATTTTTTCATGGAACGTTCGAACTCTGTACAGAACTCGAGCTTCAAAACATCTAGCCGATACCCTGTCAAAGTATAAAGCTGACATTACCGCCATTCAGGAGATGAGGTGGACAGGGAATGGTGTTTTGCAAAAACCTGAGTATGACGTATATTACAGCTGTCATACAAAACACCATGTTCTAGGAGTAGGTTTTATGGTTAGCAAAAGAATGAAGCCTACCATTATCGGCTTTAAAGCAATAAACGAAAGGCTATGCTCCCTTCGTGTGCGAGGTAAATTTAAGAACATCAGCCTCATAAACGTTCACGCACCTACAGAAGAGTCCCCGGATGATGATAAAGAAGAATTCTTCGAATTAGTTGAACGGGAACTTAATGCCTGCCCGAGGTATGATGTAAAAATCATACTGGGAGATCTGAACGCCAAAGTAGGCCGGGAGCCCATATACAGGCAATATGTCGGCAACCACAGCTTGCATGAAAACACTAATGACAATTGACAGCGAGTTGTAGAGATGGCAGCAAGTAAGAACTTGGTCGTTGCAAGTACTAGATTTGCGCGTAAAGATATCCATAAAGCCACCTGGGTATCTCCTGATGGAGCCACTCGCAACCAAATAGATCATGTGTTGATAGACCGCCGCCACCTTTCGGGTCTGATGACGGTACGAACGTACCGAGGTGCCAACTTCGACTCGGATCACTATCTTGTTGGTATGGTGCTCCGAGAGCGCATTACAACGCTGAAAAGCTTTGTATCCGCTGATCAGGCTCGAATCAACACAGCTGCACTACGCAATGAAATGGCCAGAAACAGCTACGGTCATGCATTAGAACTCGCCCTAAGTCCTGGGGATGAGATGCCGGGCGTTGAAGAGAACTGGACCCGCCTTAAAAATACTGTCATTTGTACTGCTGATTCCATCTTAGGCAGAAGTCGTAAAGATCGGAACGACTGGTTCGATAATGAATGCAAGCTGGCAACTGAACGTAAGAATGCTGCGTACCGAGCCATGCAGCAGTCTCAGAGAACACGGGCACGCGAAGAGAACTATAAAGAGCTCAGAAAAGAAGAAAAGAGAATTCACAGACGGAAAAAGGAAGCCTGGGAAAAAAATCTCGTCTGTGATCTAGAACAGTACAGAGAACGAAGGCCGCACCAGGCGCGGGAGTTCTACCAAAGAGTCCGCAGTATGACGCAATTCACACCACGTTGCACATACTGCAAGGACAAAGAAGGTAATCTGATCACCGATCCTAAAGGCATCTTGGAGCGATGGGAAGAGCACTTTCATGAATTGCTAAATGGCGAGCTAACTGAGGATTCGGAGGCTCCACCAATATCTGATGACAATGCTATGCTGCCGCCACCAAGCATAGAAGAAGTTAGCAGAGCCATCAGCCGGCTCAAAAACAACAAGGCCTCGGGTGCAGACGGCATCGCAGCGGAGCTGGTTAAATATGGAGGGCCTACATTACACCAAACGATTCATGAATTAATTGTGCAAGTATGGGAGCAGGAAGTGATGCCAGAAGACTGGAGAAAAGGCATCCTCTGTCCGGTACACAAAAAAGGAGATATCACAGCGTGCACTAATTATCGCGGTATAACGTTGTTGAGTACCGTGTATAAGATATTCTCCGCTATCCTACAAAACAGGATGGCCCCATACGCCAGAAACATCATAGGCCATTACCAGTGTGGCTTCAGCCCAGGCAAATCAACGACTGATCAGATTTTCACCTTGAGGCAGGCTATGGAAAAATTCTAGAGTTTCAAAACTCAATTCAACACCTCTTCATAGACTTTAAAGCCGCCTATGATAGCATAGCCAGGGTAGAACTCTACAAAGCCATGAGAGAATTCGGCATCCCAACAAACTAACAAGACTATGTAGGTTGACCATGATCAATGTGTCAAGCCAAGTAAAGGTATCCGGAACACTGCCCAGACCAATCAACATCTATAATGGACTCCGACAAGACGACGGTCTGGCCTGCCTCCTTTTCAACCTGGCGTTGGAGAAAGTGATCCGAGATTCGGGCGTGACATCAAGGGGTACAATCCTCCACAAGTCCACCCAATTACTGGCTTACGCAGACGACATTGACATTATTGGAAGAACAACAACAGCTGTACAAGAAGCTTTCACTCAGATTGAGCAAGCGGCAGGAAATCTGGGACTGCACATTAACGAAAGCAAAACAAAGTACATGGTGGCCTCGTCTGGAAGAACACCTAACATTGGTCCCAAATCAAGGTAGCGGAACACGAGTTTGACGTGGTAAAATCATTTACCTACCTTGGGTCAATAGTAGCAGCCGACAATAGCATGGAACCAGAAATACGCGCACGACTGCTAAAAGCCAACAAAGCCTACTGTAGTCTGTCAAGGCTCTTCAAATCCAAATATCTAACCATAACGTCTAAACTTTTACTATATAAGACGATGGTCTTACCCGTTCTCACATATGCATCCGAAACGTGGGTGCTTAGCAAAAAGCACTCAAACCTCTTGGGCGTGTTTGAGAGGAAAATACTTCGGAGGATTGTTGACCCGTATGTGAGGAAGGACGATTCCGGAGACTCTACAATGACGAGATCTACGAGCGCTATCGCGACATAGATGTTGTGAAGAAAATAAAGCTCGGTAGGCTCCAGTGGGCAGGGCATCTGGCTCGTATGAGTGAAAGTTGAAAGTTCTCTGCGGTAAGACCTATGGGGTGCGACAGCGAGGGAGGCCCAACCTTCGCTGGAAGGATGGCGTGGACCAGGACGCTCAGAGTTTAGGGATGCCAAACTGGATGTCATCGGCTCAGAATCGGGACCGGTGGAGAGAACAGTTGCGCGAGGCCAGGACCGGATCCCGGTTGTAGAGCCGTTAAAGAAGAAGAAGAAGATATTAAACGAATTTAACTACCTGGGACCACAGTCAGTGAAGACAACGATGAAACGATAGACGTACAAAGAAGAATAAATGCCGCAAACAGACTACTGTCAGTCATGAAATCCAGAGACATCCACAGAAAAATCAAAATAAGAATCTATAAAACCATCATACAAGCATGGAGTATACGACTTATACAAAGAGTTTAAACTTGCAAAACATGCCAAACTACTGCGTTTACGTTGGGCCAGCCATGTTCAAAGAATGGATGACTCAAGGTTACCAAAAAAAGAGTTCTGTACCTACTACCAGATGGTAAAAAACCAGTTGGCAAACCATGGTCCAGATGCGACGACAATGTCAAGGCCGATGCAACAAACCTGCTCAACACCAGAAACTGGAGAAAAGTTGCGGAACAGAGAGACGTTTGGAGGAAGAAGCTGATGGACGCCTAAAAGGCTGAAATTAGGCTGTAGAGCCATCGAAGAAGAAGAACGGAAGCCATCTTGGAGAGCCGAATGATGCACATGCACATGGGAACACATGAGATTAGCAACACAAACCCCTACCATAACACCCATGCAACTTTGACAGGCGACGGCTACGAAATAGAAATTATACTGATTCGTCGCCAAGCTCGGCGGCGTCGCCATCGCAGTGGTCTGCAAATTTTCCAGTTTTCTGCAAAAGCAGTGTTATTTTATTCTTTTATTACCGTCGCCGTCGATGCGGAAAGAGCTTTGTTGGTGGTCCTTGACATAGTTACAACATTATGCGTATATAAGTAATAGTGGAAGAAAGAGCAAGAAATTGCAGTAAAAAATAGGGAAAAGAGAGAAAGGGTGTTATATGCGTGTGATAAATGGAAAGACGAACGACCATACTGCGGGGGGAATCGAACCGCGGACCTCTAGGATGGTAATCGGGTACCTTAACCAGTAGACTAGTGACACCAATCGACTATGGAATTGCTTTCTCTTATTACCTTCCCATTGTAAATATCTGGGGTTAAGACTTTTCGAGAAAGTAAAATTCCCCTTGGTGGAACTCTCTAAGAACCAAAAGGTTCTTTTCAACAGTAGTGGTAGCATATCAGATTTTTTCCTTCAACCTATCATCAAATGTCGATTGAATTTTGCTGATTGTTAACATGGAATTCTGATTAATATCTCTTTCTCTTCGTCTAGTAGTCAAATATACCCAACCCGATATGCTACTGTGATTAATTACCCCGTATAACACTGTAAACAATAAACACTTATTGATGTTGTACAAAAGTACAATATAACAACTATCTTCAATTGCTCATTGGACAGTAAAGAGAAACAGAAAAACATTTTAGTCTAAATTTCATTTTACAATGAAGAAGATCGAAAATATTATCTTCATTGCGAATTTATTCATTTTCTCGTTTGGAAATGAAATTAATTTGGAAAAAGTAACTGAATTAATTTTCAATTTAGAAAATATCTATGAATTTGAAAATATTGTTGTTTTAACATCAAGTAATTTCAGTTCAATACTTTTTGATAATTTTGTTTATACTATAAGAGATATGGGTGTTCCAATCTTGTGGTTCACATAGCAGTCATCAAATTCAGCACTACGTAATGTTCTTAACGAAAATGCACTATTTATAGTTTTTATTGATGGAACAAACCAGGATGAAATTTTAATAACTTTGGATATTTCCATACAAAAAATGCGAGAGGCAAAAGTTGCATTTATTTTATCTGAAATCAAATATACAACTGAAGACATATTGGATTTATTTGAAAGGTGTTGGAGGATGAACTTAATGAATGTGTTACTCATTGCCAGTGGAAACAATGATGAACTTGTATTATTAAGTTATAGCCCATTCCCAGACGTTTCTGTAGAAAATGTAACACACACAAAAATATTAAAAATTTTCACAAATAAATTCAAGGATTTAAAAGGATATCTGTTTAAGTCCCCAGCTCCTCAAGATCCTCCATTTGTGTTTAAATATATTAACAAAAATAAAAAAGAGATTTTCAGTGGATTTGGAGCATTAACATTTTTCCAATTTCTAGAGAAATTCAATGCGACATTTGAAGAGATACCAGTAACCGATTTGAACAAAATGTATGATACCAAAGAGATTTTAAGAATAATGACAGAGAATGAAGCTCACGTTATAATGGTAAGTCGATTAGAATTCGATCGGCAACTCTTCAGCTTGTCATATCCAATTTTGTTCTCGAAATGGCTGCTCATCATTCCAACATCAAATCCACTTCCTGCATCAGTCTATATTTCACTGCCATTTAAATTAGAGGTATGGCTAGTGCTCATTGGATTCATTACATACACCTCCATTGCAGGATACTTAACAGGATGTAAAACAAATTATCGAAAAGAATTCGGAGTATTTCTACTAAACACAATCACTGCTCTTATTTACTTTCCTGTAAATTATCTAAAACTAAACGAAAAGCCAATATGGAAATTTTTCTATATGCAAATATTAATCCTTGGCTTTATTCTAACAAATTTATACCTTGCTAATCTAGCATCATTCCTTACAAGGACTGCATACTCACAACAGCAAACCGATCCCGAAAACATCCTAAAATCAGGACAAAAGGTAATGACAAATCGCACACTCTTAAACAGCATGAAAAAGTATTTTCGTTATTTGGATAACTACAATGAAAATTTCGTTGATAACGATCCAGTTGCAGCGCGCAATGAAATGATAGCATTAAACAATTCCTATGGTTATTTCGCGCACAAAGAAACATGGGAATTTGCATTGCAACAGCAACTACTTTTGAAACATTCAAAGATGCGCGCTGTCGATATGGACGTGGTGTATAGGCCTCAGTTTATGTATGTGAAATTTGATTCACCATTCGTGGAGCCATTGTCTATGTTCATAATAAGACTTTTTGAGCATGGATTTTATGTACGATGGAACAGTCTTAATTTTTATGAAGGTGTAGAAGCAGGATTAGTTCAGAGATTTAGAGATATTCACCATCGATTTCAAAGGCTGTCAATACATCATTTCGTCCTTGTGTTTCAACTATATGGAATTGGAATTTTGTTGGCGGTCATTGTATTGTGTTTTGAACTGTTCACTGTTGGTTTCAAATAAATGAAATTTAATTTATTTAAATCGATTATATTTTCTTTCTTCCCTTCTTTAATTTATACCAAAAGGGTAACGAAAGAACTAGAATCATTGTCCCCCTCCAATATTTGTTCACCTCCCACCCCGTCATCGCATCCACTACCCACTAAATGCAGTTTTCTTTTAGACTCGCGAAGTGTATACTCGTAGGTACCTCAAGGAGTTTGACGTCAATAACTCCTCTGGTCCTGACAATATATGCCAAACTGAACCTCTACGAAAACATTTGCCTTTTTTATTAAAGTCTCCGCAAGTCAGTTGGTCATGTCGATAAGTTAAGGGGAGTCTGAGGGCTGCATGAGAAGGAGGTGGTGAAACTCGCATTTGAACTCTGCACACTTCTCCAGGGTTTATCGAAAAACTTGGAAACAAACTCATGTTTGACCGATACTGTAGAAATGTTAACCAAAATCCCTTTTAAGTACCACCCATAAAAAAAGGTGAGACATAGCCAAATATATGATGTCAAGTGAAATGGGGGACGTACTAATTTTTGCGTCTTCCCTCATCTCATTGCAATATATAAGTGATATATGTATATATATTGCCAATAAAAACTTTTACTTCACAAATTTTATATTAATATTATTCTTTTATTTAGTACGTTTATTTAACATTTATCTATTATTATATTTACTAGTTTTAGATTTTAATAGTTTAAGATTTTTCTATTTTTTATTATGTCACACCGAAAATTACATAACGGTTTTTAATTAGACAACTTATTATAAGAGACTTCCTTATCGAATAAACTCCTAACTAATACTCTTACAAAAATTCAAAATAATTTTTAATATCACAATATTTGTGTGGCTATGTTTTTAAAATTGTTTCTGTGTACAGTGTATACATACGTGATATGACAATCCAAATTCCCCAAGTGTATTTAATAGTAGTAGTGAGAATCCAAATTGTGACGTAACCAAAAACACTGTGCTTAAAATTATTAGAACAGAAACTGAGTGGATACTTGAATAAAACTTATTACAACGAAACGCGTATATACAAGTAGCGACTGCTACATCAAGCAGTACGGATTTAGACATCTCAGCCAAGGTATACAGCGCTTCGGTGAGTATAGTCTGGTTTGCTCAAGATATAGCAAAGAGTATGGCCTCTTGCTCTGTTGACTAAACTTAAAACTGGATCGCATGTTTCTTTTTCTGACCATCCATTTTCACAATTATTTGAGGAATCGAACCTTAACTCCACACCATATCTCTCGGTGTGCCTCAAGGGTTAATTCTATCACCCGCTCTTTTCTGAATTTTTGTAATTGGAACGAAGTTTTCGCTTATGTTTTATACTTGCACTGACCTAGGCGTACTGAAATTGCATCAGTTCTTATCGTTTACGTGCGCCTTTACAGAACACCTCAACCAAAGTTTTCATCATTTTTGTAAATCTGGTCTGGTTGGTTTAGATTCTTCCAAGAAAATCAGACATTAATAGAGTATGGCACTAAGCTCTGGCAGCTGAACTGAATCAAGATAAAACTGCAGAGCGTCAAATGCAAACACCATCACATTTCTGCTGAAATCCTCAAGGGTCAATTCCAACAGCTGCTGTGCTTTTTATTTTTATAAATGACCTTCTTTGCGTTGCTCATACAGCCTCGAGATAGCAAGACAAACATGTGCTATTGTAAACATATCCTCTTCTCAATCTTCTCGGGACAGGTTCGCGAAAACTCTTCACAATCGGCTCTTTGAGCCACTATGTTAGTCCTAAAACAACTTGATCGCTACTATCACAGCAATTATTCTGTCGAAAAAAAAACTCTCTTGCAATTAGTCAAGGCAACTCATTTCATACGCGTGCAAACAAGCTTTCTGAACACTTGGAACTCGTTTCTAAACATAACTCGACTATGAACAAACTTTCAACGTCAGAATTTCTGCGCTTCTATAACATTCAAACGCACAGTTCCTCGTCACCGTTTTCAAAATCGTATGATTTAGGATGGTTGTAGGAAGGCTTAATGCTGCACGGTAGCGCCGCTAAATTTGATGTCTTGCAGGAAAATCATCGTCCAAGTTATATTAAATTGCTTTAAATTCATTACAACACAAAAGTTCAATATTTAATCTACAATAAGTTCTAACTCCAATTCAATTATTCGCCGAGGACCATCGTTATCGTAAGCGGCTTTTTGTACGGATCAGTAAGCAGAGGCGAGCTTCGACTGGTTGCTGCTTTCATTTTTCCTTGTTGGATGGACTCTCCTCCTTCTCCTCCTCGCCTCACTTCTTATTCCGTGTGGTTGTAGAAGACGATCTTCCTTTCCGAATATCGTGCATTTTAATTGCAAGCTCGTTGTTGTAAGCTCATGTAATCCCAAACTTATTCTATCCTTCATTATAAAATAAATACTGACATCGCACCATGATTCCATTCACTCAGGCTAGAATCTATAAATTTTAAGTTCAGCTCCGGCTTCAATGAAGTTCATTTATTTAAGTTGGGTCTTCACAAACTCCTTAGCGTTGCTAGATCAAACTCCTAGATAGTGGAATGCTCTACACCTCCGCAGGTTAATTCACTTCATAACACCTAGAAATTCTAAGCCGCAGGGGTTTTAATCCCCCGTACGATAATGGGTTCTTGTGATTGGGAGTATTATCGAGTTCGCCCTTTCTAGATCCGCCATGTACAAACATGAAATATATTGAAGCCAGAAAAAGGAACGGGATGGATTTTACAATTAATCTAATAAAACTCTGTGCAAGATATTTCGGACTATATGAATGATTTTATAATGAAAGAAGAAGCAAAGCTACCATTCTTAAATCTATCAACTCGCTGCAAAACTGACTCGTACCTTGGATGACGTGTCGCCAACTATGGCTTCTAAGCTAATAATGTATATCCGGATCTACTACATATATTTTCTTAGCTGCTGCTTCGTTGTTTATCACAATTCAAGGACGATTGCTCTATCGTTGGGCGGTGTTTGTGGACCACCTGTCATTTTGTTTAAATCTCTTACGTTACGGATGGTGCATTTCTTTGGAACATCCCCGTAGCAGGATACCGTCTTTACAGAACCGCTGCCACCGGTTTTTTGTGACAAAGGTTTCCCTTATTCCATAGGGACTTGTGCGTTCTAGCTTATCTCTCAGCGTAAATATCCGGGCCAGAAAATGTTAATTCATTTAGTAGGATATCATCTTTCCTAAACCGCTGTCACCAGTTTTTTTGTCAAAATATTAATTAATTAAACAGGATACCATCTTTATTAAACCGCTGCCACCAGTTTTTTGCGCTAAAGATTTACTTTATTCCATAGGCACTTCTGTTTACTAACTGATCTTTCAGTGAGTAAATGGAAATCGAAAAAGGAAGTAAAAATTACGTTTCTTCTTTTAAGCCACTTTCAAATTTTTTCCATGATTAATTATGCGTGTTAATGGAAGAAATGTATTAAATAAAGTAAACTGGGTTAAATAAATAGCATAAAGTAACTAACTTCGATACAGGCTTAGTCTGGAATCGAATGAAATTTCCTATTAGTAAAAATGCGGTTTACAATGAAGAAAATTCGAAATATTATTGTCATGACAAATTTACTACTATTGTCATCGGGACTTGAAATAAATTTAGATAAAGTAAATGAGTTTATTTATAATTTACAAACATTTTACAAATTTCGAAATGTAATCGTTTTAACTCCACATAATTGTACTTCGTTGTTTCTAGATGATTTTGCTTATTTAAAGAAAAGAGACATTGCATTTCTGTGGTTTACGAAGTCTCCGAATATAGTTTTGACTGATATTGTTAATAAAAATTCGCTGGTTGTACTTTTCATAAAGGAGAGTCGTGATAACATACGTGATAGTTTAGATGTGTCTACAAAAGGAAGGCGGTCAATGAAAGTAATATTTGTTCTATACGAAAATCAATTTAACATGGAAGACACAATGGGTTTAATTGAGTGGTGTTGGGATATGAATATCATAGATGCATTACTTGTTTCAAGAGATTATAATAATGACTTAGTTCTTTTGAGCTATTGTCCATTTCCAGAAGTTCATTTAGAAAACAAAACCAATTCGGAAATATCTGAAATTTTTCCGAATAAATTTATGGATTTAAAAAGATTTCAACTACAATCACCAGTTCAGCAAGATCCTCCTAACCCGGTAACTATAAGTCAAATCGGCGTAATTTAACTTCTCAAAAAAATCATTTGGGAAGTAGTAGTAGCTTCTCCTATGTAGTGGTGTCTCCCATGTCGTTTCGAACATTGTTCCTGATTCCGGTTTTTGCTTTAAGAGAGTGTCAGAGGAGAACGATATTTCTGTCATCAACTCTATTAGATCAAATGCAGACGGCATTAGTTTAAAATTTCTTCGAATTATTCTTCCTGCCATACTTCCTTTTCTCACTCTCACGTCTTATACTTTCCCATCTTTGTGGAAGAAAGCAAAAGTTACTCCAATTTCAAAAATACCCAATGCCTCTCTTCCAGAGGACTTCCGACCCATTCCCATCCGTCCGACCCATCCGTTCTTGCGTCTCCAAAATTCTAGAAAAGTTCAATACCTTGAATCTTGTTCCTTTTTAACTGAATTTCAACATGACTTTAGAAAGAACCACAGCTACAATACTGCCCTCCTAAAACTAACGGATGGTTTACGCCTGAACATTGATCATGACCATTTAAACATTCTTTTACTGCTGAAGTTCTCTAAAGCTTTCGACTCCGTAAAACACATGCTCTTATACCAAAAAATATCTTCTCAATTCAACTTCTCATGGTCCGTTGTTCGTCTTTATTTCATAATCGGTAGATCTCAAAAGGTTTGCATAGACAATCATTAGTCCAGTTTCTCACTCCTACCTAAGGGCGTACCTCAAGGTTCTAAACTTGGTCCGCTCCTCTTCTCTCTCTCTTCATTAATAATCTCCCAAAAGAACTGAATTTAAATTTCTGTAAAGCCCTGTTGTACGCGGACGATGTTAGATTTAGCTTTCCTGCCGGATTGGCATATTGAGGATTGTATTTGGCGAATCAATAAAGACCTCGAGGCGTTATCTGGGTGGGAGAGAGGGAATAGATTGTAGCTAAACCCTGACAAGTCTCAAGCAATAGTCATATCTAAGAAAAAAAATCCTACGACAAAGAAAATAGCGGGATTTTTTACAGGGGTACTGGCTAAACATGTCTTATCAATTTGGTTTTGGCGTCGACTCGAATGCAGAATGAGATTGCATTTGCAGTGACATTAGCGAGAATTGCTTCAACTCTACTTGATGGTGGACGTACAAGTGCATTCAGCATTCAAGCTCCCATTGAATTTGAACCAGATAGAAACATCTACATGTAACATCAGCATAAATTTCCGTATTGCCACAGTCCTTAAAACGTGCAAAATTATAATTTGGGACGAATGAACCATGGCCGAATCGCTCGAAGCGCTTGATAGGGCTGTTATACCTTGACTCGACTCGGCAATTTTGGCTGTTATACTTCGATCAACGTGTGCTAATGATCGCCTGCTCCAACGGACATGCGTGTCCATTTGCTAAAAGATGCCTCTAGTCAAACATTTTCAAAGCAATTTTTGGATAAAATTCAAGCGGACGTACATTGTAATTTCCCTTCGAAATTCGTTTACGGAAAAAACACTCCCTTATGGCATCTGACCACAACAAGAGTGGCTGAATTGTGATTAGGGATATCACTGCGAATAGATTTTGAGATTCCCAATTGTTTTAGTGCACTATAGACTTGTGGGTGCAGCGAGGCGCACCGGGTTCCAGCTAGTTAACTATATAATTGGCAAGGTCTCTGGTAGTCTACGAAAACTTTGATATACGTCTAACTTTATACCTCTACATACTCGCTCGAAGTTTGCTAAATCTCTTTTAATGCCCTTAATAACATATAGTGACGAAATCTTCTGTAAATTCGATTCATTCTCGCAGCTAAAATTGAATTTAGCATTCATTTCTATTGTCCAATACGTTTATAAAATGTTTTTCTTTAAATAAATAAATAAATGTCAAAATGTCAAAATTGTGACTTTCGCTCCACAACAAAACTCACCGTCTGCTCCATTTCAAATCCAGCAATAAAATGTTTTCTTTTTTTTTCTTTTGGTCAAGTTTGGCCGTCGTGAGGCCGTATGTCTTTCCATTAAAATTTGTTAAAAGTTCTACGGCCATCATATGCCCCTTAAAAAGCCAAGCGACCGTGATTTGCCCGCCGTAAAACATTTTTTTTATTTTTACTCCGGAGCCCCCGGATACACCCGCGGCAGGATACCGACTTTACTAAACCGCTGCCACCAGTATTTTTTGAAAAATATACACATGACTCTGCAGGAGCTTGTTGTACAGAGCTGTACTAGCTCAAATTTCAACATAGATCACAAATCAAAAAATATTAATTCATTTTGCAGGATTACGTTTTTACAAAACCGCTGCCACCAGTTTTTTGCAATAAAGATTTATCTCATTCCACATTAAAATTGTGTGTGCTAGCTGATCTCTCAGCATAGATCATGGGCCTAAAATATTTTAATTCATTTACCAAGACACCCTCTTTACTAAACCGCTGCCACCATTTTTTGTGTTAATCTGTGGGTTTAAACTGTACTTATAACATCTACTCCTACTTAACGTAATATAAAACTATGATTAATTATGCGTGTTAATGGAAGAAATGCATTAAACAGAGTAAACTGGGTTAAATAAATTGCATAAAGTAACTAACTTCGATACAGGCTAAGTCTGGAATTGAATGAAATTTTCAAGTAGTAAAAATGCGGTTTACAATGAAGAAAATGCGAAATATTATTGTTTTGACCAATTTACTACTTTTGTCATCGGGAGTTGAAATAAATCTAAATAAAGTAAATGAGTTTGTTTATAATTTACAAACATTTTACAAATTTCAAAATGTGATCGTCCTAACTCCACATAATTGTACTTCGTTGATTTTACATGATTTTGCTTATTTAAAGAAAACAAATAATACATTTCTGTGGCTTACGGAGTCTTCAAATATAGTTCTGAGTAATATTGTAAACAAGAATTCGCTAGTTGTGGTTTTCATAAAGGAGAGTTGCAATAACATACGTGATATTTTAGATGCGTCTACAAAAGGAAGGCGGTCAATGAAAGTAATATTTATGCTTTACGAAAATCAACTTAAAACTGAGGACATAATGGGCTTATTTGAGTGGTGTTGGGATACGAATATCATAGATGCATTACTTGTTTCAACGGGATATAATAATGACTTAGTTCTTTTGAGCTATAGTCCATTTCCAGAAGTTCATCTAGAAAACAAAACCAATTCGGATATATCTGAAATTTTTCCGAATAAATTTAAGGATTTAAAAGGATATCAACTAAAATCACCAGTTCAGCAATATCCTCCTTTTGTATTTAAGTACATCGATGATGATGGAAAAGAAGTTATTACCGGACTTGCAGCCTTAACATACCTTCAATTTATAGATACCTGCAATGCGACATTTAAAGAAGTGAAAACTCACAATTCTACAGAATTCTATAATGCGAGTGCTATTTTCAATTTGATGACTGAAAACAAAATTCATTTCATAATACTGAGTCGTCTAGAATATGATCATGAACTGTTCAGTATGTCGTATCCAATGTTACTAACGAGATGGTTGCTGATTGTTCCAACATCGAAACCAATTCCTAAGTGGACCTATATAGCATTGCCCTTCAAATATGAATTGTGGCTAGCCCTTATTGCCGTTGTATTATATACGTCTGCTGCGGGATACTTCACTGGAATTGCAACAAAATGCAATCGTGAATATGGAGTTTTTTTACTGAACATAATCAGCGCAATTTCTTACTTACCAATATATTTTCTTAAATCAAACGGAAATTTATTGTGGAGAATGTTTTTTGTTCAAATAGTAATTCTTGGTTTTATTATATCCAATTTATATCTCGCCCGTTTAGCCTCTTTCCTTACAAAAACTGTATATTTACCAGAGGACACCGATCCAGAAAAAATTCTACACTCAGGACAAAAGATCTTATCGTTTGTGCCAGCTATTGACCTAATGAAACGCAAGTTTCACTTCTTGTACAAATATAATGAATCGTTTATACTGGATACGCACTTGAACACACTTAACGCAATTATCACACTAAACGAATCAATTGGATATTTTGTACATAGTCATACCTGGCTATTTGCATCACAGCAGCAAGCACTCTTAGATCGTCCAAGGATGCGAGCAATAAAGATGGACACAATTGACAGACCATATTTTATGATCATTAAATATGATTCGCCATTTGTCGAGCCCTTGTCCATGTTCATAATGAGATTGCATGAACATGGATTTTACAAAAGGTGGGAACATCTTAATTTCCATGAAGGCGTGAAGGCAGGACTGGTACAGAGATTTCGAGATATTCAGAATCCTTATAAAACAATGTCTGCTGAACATTTAATTTTTATTTATATATTTTATGCGATTGCAATGTTTGTCAGTGTGATTGTGTTTTGTTTAGAGTTATGCATAAAACGCTTTGGTAAATAAAAAAATAAAAAATATATTGGTTTATAGTTTCACTTTACAATAAATTAATAAAGTTAAAATTTGTAAATGTGTGCTTTAATGAAAGGATTGGTCTCTTCTATGTAAAAGATTGGTCTCTTCTATGAAAGGATTGGTCTCTTCTATGTAAGCTCTACAGTCCTTGAATGACTCTACGTTTTGCTATATTTCGATTATATAATATATTCCTGCACGTCTTATTTATTGATCACCAACGATACGAGCAGTGTAATTCGAACACCACAAAATAGGGAGCGCTTGCTTGAGGTGAGCTTGAGACGGCTGAGTGCTAATCAAATGAACTTCCTTTGAAACAATTCGATTCCAGCAAGATGGGAGAAAAGTTGTCGAGAAAAGTGTAGTAATAAGTTACAGTACCTCGTTTCCTACCAAAAGTCATGACCTCACTTTTACTAATATATTAAGCACCAGGTTTTTGTCGGAACATCAAGAATAGAAAGTCTGCTTGCAGAAAGTTGTAGTCCTCTATACTCCTAATGTGGCGGTACAGTTTGATATAATAAGCGTAAATAAGGTTTTTACAGGGCATTAGCAGGGGCAACGATGTCATCAACTCATAAAATTAAAAGGAAAGGACCAAGATGACTGCCTTGCGGAGCACCAGAGGACCCTTCCATGTTTTTGAATTTAACTCCGCGGAATAGAACTGCGGTAGGTTTTGTCAGCTAAGTACGACTGGAACCATACCACACCCTTGTGGAACGCGGAAAACTTATGTTTTTAGTATAAGAGGTATCATAGAGTGAGAGTGAGAAAGCTTGTCGAAATCCTTATTGAAGACTGTGTAAGCACAGTCAGTTTGGCAGTCATTGAAAAACTCAGGTACCTTTTTTTTCATCAAACACTTGGCTTCGTACAGTACACTTAAACTGAGATAAACCTAGGTCTGGGCCTCAAGACCCTAAGACCTTAGTAACATCTTGAACTTCCTACCAGAGGACATGGTGGCCACAACGATAGATTATCTACCCACTTGATTGACCTTCAGGAAGGACCTTTGGAACAATCGAGATACCTCCATCAGCTAAGAACGGAGATTTCCTGAAGAGTTTTGATGTCCTTGATTTTCACCGACGGTTTCAAAGTATCAGTATTTCTAGACACCGCCAACAGCTTATTGTCCTGACACCTTCCGGCAGACACTAGTAGCGAAGGTACTGGCGATCATGGATGCCTGGCATCCTAACAACCTCGCACCTACACAAGCATAAAGCATCGACATTTTCATACATAACCAAGCCTCTATACGAACTCTAGATTTAGTGATGATGCACTCCAAATTAGTGGGGTGATGCTTGTGCCAATCAAAAAAAGAATGGTGGCGGATTCAACTCCATCAAAACTAAAACTAATCACCACCATAGGAATATGCCAATACTAAAAAAACTTAGTCATTTCTATCACGGTAATTATTCCGTCGAAATAGACTGCCTTCACAGATTTTTAATATCCGCAACGTTAGATTAATCAAGTCGATTCATTCCCTCTACGTATAGACCTCGTTTTTGCTCACTACGCGCACTGGAAATAAAACCAAGCTATACTAAATCTCCTTAAATTCATTAAGATCCAAAAATGCAATATTTAATCTTTAAAAAGTTTTTCTTCTTTCCTCTTTAACGGCTCTACAACCGGGATCCGGTCCTGGCCTCTCGTAACTGTTCTCTCCACAGGTCCCGATTCTGAGCCGATGTCATCCAGTTAGGCATCCCTAAACTCTGAACGTCCTTGTAAACGCTATCCTTCCAGATAAGGCTGGGTCTCCCTCGCTGTTGCACCCCATAGGTCTTACCGCAGAGAACTTTCCGAGCAGGCTCATCTTCACTCATACGAGCCAGATGCCCTGCACACCGGAGATTGGGTCTCCTTCGCTGTTGCTCCCCATAGATGTTGTGCGCAGCACATATAAAACATCACGTAATATTAAGATTTAGGCCAATTCCTAAGTTTTGTTATAATATGAAAAACAAATAATAAATTAAAATGCTGAATCAAAAGCTCATTCACCTGTGCGGGTCGATTCTCTGCAATGTCAGCAATAATCAACGAAAATTAAAAATTGGTGAATGAACTCTTGATTCACGCATTCAGGTGCAATAACTTTGTTATTGCTAATTAAGCAATAAAGAATTGTATAAATATGTAGAAGAGACGAGCATTGGGGCTCAGTCACAATAAACACGTCAGTAACCATACACTAAGTTTTCTTTTATTATTTTATCTTTATCAAGTCAAACCGCTCCAAATTGTTGAAGTTGTGCGGTCTTCAACACGTCTCATCGATCGTGTACTCTGAGCTATCAACATTGGTCCTTCGAGCAAAAAAGTGTTCTAAAGAACCAAGTGTCTTTAGAATATACAAAAATTCCTCTAGAACATCGTGTCTTGAGGCAATACAAAAAAAAACACATCCTCTAGAACATCGTGTCTTGAGGCTCTGTAAACTAATAAAATTGAGGAAAATCCTCGTTAATTTCAGCTACATCGATCTACAAACCGTTAGTGCGCAACCATGGAAAAGATATTAACCCTGCAAAATATTACATCAAAGACCATCCAAAGGTTGAATACTAACTTTCGGAAGGATTCCAAAAGTAGGAAGACAAAGGACTATGTCGAAATTCGATTACATTCACTGCAATCGGCATGGGCTGAGTTCGAGAATCAACACAGGGACCTGGAGCAGCTAAAAGGCGAGAATCCAGAACATAAGTACTTCAAAGAGAACTACTTCGAAAAGGTGGAAAGTTTATTCGAGCAAACTAGAGATGTGATGGAAGATGCTCTCCGTGCAGCCGTTGAGAAGCAACAAACATCAGAACGCGTTGAAGATCAACTTAGGAGAATTAAAAGACAGAACGCCATGATAAATTCTTTAAAACGGACGATTGAGAGAACAGAAAGCGAAATTGCATTGCCGAAGTCAACCGCGTACTATTCGCAGAAAGCCAAAATAATAAGTGATTATTGGGAACGTGTGGTTGACATACATGGAGAAATAATGAGCCTGGGAACATTTAAAGACGAATACTTTGAAAGGGATACATTCGCCGCAACGGAGGCATTATACCAGGACATCCAGATAAAACTTCAAGAAAAACTGAATCAACAAGCAGACGGTCCACCAACACAAGTACTCATTAACAACGGTGGAAGAAACAAAATGAAAATAAAACCGATAGATGTCCCAACATTTGATGGTGACTATTTCTTCTTCTTCTTCTTCTTCTTTGATCCGTTAGCTGGCGGTCCGAGCGGGACGTCCCCGCAACGGATACGCTGCTGTCGGTGCCGCTGGGTCCCGAACTTTATTCACGATTCGCTTCCATTCTTCTCGGTTTTTGGCGGTGTCTCGAGCCTGATAATCGTTGATTCTTTAAGTCACCCTCGATATTCTTCAACCAGGTTTTCTTCGGTGCCGATCGCTGTATTCTCCAGTCTGCAGGACGGTCTCGCCAGAGAAGTTTACGTGGCAAGCGGTTATCATCCATTCGGCAAACATGTGGCGTAGCGACGTCTCCCTGTCGGACACCCGTCTGAATCGGGAACTCCTCGGATAAGTCGTCTCGAATACGAACGCTGCTGGTTGAGCCATCGTACGACGCTTGGAGAAGATGGATGATTCTCAATGGCACGTGTTCGGTTACCAAGACTCTCCACAAGCTGTTCCAATCGATGCAATCGAAAGCGGATTTGAAATCGATGAAAACGACGACAATTCGTTTGCCTCAACGAATTCTTTCTTCCATTAACTGACGGAGGGCGAATATTTGATCAATGCATCCTTGATGTGGTCTAAATCCCGCTTGTTCCTCCCGGCTCGTTTGCTCTCGATGTTTCTGTAGCCTCGATTGTATTATTTTCGTAAATACTTTACCGACGATCGAAAGAAGGCTAATACCGCGATAATTCTTGCATTCCCGACTGTCGCGTTTCTTCAAAATTGGGACAACGATCGCTTTCTTCCATACCGAAGGGACACGATCCGAATGCCATATGTGTGTTATGAGGACATAAAGTCGTTGTGATAAGACATCACCTCCAGCTTTGATCATCTCGGCGGTTACTTGGTCTATTCCCGGCGCTTTTCCATTTTTCAGCGATTTTATTGCTGTCTTCACCTCGATAATTGTTGGTTCGGTATCGAGAAACTGATTCATCGGCTGTTCGATAATCGGTGGTTCGGGTGCTGGACCTTGCGGCGGATCGTGGTTATACAGCTGGTGGAAGAATGCTCTCCACCGCTCCAGGCGTTCATGGGCAGAAGTCACAAAAGTTCCATCCGATTTTTTGATGTTGTCGTTTGTTGATGTTGTTTTGCCGCCTAACCGGCGGATTGTCTGGTACAGCGTTCGGTACTCGTGCCTCGACGCCGCTTTTTCCATGTCGGCCGCAACGTTATTCCAGTACGCTTCTCGTTCCAATTTCATTTTCTGCCGAACTTCTTTGTTCAATCTTCGGTATTCCTCAAAGTCGACGTGTTTCATGCGCTTCCGCTGATCTACGAGGTCCAGACAGCTATCCGAGATCCATAGCTGCGTCCGTTTACGGATAGTTGGACACAACTCCATTGCAGACTCCACAATAGACTCCGACAATTGCCTTTCTTCTACATCGATATCGTCCGGTATTGCGAGCGCCGCGAATTTGTTGGATAATGCCATTTGAAACTCTCGCCCGATGGCCGGGTCGTGACTATTTAAAATGGCCAACATTTAAAAATATATTCACCGAGTTAATTCGAAACGACACGAATCTGAGCAACACTGAGAAACTATTCTACTTGAAAGCAAATTTGACGGGTGAACCAAGTGAACTAGTGGACCATCTACAAATTACGCAGGAAAACTTTGATACCGCCTGGAAGATCCTCAACAAGCGATATCAAAACGAAAGAGCCCTAGTAAACGCTCAACTACGCTTCCTTCTGAATCAACCTGCTCTCAATAAAGAATCCCAGCAGGGCCTCAAAAGACTCCACGACACTACAACAGAGTGTCTGCAAGCCCTCAGAAACCTTGGGATTGACACATTGAATTGGGATCCACTCATAGTATTTCTACTTACACAGAAGCTGGACAGGGAAAGCCGCAATCTATATGAACAGTCTTTAAAAAATCCAAGAGAAGTAGAGAACGTTAGCCAATTAATCGAGTTCTTGGAAAGGCGGTTCTACACCTTAGAAGTGATCGACCCTATCGAAGACTTAAAGCAAGGTCCGACCAAACAAAAGGTTACGCCCTGGAAGGGCAAAGAGTTAAAAATACATCATGGCTCCATCGCAATGCAAACTCTCTGTCCTATCTGCAAGCGAAATCATAAAATATACTCCTGTGAGAAACTAGCGAAAATGTCTGTCCAACAAAGAAATGAAGTAGTACGAAAATCAAGTCTTTGTACCAATTGCTTGGTCAAGGGGCATATGACAAATACATGTAAAAGCTGGAGACTGTGCAAAGTGTGTAAGAAGAAACATCATACGCTTCTTCATCCAACCTCAACAAACGCCCCGACTGAAGCCGATAAATCAGCTAACAACAAAAGCCAACCATCGAACTCTACTGAAGTTGGCACTTACACAGCAGCAACCAACGGACCATGCACTGAGATGCTTCCTACAGCAGTCATCCATGCAGCCACAAAAAATGGTCAAGTCATCGCGTTATGAGCACTGATAGACCAAGGCTCTCAAGGCTCTGTCATAACTGAAGACGCAGTACAGAGACTGGGGTTGCCAAAATTAGAAACTAACAGAGTCTTGACCGTAGTTGGACAAGTAAAATTGCGAACCATCCGCAATTGTGTAGAGTTAACAATAAAACCAAGATTCGCTTCAACATTCGAGCTTGTAACCACTGCACTTATACTCAAGAAGTTAACTAGAGTTTTACCCTCAGAGAAAGTAACACCAACGATATGGGAACATACACGGAACTTAAGACTAGCAGATCCTCATTTCGACACACCAGGACGAATCGATGTAATCCTTGGAGTTGGAGTTCTAGGAAAGATCATGATGAAGAAAGTTCTACTCGGATCCGAAGGGTCTCCAATTGCACAAAAGACGAAACTGGGTTGGATTCTATCTGGTGAAATTAAAACAAATAGCAAAAGCAATACAGGATTACACTGCATGATATCAGAAATAGATATCAACAAGGACCTTCGCAAATTTTGGGAGGTGGAGGAACTCCATCGCGAGCCAATCATGACAAGCGAGGAGATTGCCTGTGAAACACACTTCAGAACGACACATAAGCGAAACTCTGACGGTCGATATACAGTCAGAATACCATTTCGAGAAAATCCTGACGAAGCTGAAAACCTGCACCGTACAAGAGAACTAGCCCTCGTACGACTATTCCAAATGGAACGGAAATTTAAAAATAACCACACATTTGAGGTCATGTATAAGGACTTCATGAACGAATACCTACGGCTAGGACACATGGTACCAACTGAGGATACTCTGCAGGGGACATATTACTTACCACACCACGCCGTGCTAAAGCAAGACAGCACAACGACAAAACTACGAGTTGTATTTGATGCCTCCGCCAAACGGAACAATACGAAAAGCTTAAACGAACTCATGATGGTCGGCCCACAAATACAACAAAAATTACTGTCAATCTTGCTTAGATGGAGGAAACACAAAATCGTATTTACCGCAGATATCGAAAAGATGTACCGCCAGATCAGATTCGATGTTCGAGATCAAGGTTACCAACGAATACTGTGGAGAGAATCACCCAAAGACCCAATTCGTGAATACAAATTAACAACCGTCACTTACGGAACCGCATCAGCGCCATACCTAGCAATTCGAACTCTTCAGCAGCTGGCCAAGGATGACGAAAGCAAATATCCTAGAGCATCTCATATAATACTACATGATACATACGTCGATGAGGTGGTATCTGGAGGAAACTCACTAGAAGAAGCAGCTATTGCAAGCGATCAATTGATCAAACTGCTCGACGGTGGCGGGTTTAAGTTAAGTAATAATAGAGACTTGATGAAGCACATACCATGGGATTTACGAGAAGCCGCAACTGATCGTGACTTCGATCAAGAAAAGACAATTAAAGCGTTGGGATTATACTGGAACCCAACCACAGACAAATTCAGGATTCAAATCACCATACACCCAGAGCGTGCAGCAACAAAGCGCAATATACTATCCGAGGCTGCAAAAATCTTTGATCCAATCGGACTTATCTCTCCAGTAACCATCAAAATAAAACTTTTGCTACAAGATATTTGGATCCAGAAATCCTCCTGGGACGAGGCTCTACCACAGCATATAGTGCAGATATGGAGTAGAATACTGAACGAATTACCATCTCTGCAACGAATCGAAATTCCTAGGTGGGTCGGATACTTAGGAAGAATTGGCGTATGTGAGCTACATGGCTTCTCAGATGCATCTGAGAGAGCATATAGTGCAGCCGTCTACATTCGAGTCATACAAGGTGGAACGGTCTCATCAAATCTACTCACTGCCAAAACAAAGGTTGCCCCACTCGAATCCAAGCTTTCACTGCCACGACTGGAGCTATGTGGTGCAACACTGCTAGCGACTCTACTGAAGGAGGTTAGAGACAGCCTAGAAATCGAAAATATTCCATTCTTCGCATGGACAGACTCCACAATTGTTCTTGCTTGGATACGGGAAGACCCACATAAATGGAAAACATTCGTAGGAAACAGAGTAGCTGATATTCAAGCACAGACCGATAGCAGCAAATGGTTTCATGTGAAGTCACAAGAAAATCCTGCAGATGTGGCATCTCGAGGAATTTATCCTGCCCTCCTGAATGACTACAAGATCTGGTGGGAGGGACCACATTGGCTAAAGGAACAGAAAATTGAATTCCCGTCAACGAAACTACCACAAACGGACTTAGAAGAAAAACATATAACGGTAGCCACGATAACTACAGACAGCGAAAATATCTTAGAGACACTAATGAAGAATCACTCATCTCTAAGTAAACTTCAACGTATAATAGCATACTGTACTCGCTTCGTCACAAACTTGAAAACTCAAAGAGCATTAAGAATTTTCGCTCCATTAACAATCAAAGAAATTGATGCTGCTCTACTGTTGCTGATAAAGGTTACCCAAGAATCACATTTTAAGGATGATATAACGAAACTGTTAAAGAAGAAAGAACTTCCTAAGCAAAGTCGAATACTAAGTCTTACTCCATTCATCGATAAGGATGGAATCCTCAGGGTTGGAGGTCGTCTAGAAAACGCACAGTTATCATACGATGGAAAACACCCAATAATATTACCATACAAGAGCGAGCTGACTGCTCTCATAATCAATAAAGCACACAAGGATACGCTTCACGGAGGAAATTCATTAACCCACCAGTTGGTAAGACAAAGCTTTTGGATTCTCAATGGACCCAAGGCAGTAAAGGGACACATTCATAAATGTGTCATTTGTCATCGTTATAAAGCACAAATGTCACAACAAATGATGGGCATGCTACCAAAAGCCAGGGTCATTACCAGTCCACCATTCACACATTCTGGAGTTGATTATGCTGGACCCTTTGATTTATTATTGGACAGGGCTAGAGGCCAGAAAACACGCAAGGGCTACATCGCAATCTTCATCTGTCTCGCTACAAAGGCGATACACATAGAGATAGGCACCGAACTAACTTCTTTTGCATTCATTGCCGCCTTCAGACGTTTCACAGGCAGAAGAGGACCAGTAGCTCACCTTTACAGTGATAACGCCACAAACTTCGTTGGGGCGAGTAAGGTAATCAGTGACCTTCATAAACAACAGTCCTACAAATCCGATGTCAACCAAGCCTTACAAGAAACCGGAACTCAATGGCACTTTATTCCACCATCATCTCCACATTTTGGAGGCTTATGGGAGGCTGGCGTTAAATCAATCAAGCATCATATGCGAAGAGTAGTAGGGGAAGCGAGACTGACATATGAGGAAATGTGTACGTTGATGACACAAATTGAAGCATGCTTAAACTCACGTCCGCTATGCCCACTAACTGAAGATCCAGAAAGCTTAGATGCCCTCACGCCGGGTCACTTTCTCACTGGTTCACCATTACTCACTGTTCCGGATCGAAATCAATTGGATGATAGGCCAAGCTTGCTGACAAGGTGGGATCGGGTCCAACGAATGCACCAAGAATTTTGGAGGAAATGGTCCATTGAATACATTGGACGTCTTCAGTTCAGACCCAAATGGACCAAGGAAAATCCCTCTATAACAGAAGGGAATCTCGTTCTCATTAAAGACGAACAGCTTCCACCATCCCGCTGGGCGTTGGGTCGAGTGATAGAGATACATCCAGGTGCAGATGGATTAACGAGAGTCGTGACGTTACAGACTAAAAATGGCAAAATGCGCAGACCGATAACCAAGCTCTCATTGCTTCCAGAAAGCGATAACAAGAAGGAAGCAAGTGTTGATGTAGAAGTTGCAACATCGCCTATCGAGCAAGATGACAATGAGACCAACGAACCACATAAAAATGATACGATCACTAAACGAACAGGGAAGCAAGATACACGAAAACGATCAAGCCAAGAGCCGTTAACACAAGACTACAAAAAGCAGCCCAAACGCAACGAAAGAACGTCTACATCAGCTCCCGCAAGAACTATCAACACAAACAGCATCGCTTACTTGATGATTTTGGAGTTATTCTTCCTCATAGTCGGTGGGGAGGATGCACGGTCGCCGTACAACATAACAAGATTCAAGAACCAAGAAGGGATCTACTTCGATGACGTAGGACAGCTGAATTTATACACAAGCGAATGGAACCTACTGGTATATTACGACCTCTCCACTTATTGGAAGGAATTCAGCGGCCTTAAAAAATCCGTAAGAAGACTCTCAGAACTATGCAATGGGACGATAAAGGAAGATACATCTCAACAGTTATGTAGTGCCACAATTAAGCAACTACACCACCACATTCTAGAATCCGAACATATAAACGAAGTTCTCTATCAGCAAAATGAGAAAGCAACGACTCGAAGTAAGAGAGCTCCATTAGAAATAGTTGGAACTATAGCAAATAAATTATTCGGAATTCTTGACCAGGAATACGCTAGAAACCTTGAAGAACAAATCAATGGTATAAATGAAAACGAAACACTTCTTCGCGAACTCTTAAGAAATCAAACTACAATAATAGAGAGTTCTCTAAATGTCTTCAAGAAGAATCACGACACTATACAGAATCAGTTCCACACAGTCGAACGTCATTTCGAAGCAATTACTAACGCTACGAATGATTCCCAACAAACGCTCATGGTATCTCAAACATTCACTTCTGCTGCCATTCTGATTACACTAAACATAATAAGCTTCCAGCAGATACAAAGAAACATCCTATCAATTGTAACAGATACCTAACACGGACGTCTCAACACATTACTGTTAACACCACCGCAGCTCACCGAACAGATCAAATTCATCCGAGAGCACCTACCGCAGGACGTAAGACTGCCTGGAGAAGGCGGATCATCCTCGTTATTGGAAATATACAACATAATGCATGTGAGAATGAGAATAACTGAAACAAGGGTTTTGTTTGACATTCGAATTCCATTGTTAAAATCGGAATCGTATCGTTTATATAAATTAATACCGATTCCTGTACATCGCTCGGACAAATTTATCTCTATCCAGTTGTCAACTACTTATTTAGCTGTAAATCATCACAGAGACCGCTTCAGTCCAATGAATGAGCAGGTGCTAAGTGCATGTCAACTAAATGCGATCCATCAGTTAACCTGCCATCTGAAACAGCCAATTTTCACCACAAGCTCGAATCAAAGCCGCTGTGAGATCAGTCTACTTAGTAACCAGAAACAGCTGTCACCTTACTGCCTTCTCAGAAGTACGAATCCGAAGAAGATGTTCATCAAACTAAGTGCACCAAGTACATGAATATTCATCATGGATGAAGAAACTCACTTCGATATAATTTGTCTTGACGCTGTGCACCCGCTAACCCTTAGTGAGTCTGGTATTATTCAACTTCAACCAACTTGCATGATAAATCACCCGACGCTGTCTATACAAGCCAACAACAAGGTCACGGGAAGGCTCAGAACATCATTCCTACCTGAAACACAAGTAATTTCTGCTCATCTTAATCTAACCTACAAGATGAAGGAAGGAAATGTATCCTTCGCCCCACAGATCGTCAAGGAGGTGGACAACCTGGATCTAGACGAGTTACGCGGTGCACTCAAGAAACAGCAGCAACATATCAACGATCTGCCAACCTTAAACCACCACCACCTACATCATTACTTCAGCATGTATACGCTGGTTACCATTGTCATCCTCATACTGGTATACTGCAAGTATAAGAAGCAGGGGGTTCTAATAGTCCAGTCAAAATAGACGAAAAAACGCCATAATTGGAAGATAATTCCGAAGTTGCTGAAAATTGGAACAGCCGTTAAAAACATTATTATACGTAAGCTGTAGAGACTGCCACGCGATTGGGCGGCTGCAAACTTTTTTATTCAAGGTCAAAGAGTCAAAATATCAGTTTTTTGCAAATATATGCTAAACCGTACGTCTTATCAGAAAATTGTGTTTACAAAGTTTGTAGATTAGGCGATTATCTACAAAAAAATATATTATACATTTTCTCGTAGGAACTGCCATTTCTGAGATATTGTCGTTTTAATAAGTTAAAATACTCATATTCTATCATTCCCGACTTGTAAAGGTCATCAGAAGTTTAATAAATCCTTTGTTGGAGTACGCGGCTAATCTTTTCAGGGGTGATTCCTGGATATATTTGGAGAAAAAAATTGTTCTACAGAGGGCGGCTATCTCCACTATCCACTAAGATACAGGGTGATTAGGGAAAATTTTTTGTTATTTTTTTAAATTTACTGAAATTTGAATAACTCCTAAAGTAATTATGATAGAGTAGCCTAATTAGGCTCATCTTTTAGGTAAATGTGTATTCTTTTATTTGGTATAAAGCACAGCAACCTGAGTGACTCCGTTCAAAAAATATATAGGCTCAAACAATGATTAGAATCTAGACCTGGCAGATTTCTTCGTTTTTCTCAGAAAATTCGTTACTAACAGTACATTTTTTTTTGCTTTTCTGATGCACCAAACTATTACCTACAATATTTCCATACACAATAAGTGTTTATTTTGGGTAGTTTTGTAGGTAGTAGTAGTAGTAGTAGTTTTATCGTGTTTTATCGTGAACAAATAAAAAGTTACTCGTCTTTCAACTGCGGCATAATAGCATTGGTTTGAGCCTACATATTTTTTGAACGGAGTCACTCAGGCTGCTGTACTTTACACCAAATTAAAGAATACACATTTACCTAAAAGATGAGCCTAATTACGCTACGTTATGATAATTGCTTTAGGAGTTATTCAAATTTCAGTAAATTTAAAAAAAAAAACAAAATTTTTTCCCTAATCACCCTGTATCTTAGTGGATAGTGGAGATAGCCGCCCTCTGTAGAACAATTTTTTTCTCCAAATATATCCAGGAATCACCCCTGAAAATATTAGCCGCGTACTCCAACAAAGGATTTATTAAACTTCTGATGACCTTTACAAGTCGGGAATGATAGAATATGAGTATTTTAACTTATTAAAACGACAATATCTCAGAAATGGCAATTCCTACGAGAAAATGTATAATATATTTTTTTGTAGATAATCGCCTAATCTACAAACTTTGTAAACACAATTTTCTGATAAGACGTACGGTTTAGCATATATTTGCAAAAAACTGATATTTTGACCCTTTGACCTTGAATAAAAAAGTTTGCAGCCGCCCAATCGCGTGGCAGTCTCTACAGCTTACGTATAATAATGTTTTTAACGGCTGTTCCAATTTTCAGCAACTTCGGAATTATCTTCCAGTCAAACCTCTAATTTGACTGGACTATAAAGATTCAGAGGAAAACACTGAGGGACAGGCGTCCGCAGCCAGCTCCTAGAAGGTCACAGAAAACCAAGGACGACGACTTCTCTTGTGATATATCGTCTCTCAATTTCGACGGAGGAGAATGTGCGCAGCACATATAAAACATCACGTAATATTAAGATTTAGGCCAATTCCTAAGTTTTGTTATAATATGAAAAACAATTAATAAATTAAAATGCTGAATCAAAAGCTAATTCACCTGTGCGGGTCGATTCTCTGCAATGTCAGTAATAATCAACGAAAATTAAAAATTGGTGAATGAACTCTTGATTCACGCATTCAGGTGCAATAACTTTGTTATTGCTAATTAAGCAATAAAGAATTGTATAAATATGTAGAAGAGACGAGCATTGGGGCTCAGTCACAATAAACACGTCAGTAACCATACACTAAGTTTTCTTTTATTATTTTATCTTTATCAAGTCAAACCGCTCCAAATTGTTGAAGTTGTGCGGTCTTCAACACATCTCATCGATCGTGTACTCTGAGCTATCAACACTATCGTAATTAACTTTGCAAGCAGGTTCATCTTTACTCACAAGAACTATATGCCCTGCCCACCAGAGCCTACTGAGCTTTAAGGCCCCCATCCACTATCAGTTTTGCGTGTCGTGCATGAATGTCATGCAAGAAATTCATTTTCCCATCCATTATCATGCATACATACTGTCAATCATCACTTTTAAGGGAGTGAAAAGTTACACACTCTACAATGAGACATAAAGTTATAAGAAAATTAACAGAACAGAATCCACTGTCCCTCATGCTGTCGTTTCCTTAGCTCCGCCACAAAGTATCAAAAAGTTTTGATTTTCGTCATGCATGCGGGACATTCCATCCTGCAAGCCCATCCACTATCTTTCATGCATGATAATCAGCAATGAATGTCATGCATGCGGGATAGTGGATGGGGCCCTTTAAGCATAGCGCCCAATGATACCGTCAACATCACCATCAAAATTTTCCAGTAACGTCATGACGGACATGTTCGCCCAATGAATCCATCACAGCCGGTAGAAATTTGCAACGCAAACTTGAGAAAAGTTTTTAATCATTTTATTTACACATTGTACAAAAATGTGTGCTCCGCCACTAGTTCTATTAACTTCTCATCCATTTTCCTGCACTTTTGGCAAACAGTTTTAACATATGAAATAGTTGGAAATTTCAATAAAAAGTTGGAAGTTTTCCTGTTGTCAAATTCAATTATTGGAACGTACAGTGGAAAATTGGAAGTATTCCTGTGCCGCCACCATCAAAAATAGAATCAAATCTATTTTTTCGTCACGAGATGGTGACGTTGCCATTGGGCGAAGTTGTATGAGATTACTTTGAATTTATTTTCACATTTTTGACGGTGGCGTATGTCGTTGGCGTTGACGGTATCATTGGGCGCTAAGCTTTATTTCAATATCGCGATAGCGGTCTTAGATCTCGTCATTGTAGAGTCTCCGGAATCGTCCTTCCTCACATAGGGGACCAACAAACCTACGAAGTATTTTCCTCTCGAACACGCCCAAGAGGAGAATCGATAAGACCATCGTTTTATATAGTAAAAGTTTAGACGTCATAGTTAGATGCTTGGATTTGAAGAGCCTTGACAGACTATAGTACGCTTTGTTGGCTTTTAGCAGTCGTGCGCGTATTTCTGGTTCCATGCTATTATCGGCTGCTACTACTGAGCCAAGATAGGTAAATGATTTTACCAGTTCAAACTAGTGCTCCTCTACCTTGATTGTGGGACCAATGTTAAGTGTTCTTGTAGACGAGGCTACCATATACTTTGATTTACTTTGGTTAATGGGCAGTTCCAGGTTTCCTGCCGCTTGCCCAATCTGAGTGAAAGCTTCTTGTGCAGCTTTTGTTGTTCTTCCAATGATATCAATGTCATCTGCATAAGCCAGTAATTGGGTGGACTTGTGGGTAGTCAGTTGGGGTGAACTTTTGCTCCTTGATGTCACGCCCAAATCTATGATCACTTTCTCCAACGCCAGCTTGAAAAGGAGATTGGCCAGGTAATAGCTCTAACTTTAATTCTACAATTCGCGGAAGGCCCTGCTTGAGACGTCTACTCAGTTCAGGGTGAGGACTAAAAGCGTCTGCTGATTATCAACTCTACTACTACCATATATCAAAGAAATTCGACTCCACCGTTATCGTAAGCCACTTGCAATACGGTTCAGCAGGCAGAGGAGTGCGTCAACTGGAAGTTTTTATATCTTTTTTCTTGTTGGATGTATCCTTCTATTACTTATTCTCTGTGGTTAAAACATAGTGTTCCGTTTCGAGTACAGTGTATTTTAACTATTCTGGCTGGAGGACGGTATGCAAGGCACTATTGCCTCCTATTGTTGGAGATCTGAGACATCTCGATAAGCTCATATAACCCGAACCTATTGTATCCTTCGTACTACTGACATCGCAGCATGATTCCTGATTTCTGAACTGTAACTCACCCTTAAGCCACCGTGAAGAGGCATTGATTTTTTTAATTTGGAAAAAGGGGTAGGCGAGGGAAAAACTATTGACAATTTTGGAGAAAAAAGCACTGGGTTTTTTTTTTGGGAAAAAGAAGGAAGTGAGGAGGCATTGGAAAAAAAAGAAGGAGGAAAAAAAAAGTTTTTTGGGGAGGAGGATGAAAAGGGGAGCGGAAAAAAAATAAAGTTTTACTAAAAATTAAAAATAAAAGTACGAATTAAATAATTTTATTCATAAATCCGTCGTATAAGTTCGGTTTCGAAATGTATTAATCGAGAATAAGAAAGAGTGAAGCCACCCACCCCAGTAATTGATATAATTGATGTGAGACCAGACTCACATGGGACTTGTGAAGCAGGATCTGCATAGCCTACATCTCATATGATTCTGCGATTCCAGCCACCATTGGACTCTTGTTAAGGACCTAGAAATTGTCGGATGAAGAGTAGCCATATCGAAATACATATAAATACATATTCTAACGGATGTATAGTATATATCGTTGGTTTACAAGCAGAATTCACTAAGTACAATTTTTCAAGTTTTCAGTTTTTTATACTAAAGTAAGTCTTATAATGCCAACTTTATACTGGCAATACCTTATAGCCCGCACACTAATATTGTTAAGGTTTTTAGGGGGTTAGTTTCGGATTTACCTTGTCCATAATGACACAAAACTACCAAATCATTTCTGCCAAAACTCACTAATTCGTTGCGTTTTTTTATTTTAATCTAAAAATCCAGTATTAGAATTAAATAATTATTTCAATTCTTTTGTAAACTAAACTAAGAAATCTAAAAAACAATGTATACTGAGCTGATTACTATTATATGCCATTACAAAATTTTCAGAGACACAAACATCTTAAATATCGATTTACTAAAAACTATGGTTTTTGACTTAGTGAGTTCTGCTTTTAAACCCACGATATGTTCATTGTGGAGATATGTAATGCAGTTTACCAGGTATCTTTAGTCTTATTCATTAGACGTAGTGCAGTGTTAGAGCGTACTGGGAGAAAAAGGAAACGTTACCAGCTCGTCTAAATGATGTTCGATGTATAGGCTCTCTTAAAGGGCTCTGAGGAATGACCTGGCGGTTACTACTATGCTTATTTAAGGCACTGATAAAGGACTTATACCAATCCGGGAGGCATAGCATTTGAATTTTTTTTGTTAGTATAATCAATATAGCCATAGATATTACGAATATTAAGTTTTGTATATGAACAGATGCTTTTAAACATATTTTATTCCTAGTAGTAAGATTTTTTTTGTTTGTGATATTGCAATATTGACGAATTTGTGTATTGTTAATATTTTTTTTGGTGATGTTGGTGGGCTAAGTGCCTAGTTATTAGATAATTGAGATTTTTTTATATATTTGATTTTTATATATTGGATGGAATTGTTTTATATCTCTGATGTTCTCAAACAATTTGTTTATTCAGTGTTTCAACGCTGCATTGTACGAATGTTTGTGGGTCGCAATTGTAAAAATGTAAAAAAGAAACCGTCATGGTACCAGGGCGGGAGTTTTTTCAGACCTTTAATGAATTTTGAGTAATTTGTAAACACCTGATAATATAACTTACCGTATATGATTTTATCAACATACTTTTTAGATTTGATTTTGTTTAGTTGCTTATTGCATTGTGAATTAAATAAGTGTTTGAGAATTATTGTGTTTCTGTGTAAAACGGTTAATGTTTGCGTTGTTTCCAGTTTTGTATAGAATGATGTGCTAAGGCAAAACCAGGATGGCTTAGCGGCTGGTGAGGTCTCTCGCTCCAGAATTCTCTTTCAGGTACACTCCCTGCTCCCCTAATTATTCCACGTTCACGCTGAGGGAGGAGCGCTCTCATACAGGTACTCGACGCGCTTCACATAAGCACTCGGCGTCCGCCATGAAAGGAGGCGTTCTTAACAGGTGGTGATGCAGCAGTTTAGATGGTACTTCCGGAGTCTCACCAACCCACGAATCCCCGGCGAGCCAGCCCTACTCTTGAGGCCCGGAGTACTGTCTATATAATTTTCAAGTGTTTTTTTTAAATTTTGTGTCCAAATTTTTTTGTATTTTTTTGGTGTGGATCTGAGGTTGGCCTTTCGAGCAACCAACCCTAGGTGCACATTACAGAACTTCTCTTAACATCCTAAGAATAACTTTAATCTAGGATCTGCAATGGAATGATCAAACAAACATCAGAATTCCAAATTTGGCTAAAATCGACCAATCCTAAGTTCGCTTCCGGCTTGAATAGAGTTTATTTATTTAAGTTGGGCCTTCATAAACACCTTTGCGTAGCTTGACAAGGTGCAAAACTGAGTCATCAAACTTCTCGGTGATAGGGTAATTCACTTCATAACACTTAGACAATTCCAGGGGTTTAATCCCACAGCACAATTATTTGCTCTTGTGATTGGAAATATTATCAAGTTCTTCCTCTCTAGATCCGCCATATACAAAACAATTGTTTTTATAATGATTAAAGAATCTCTGACTATACGAATGATTTTAAAATGAAGAAGCAAAACTTCCATACTTAAATCAATCAATTTACTCTATAATTCCTGATTCGTACCTTGGATGACGTGTCTCCATAGTAGCTGATAAGGCATCTCCGGATCTATCCGGATAGATATCTTCTTAGCTCTTCTTTCGTTGTTTGTTAGTACGATTACTCCACGTTGACCGGTATTTGTGGACTTCCTTCCTGTCATTTAGTTTAAATCTTTGTTGTTGCAGAATGAGTATTTCTTCAAGATACATATAACCGTGGCATGATATCGTCTTTACTAAACCGCTGCCACCAGTATGTTTTGATAACGATTTACCTTCTTTTACTGGGACTTGTACGCGCCAGCTGATCTGTCAGATATTATAACCAATCCAAACAAAATTTTTTTGATTACCCCCCGCCACCAGTTTTTTGTGCTATCTTATTCCGCAGGGATTTGTATGAATTAGCTGATCTCTCAGCATAGATCATTGGCCCCAAAATATTAGTTCATTTTGCAGGATAAAATATTTACAAAACCGTTGCCATAAATTTTTTGTGCTTTTGTATGACTTGCGTAACCTTAGGGGCTGTCCTTAAATTACGTAAAGCTCAGAGGGGGGGGGTGGGGGTCTGGAGCAGCGTTACTAAGCGTTACAAGGGGGTATGGGGGTGTCAATATCAGTGTTATGTAACGCAAGTTTTGAGAGAAAACAAATTCCGTATGATTTGTATTGTCCAAGCGTACAAAGTATTTTGTTGAAAAGAATCTGTAACAAATGTTCAACCTATTCGTCTTCGATTGTAAGATCAATGCTTCATCAAAGAACTGTTTGCGGAAAAAAAGTTGACCAAAAAAAAGTCGACTTTCCAAAACCGAGACCTGTACGCACTGCTGCTAAAAGAGCGCGTGAGGTTTTAGCAGTCATGATACAAAACGAAGAATTAGAATGGGTTGATGAAGACTTGATCGATTTTGAGAGCAGTCAATTGGAAATGATACAAGCGAAAAAACGGACAAGAGTATGCCTGTGATTGGTATAGAAAAACACATGTCTGTTCCATGGGAAGATGAAATCTAAGTTAGCAATTTTTATATGTATATATATTCACATTTACATTTCAATTGATTTTAATAAAAGCAGATAAAAAACTTAAGAAAAACCGTTTTACAAAGTTATTTGTTTTTCAACGTGTATTTGCAAAAAAAGTCATTTTCTTTTCGTCATATTCAGAAACTTGAATGGGGGGGGGGTAACTGCAGCGTTACGTAATTTTTCAGGGGGGGTTTGGTTTCCCGTTACGGTTCCGTTACAGGGGGGAGGGGGGTATCAAATATCATAAAATTTAGCGTTACGAAATTTAAGGACAGCCCCTTACCGATTAAGTTTACGACATTACGATGCCTTCCATTCCATTACTCTTCAGAACTTCAGTTTAAGTCGTGTGCTGACCAACGGTAGCAAACGACTTTAACTGAAGTTCTGAAGCGGAATGCATCTCAATATCTCAATGTCGTTTAACTTAATAGATAACCCTCCAGACGCCCTCTAACCTTTCCTATTCTCCTCTATTCTTCAAACCAAGCTTACTACTAGACATTGCACCATGAACTGAACGACATGACGGACTGGTAGTATAAAGGGTTACACCCAAGCTTGATTTTTTCATATAAAAAAAAAGATAAGTTTACGCAAACCACACAACAACACAAAAAGTTGGTGGCAGCGGTTTTGTTAATAAGCAATTTTGGTTTTCTGATAAGCAATTTTAAATTAAAATTAAATAGGGCCGGAGACTAATCATCTCTTTATCGTAGCCTTGGGATAGTTATTCACTTATAATTACTTTAAATTAACATAAAACAACAAGTATAAACAAAGAATTATTTGTGAAAAAAAGTCAAAGTACAGGCGAAGGTATAAGCCCACGTGTTAGATATTAAGATTAAATATTAACGCGGGGAGAATTAAGATATTAGATTAAACATACGTAGAAAGAAATTGTCACGTAAAAATAATTTTATTGCACATATTTTTAATTTGCACATTCTGCACATTTTTGCAATTGCCAATTTTTCACCTGCACGAGCACGATGTAATATGATCGGGTCAATAATAATTTCAAGTATTTTGATGAGTAATTGAATTTTGCCAATTTTTGATTTTATGTAGCTTAGTATATTGATATTGTAAGTAGCTTAAGAATTTTGGTATAAATATCGGAATTCATAAATTAAAGTCATTCTAGTCAAGAAGCTTGAGTGTTTTACTTCGTTAAAACCTTTAAAAACCACAACCCTGTTGAATTAGTGTATCACTGATTTAACCCACAATTCTGTAGTCACGCTGTAACACCTAGACTACCAATACAGTTAAGGCAAAAGAGTCTTACCTTAAACATTTGGAGGCCCCGGCGAGATTCAAGTGAAACACTTGAAGCCCGTCATTTAACCAGTATAATCTTGTCCACATTGTGTTTATTGACCGGACGTAGAAATGGCACTCTCTCTAGACGAGTTGTTTATAAGGCAGGAAACCAGTGGACAGGCTCTCCAAACCATCATCCGAAACTATAAGAAGGATGGCTCAAAGCGGAAGGACCATTCATATTACCCGAGACGATTAACCCAGCTGGAGGAGGAATGGAGCCGCTTCCAAGACACCGATACCACCATTAGGCAGCAACCAGATTTGCCTATGTCGTATAAATATTTTGCGACCAATTATTATGGAACCATAAAGGAGGTTTTTCTGAAATATCAGGAATATTTCCGCCAGACAATTGCCTCTGTTGGTGAAGCAGATGATAATTTCGAAGAAGAAGATGACCACAATTCAGACCACGACGATGCTGTTTCCATTACCCAGAGGGCCCAACCCAATCACTTGCCGCCAACCAAAGAAATTAATTCAATACCGCCAAAGGTCCAGACCACCAAGGGTCACAGTTCCAAGTTTGTGGAACATAAATTACCAGAAACTGCCACCAGTTCCGAGCTAAGCAAGCTGATGCGGAAACAATCCAGCATAATCGAGTCCTTGTGCCGTCATCTGCGCAAGATTGATTATGCCATAACCAACCGACCATACTATGACGTTACGATGCAGACCATAAATCGCTATTGGTCACAAATCGAAGAACTTCACCATCAACTGTGGGAATCCTCTTCCGATCCAACCAGCCAAGGATTATGATATAGAAGCCTATATTCAACTAGAAGAACAGGTCCAGGATGCTATGGTTCAGCTCAGCACCAAAGGGAAAAAGGAATCATCCAATCCAGAGGCATCGGCAAACTACAACAAGCTGAAGTTACCTAAAATTACTATCCCGAAGTTTGATGGAAACTACCTTACCTGGAGACAGTTTTACGATCTCTTCAGCCAAATGGTCGACAAGGAAGAAATGGCACCATGTCAGAAGATGTGGTACCTAAAAACCAATGTGAGTGGCGAGGCCGAGAAGCTCATCCGGCATTTCACAATATCCGATGAGAACTACGAGTCAGCCTGGCAGACCCTGAAGGATCGCTACCAGAATACCAGACTGTTAACAGCGGCACTTATAAATCGACTGCTCTCACAACCAACCTGCCCAGCTGATCACACCTCTTCGATCTTCATTAAGGCTTTGCACGACACGACCAAGGAATGCCTACAGGGATTAGAAAATCTGGGTGTTCCCATTACCAATTGGGACCCCTTACTGCTGCATATATTAATAAGAAAGTTAGATAGAGCTAGCCACACCTTATACGAACAAGGATTAGCGAACCCTCGGGTGCTGCAAAGTGTGAAAAAGTTTTTAAGATTCCTAGAAAACCGATTCCAATCGTTAGAAGCACTTGGAAGTAAAGCTAGAAGCGGCGATGACAATCACAGGAAACCCAATACTGTCAGATCAATGACATCCATCGTGTCATCTAAGACGAACTGCGTATGTTGTAAGAAAGGAGCCCATCCCCTCTACTTCTGCGCAACCTTCTTGCGATTGGCGACGCATCAACGATTAAGTATAATTCAACGGCATCAGTTATGCATCAACTGTCTTCGTCCTGGACACGACTCTTCTTCATGTACTCTCAGAGGCTGCTCCAAGTGTGACCAAAAACATAATACATTGTTACATACCAGCCACTCCACCAAATCCGCCGTAACAGCAACTTCCAAGCCGAGCCATCAATCTCTACCGCGAGAATCATCAACTCCAACATGCAAGCAGACGGATGCCACAACGCTCACAACGTTTAAAGATCCCAGTGAAGAAAGAAGTTATGTTCTACTAAGCACAGCTGTAGTTCGATTAGTAGCCGGAAACGGTAAAAGCGTTGAATGCCGCGCCATATTAGACTCGGGCTCCCAAGTGAATTTTCTCTCTGAAAGATTAATGAAGAAACTCGGAGTGAAACCAGTCATAGACTCGATGATGATACACGGTATATTCAACGTAAGGCAAGAAGCTCGCCAAAGAGTCAGCCTACAACTACAGTCAACTTTAAATGGTTTCTCTACCAGACTGGAAGCTTTCGTCATTCCCCAGATCATAACACCTCAACCATCCCAGTTTATCGATACCTCTAACTGGTCAATTCCCCAGAATATACAACTGGCTGATCCCAAGTTCAACCAGCCCAATAGAATTGACTTGTTATTGGGCGCCGAATTTTCACATCATTTATTATCAGTTGGACAAATAAAGATGTCAGAGGATCTACCCTTACTCCAAAACACAGTCTTCGGCTGGATAGTAGCGGGTAAAATAAGAAATATTGATCTCACTACAGCGGCATGTGGCATCTGCAGCGAAGAAGAGCAGGTCAATCAAGCTATTGAAAAATTTTGGAAACTGGAAGAAGCGGAGGAAACTATGCCACAATTGACGGCTGAGCAAGCAAAATGCGAAATGTTCTTCAATCAAACAGTACGTCGAAACCACGATGGCCGATTTATCGTCAGCCTGCCATTTGCAGAGGATCCAGGAAGGTTAGGCGAATCTCGGGACATTGCTTTTCGACGCTTCTTGGCATTAGAGAGAAGACTATCTAAGAACCCAGAATTAAGGAAACTCTATGTTGAGTTTATGCAAGAATACCTCACGCTTGGGCACATGAAAGAAGTCCAACTAAATAACGCTCAAATTCCAAGTTATTTCTTACCTCACCATAGTGTACTAAAGCCAGAAAGCACCAGCACTAAATTGAGAGTGGTTTTTGATGCTTCCGCAAAAACGTCCTCCAATATATCACTAAATGATATTCTGCAAACAGGACCCACCATACAGGATGATTTGTTTTCTCTTTTAATACGTTTCAGAATGCCTCGGTATGTTTTCACTGCCGATATACAAAAAATGTATCGCCAGATATTGATCGACGAGAAGGATCGAAATTATCAACTTATTCTGTGGCGTGACGACCCTAAAGAAACTCTAAGGTGCTATCAACTCTGCACAGTTACTTACGGCACAACAACGGCTCCGTACTTGGCGACGAAGTGCTTACAAAGATTAGCCCAAGAAGGAAGTTCACAATATCCACTAGGATCAGCTGTACTCCAGAACGAATTTTATATGGACGACGTTATGACCGGTTCGGACAGTTTGGCCACCGCTTTGGCAACTCAAGAGCAACTAACAAACTTGCTTCTATCAGCAGGCTTCAAACTCAGAAAATGGTGCGCAAATCATTCCCAGTTATTACAAAATATTCCACCTCCAGATCGTGAAATACAAATAAATTTCACCGATGAAACAAAGGACAACATAAAAACTCTCGGACTTACCTGGCTACCCAAATCAGATGAATTTTCTATCAAAACTAATTGGACGGAGCAAGGCCGAGTTACCAAAAGGACAATTGCCTCGGACATAGCTCGGTTGTTCGATGCTCTCGGAATATTGGGACCAGTAATTGTGACTTCCAAAATTTTCCTCCAACAACTTTGGCAGCTGAAGCTAGATTGGGATGCTGCCGTACCGCTGGAAATTAATACGAAGTGGAGCATCTTTCGGGAGAATTTAAAGTGTTTGAAGGATATACACTTTCCACGGCATGTTTTTGCCCATGGAACGCCAAAGAATATCCAACTTCATGCCTTTGCCGATGCTTCAGAGAAGGCATATGGAGCGGCCATCTATGTTCGCTCAGTTAACAAGGATGGACGGATTATTGTACGCCTACTCTGTGCGAAGTCCAGGGTGGCACCAGTAAAACAGGTCACGCTACCTCGATTATATGCGCTGCAAAACTCGCAGCAGAATTAGTCAACAGAGTTAAAACCAAATTACAACATAAGGATCTAGTAACCTATTGTTGGACGGATTCAGAGATAGTATTGGCTTGGATCAACGCTAAATCATCAAATTACCATACCTTCGTGGCCAATCGTATAGCAGTCATACAACAGTATACTATCCCGCAGCAGTGGCGGCACGTAGGTTCCAAGGAAAACCCTGCGGACGTTCTGTCCAGAGGTATAGCTCCTGAACGGTTGTCATCCTGCAACCTGTGGTTCTACGGACCATTTTTCCTACATGGTAAGGAAGAAATATGGCCATCCGCATTCACGCCACGGGGTCAAACAGAGGTGGAGAAAAGGAAAAACGTGGTGACATTAACAACAACCGAACCAAAGTCAAGTGTTGCTAATTTATTTGACAACATTGATCACCGAAATTCCTTCCGGCGACTACAACGCATAGGCGCTTACGTAGTAAAATTTATTAGCTATATACACAATCCTACGGAACATGAGAAATGCCTCACATTAACCCCCATGGAGCTAGAAGAATCTCTCCAAATTATCATACGCTCCATGCAAGCAGAAGAATTTAAAGAGGAAATTCATCAATTAACACAACATAAGGAAATTGCGAAAAACAGCCCTACTGTTGGATTAACACCATTTCTAGATCAAAGAGGTATTCTTCGAGTAGGGGGAAGGTTGGAAGCAGCCAACATACCGTACGATGCCAAACACCAGATGCTACTACCATACTCACACCCATGGACGAAACTTCTAATGATCGAACTCCATCAAGAAAATTTGCACACTGGTCCACAATCCCTGCTAGCAATTACTAGACAGCGTTTTTGGCCAGTGAAGGGAAAATCAATCGCTCGTTCCGTGATCCAGCACTGCGTATATTGCAATAAGATTAAACCAAAGTTGTTGGGTCAAAGAATGGGTAACTTGCCGCAAGACAGAATTCAACCAGCTCGTCCTTTCATTAACACCGGCGTTGATTTTTGTGGACCTATCTGGATTCACTACCGACTCCGTGGAAAACAGCCCCAGAAAAGCTACATCGCAGTATTTTGCTGCTTTGCCACCAAGGCCATCCATCTGGAGGTGGTCAGTGACCTCTCAACCGATGCCTTCATCGGTGCATTAAAGCGATTCATTGGGAGAAGAGGAAACTGCCAGAAGATCTATTGTGACAACGCAACCAACTTCGTGGGGGCCCAGGGTAAATTACAGGAGCTAAAACAAGGCATCTACTCCAAAAATGGAAGTGATCAGACCATTTCAACCTGCCTCAAGAAGGGTATACAATTCAATTTTATACCACCACGATCACCGCACTTCGGAGGTCTTTGGGAGGCTGCGGTAAAATCGGCCAAACATCTAATGCAGAAAGGCATCGCTGCAGCATCCTTAACCTATGAAGAACTACAAACACTAGTTGTCGAGGTTGAGGCAATTTTGAATTCCAGACCCTTAACGCAACTGTCAGCGGATCCAAATGATTTCAGTGCTCTTATACATACCTGGGCAGTTTCTAATAGGAGAACCAATGACGGCAACCGTTGATCCACACGCAAGTCCAATGAAGGCCAGTCTTTTAACCAGATGGAAATTAGTGTCCCGTATCAAAGAAGAATTTTGGCAAAGATGGGTGAAAGAGTACTTAAATCAACTACAACAGCGTTCCAAATGGAAACAGTGCCAAGATAACATTAAAGAAGGTACAATCGTCGTCATTCGGGAGGACAATTTACCAACCATGAAATGGCCATTGGGTCGGATTCTCAAAACCTTCCCAGGCAATGATGGAAACATCAGAGTAGTAGACGTGAGGACAGTATCAGGGGTATATCGGCGACCAATCCACAAACTAGCACCATTACCATGCAACGAAGACAACATAAGGCAGTCTATGGAAGCTGAAACTCAAATTCAAAGAACCAAGAGACCAAGAGAAGATCAAACCGAGGCATTCTCCACGACTAGAGAACCCGAAGCCCCCAAGAAAAGATCACGACAACCGACTAGAGGGCAGCCGGTTAACATCACGGCCTTCAATCCGCAGCCAGGATTACACTTCGATAGTCTAGGAGTAGTGAACCTGATTTCAACAGAATGGAAGATTATTGTGTACTATGACATGCAACCATATTGGAATGAATTTGGTTCTTTGCAACAGGGAATCAAAACATTGCAGCACTTTTGCAAATTAATGGAACCAGACGAAATCTGCCCAGCGGTCATTAGCCACTTCCAACATGTAGCAGATGAGCTAAACAATGACAATGTGCTGCTAGAAGAACGGTGGATCATAAGATCTAAGCGAGGAGCCCTTAATATAGTAGGGAATATAGCAAACTCCCTGTTCGGTGTACTCGACTCGGAGTACGCAGAAAAAATGGCCTCTACAATACAAACTGTCAAGGGAAATGAACAACACCTAATAGCATTATTAAAGAATCAGACGTCTATTATAGATTCAACAATAAACATCATAAAGAGGGACGAAATCGCACTAAAAAATAAGTTCCAAATGCTGGATGATCAATTCTCCAAGATAGTCAATCAGATCCACGTCACAGAAGAGGAAACGCATAGAACAAAGGTGAGCCAAATCTTCAACACCGTAGCAATACAGCTAACATTAATTTCTGCGAATTTACAACGCATACAAGCTGCAATCCTAGACGTTACTGCCGCTGCACACCAAGGCAGTATTAATCCACTCTTACTGTTTCCAGCCCAACTGAAGAATGAGATCGCAAACATTAGAAATAAATCTTCCATCCACATTGCGTCTGCCAGCCAATCCAGAAGATTTACGGCTATTGTACAAGTTGATGAAGGTTAAGGCCCAAGTGATAAAAAATTATATGATCTTTCAACTAAACCTGCCGCTCGTAAACATAGACCAATTTGAACTATACAAGGTTATCGCAATCCTGGCACTGATCAACAACACATTCTTAACAATCCAACCCAAATCTACACATCTAGCAATCAGTCGGCATCGTGACAATTATTATCCCATAACCGAACAGGAATTGTCATCATGTGAGACTATTAAGGCCGGAAATTACGTGTGCAGGCAATTACACCCAACCTATCATAAGGAAATGAACAGTCAGTCGTGTGAAATAAACTTCCTAAACAATGTCCAAAATTTGGAAACCTGTAGGCTTCAGGTCATCAACGATAAGCAAGTATGGGTACAACTAGCTCAAGGCAACGAGTGGATCTTCGCAGTAAGAAAACCATCCCCCGTGAACATAGTCTGTGAAGAAGAGACGTATTCTACCATTCTACAAGGATTCGGAATCTTAAAGATGGATTCACCATGCACTCTCAAACACGACCTAGTTACCATACGAGGCCATCAGCTGTACACCAGCAACGTCAGAACATCCTACACCAATTTTATAAACAATCAGGTTAACATCTCAAGCCCAAATTATCCCCAATGGACTTTGCGAAATAGCACAGAATATCAACCACACCTAGAGGTGCTGGAAAGGCTACAAGACAACCTTAACTCCCAGGTATTTTCGGAGTTTTCATCTAGAATTGAAGAGAACAAGATTTATCATATGGCGGTAGGATACTCCGGACTTATCCTAATTGGTATAATCATCATCATCGCGGGCATCGTGAGTTACAAATTCCAAAACAGACGGCCATCTAAACCTATACCGGCACCAAGGCGCAGACAAAGCTTGGACTTCGAGGTAGACCCCAGTATTTGTTGAACAATGTTCAACGCGGGGAGAATGTTAGATATTAAGATTAAATATTAACGCGGGGAGAATTAAGATATTAGATTAAACATACGTAGAAAGAAATTGTCACGTAAAAATAATTTTATTGCACATATTTTTAATTTGCACATTCTGCACATTTTTGCAATTGCCAATTTTTCACCTGCACGAGCACGATGTAATATGATCGGGTCAATAATAATTTCAAGTATTTTGATGAGTAATTGAATTTTGCCAATTTTTGATTTTATGTAGCTTAGTATATTGATATTGTAAGTAGCTTAAGAATTTTGGTATAAATATCGGAATTCATAAATTAAAGTCATTCTAGTCAAGAAGCTTGAGTGTTTTACTTCGTTAAAACCTTTAAAAACCACAACCCTGTTGAATTAGTGTATCACTGATTTAACCCACAATTCTGTAGTCACGCTGTAACACCTAGACTACCAATACAGTTAAGGCAAAAGAGTCTTACCTTAAACACCACGTTTAGCCCCAATTTACCATGATTGATTAACCGTGTTAATGGTAGTAAACTGAGTTAAATAAATAGCATAAAGTAATTACCTTCGATACAAGCTAAGTCCCGAATCAAATGAATTAGTAATAATGCGGATTACAATGAAGAAAATTCGAGATATTATTGTTTTGGCAAATTTACTACTATTGTCATCGGGACTTGAAATAAATTTAGATAAAGTAAATGAGTTTATTTATAATTTACAAACATTTTGCAAATTTCAAAATGTGATCGTTTTAACTCCAGATAAATGTACTTCGTTGATTCTAGATGATTTTGCTTATTTAAAGAAAGCAGATATTGCGTTTCTGTGGTTTACGAAGTCTCCAAATATAGTTCTGAGTAATATTGTAAACAAAAATTCGCTGGTTGTGGTTTTCATAAAGGAGAATCGTGATAACATACGTGATATTTTATATAGGTCTACAATAAGAAGGCGGTCAATGAAAGTAATATTTTTGCTTTACGAAAATCAGCTTAAAACTGAGGACATAATGGGTCTGTTCGAGTGGTGTTGGGATATGAATATCATAGATGCATTACTTGTTTCAAGAGGATATAATGATGAATTAGTTCTTTTGAGCTATAGCCCATTCCCAGAAGTACATCTAGAAAACAAAACAACTTCGGAAATATCTGAAATTTTCCCGAATAAATTTATGGATTTAAAAGGATATCAACTAAAATCACCAGTTCAACAAGATCCTCCTTTTGTATTTAAGTACATCGATGATGACGGAACAGAAGTTATAACCGGACTTGCAGCTTTAACATACCTTCAATTTATAGATACCTACAATGCGACATTTAAAGAAGACAAAACTCACAATTCTACCGACTTGTATAATGCGAGTGTTATTTTCAATTTGATGACCGATAACGAAATTCATTTCATTATACTGAGTCGTCTAGAATATGATCATGGACTGTTCAGTATGTCGTATCCAATGTTACTAACGAGATGGTTGCTGATCGTTCCAACATCGAAGCCAATTCCTAAGTGGGCCTATATAGCATTGCCCTTCAAATATGAATTGTGGTTAGCCCTTATCGCCATTGTCCTATATACTTCCGCTGCCGGATACTTCACTGGAATTGCAACGAAATACAATCGCGAATATGGAGTTTTCCTACTGAACATAATCAGCGCAATTTTTTACTTACCAATATATTTTCTTAAATCAAACCGAAATTTTTTATGGAGAATGTTTTTCGTTCAAATAATGATTCTTGGCTTTATTATATCCAATTTATATCTCGCCCGTTTAGCCTCTTTCCTTACAAATACTGTATATTTACCAGAGGAAACCGATCCCGAAAAAATTCTACAATCAGGACAGAAGATCATATCGTTTGTGCCAGTTACCGATCTAGTGAGAAGCAAGTTTCACTTCTTGTACAAGTACAATGAATCTTTTATACAAGATACGCCATTAAACGCCCTTAACGCAGTTATCAGACTGAACGAATCAATTGGCTACTTTACACATAGAGATACTTGGCTATTTGCATCACAGCAACAAGCACTCTTAGATCGTCCAAGGATGCGAAGAATAAAGATGGACGCAATTGACAGACCATATTTTATGATCATTAAACATGATTCGCCATTTATCGAGCCCTTGTCCTTGTTCATAATGAGATTGCATGAACATGGATTTTACAAAAGGTGGGAACATCTTAATTTTCATGAAGGCGTGAAGGCAGGACTGGTGCAGAGATTTCGAGATATTCAGAATCCTTATAAAACAATGTCTGCTGAACATTTAATTTTTATTTATATATTATATGCGATTGCAATGTTTGTCAGTGTGATTGTATTTTCTTTAGAGTTATGCATAAAACGCTTTTTTAATAAATAAGTAAAAAACATAAACATGAATATCGTTTCCGTTTGCAATAATGGTAGTTCTTCTTCTATGTAACTCGCTGTACAGTCCTTGTATGATTCTAAGTTTTACTATCTTTCGTATATAATATGTATATTCTATGGATTTTAAATATATTAACTTGCATGAAAAACCCCCCGGGCAAAGACGGTAGGACAAAGGGTCCTAGACAAGCTAAAAAGACCGGGCTAACGCTCCTTGGAAAAAAATGCACGCCATACGGGCACTCCACTTGCACCTTGCGAAAGGGACATCCTCCACCCTTTGCATGATTTTCGCGGAGAGGCAGCTTATCCTTGCTGTTATTTACGAGCCTTGGGTAATAGTCCATGGAAATTGTACTTAAACATTGCAAAAATGCAGGACAAGGTTTTATTTTTGGGATGTGTAGGGGGGGGGTCAGTGTGAGCTTAAGTTTGAGTTTTCGGGATTCTAACCCCCCCCATTTGGCCCCATCTTGGAAAACGTGTGCAAATGGTTTTTCCACTATATCTCCGACACGGTATATCTTACGGAAAAAGTCATTGAGGAAATGGAATTTTTCCGGCACTTCTTCTTCTTCAGAAGAAGACATATAACAGACTAAAAAGTTAAAAATAAAAAATATAGTTTAAAAAAAAAACTAAAAAACCGCGAACTAAAAAGTAAAATATAATTTTGAATGTAAAGTTTTTATTCCTTTAGCCAGTATATGGGAACAAGCCACCCTTCGAAATGTAAAAAGTGTGGGGCTCTAGCAAAAATTCTCGGTGTTAATACAATAAGAATATAGGTAAAGAATCCCACGCTTTTTACCAAGGTAGGTTGTTTCCATATACTGCCTGGAGTAATAAAAACTTTACATACAAAATTATTTTTTTACTTTTTAGTTCATTTTACGGTAAAAGCATATTTTTTAGATTTTGTAAAATATATTTGTTTAGACCCGTTTCAATCGAAAATATTTGAGTTATCATAAAAGCTTTGCTTCGATTTTAGGTTTTAATGTACCTAAATAGAAATTCATAAATATCGATATGTTCAAATTGTACTTGTGTCAAGTCTGTCAGTAGACTAGTCAATACACTTCCTGTATATGTCGTTGGCCTGACTTTTCTCAAAGCGTACTACATATGTATACATCCAACAGACAAAGTAGAAGGTCTATTGCCTATTACTACACCTTTTCCAATTGTAATTCAGAAAGTATCAATTGTAATTCAGATTATTCAATAGTAGGTAATCCAGAAAGTATCATTTGTAATACAGAAAATATCAATTGTAGTTCAGATTTGTGAATTGTAATTCCGAAAGTATCATGGGATTACCATCACATCACAACATTCACCCAATTGCAGCAGTTTCTGCAACAGGAATTTTATGTATGGAACGCAGAGATTTTAATTTGCTTCACAGTTAGCGAATGTTTAGGTAACATCATTTGCACAAAATGGGCTATCAACTGGGAGATTTTTAGAGATTGCGTCAGCGTCAGATAACACAACTTAGCATTGAAACAGTAATAATGGGACGATATCATGCATGATGTTTCTAGGAGAATATTTATTCTGTAATGAAAGATTCCATCTATCCAATGGCGCTACAGCCCAAATCGAGCCTTGGCCTCCTCTAGGGCATTTCTCCAAGTTTGACGGTCCCTTGCACCATGTCTCCAGTTCCGGATGTTGAGCATTGACTCTGCGTCAGCCGTCACAGAGTCTATCCATCTCCTCCTGGGTCTACCTACTGGCCTACTTCCCGAAATTTCTGATGCCATAAGCCGTTTTGGGATGCGATTGTCCTCCATCCTGATCACGTGGCCGGCTAGTCTCAGTCTGTTGATTTTTATGAAAGTTGAGAGTTGTGGGTCGTCAAAAATTTCATACAACTCGTTGTTGTATCTTCTTCGCCATATTCCAATGAAAGATTCAATTGAAATTATTTGGTCAATTTATTGCATCAATTACAATTGACAAATCTGAACTATAATTGATACTTTCTGTACTACAATTGACTAATCTGAATTACAATTGACGCTTTCTAAATGACTATTGGAAAAACCATTTTAATAGGAAAATATTTTGCTGTGCTATTAATCACAACCATTAAATGAAAACGAAGTTTATTGACACAGAAAAGTGGATTAACATAAAACACTACAACAGTATGCACCATTGAGTCAATTTCTTGTATCAGGCTTAATTTTTTGTAGTGCGGCAGGTCCTTTAAACCTTGTGTGGCTGAAGCTCTTGGGACGGGAAGAAAGAATCCCTCCGCACCATTTTCTGCTTGAAGGGTCCTGATCCCATTGTCTTCAAGCTTCACCTTAAGCATGTTGATGAGCATTTTTGTTGAATTTGTTCGACAAAAAATCTTCTTGTTTGACGTTTATCTCGGTGTCTTGGATGTCAACAGACTTGCAGAGTCGATAGCACCTTTGATGATCTGCTACTTTCATGCTTGAGGTTGATAAGAAATACCCGTCAAAGACTACAGTACTTCTCGTTCCATGGTCGTTCTTCGTGATAAAGTTGATGTAGCTCTCGCGGATTGTCAATAGCTCGGTACCTCTTTGTCAAATTACTTTATAGAGGAGGAGTTACGATGTCTAGCTGCGCGACACGTACATCCTTTGTCGTAGTGTTGAATAGTTTATACAGCGCCGACTTAGTCGATTTCCTCATCCCACTCTCACTGAATAGGGCTAATGGGAACGGAACTAATTCATATTGCATGTACAGCTTTAAATCTTCGTCTGTTTTTTTTCTGATGGATATACGTCAGAATAGCAAGAATCGGTCCACGGGAATCTTTTTGCCGTTAATTTTGATCGATGAGCTCGTTTTACTTTACTTACCCAATTGCTTTAACATTTGAATTAGAATAGATAAAATAGTAAAGTATTATATATTATTGAAAGGAATTTAATGCTCCACAACATTTTGGTCGGCATTTATTTTTTGGGTGCATCGTTAAAGAGTTATCCAGTCGAAAAGAGCAAAAAATGTGAAGCAAAAATATTGTTTCCCCCAAAATTACCGTCTTTCAACAGCAGCAATGGTATCTCGAAAACTATGCAAGATATCGGAAAACTTGACAGACTAAAACTTGTAGCAAACTTAATCATCTTTCATTTTGTATAGGGTGGTCATTTCGCTAGGACTTATAGTTTCCGAGATATAAGCGAAAAACATAAAAAAGGGACCTTTAAACCCCCCTTCCCCTGCGACTCAAGTGCTACGGGCTGGGACTTTAGATATGTTCACCTCCTAACTAGTCCAAATAAAGTTACAAAGTCAAAAATTGTATTCCAAACAATTTCCTTCTATACCTTTTCGTTGCCTGGCCTACTAGTGGCACGTCGCTTAGAGTTGAATGTTCAAGCAGGGACAGAGGACGAGAAGAACAGACTCAACCTCCTTCAGGCAAAGCCGGCAGATGGGATGCTCCAACCTTCATAAGTGCTAATGTATGGCGCAGTGTCCAGTAATCAAGCAAACAAGCGGCCTGACATTAGTTCTAAGGTGCCCTAACAATTCCCTTTAACGCCTCGATCTTTGGACGAGACCACCGCTCTACCTATAGTTTAAAACCGGTATTATTTATTTACAAGAATATCTCGCTCATTTAAGTAAAAAACCCAACATTTAAGTGACGAAAGCCAAACAACTTAAAATGGAACTGATTGATTGATTTTCAGAATAATCGGCTCAATTAAAAGGTAATAGGCTAATAGGTTAAATTGTCCAGCCTCGTCCAAAGGCAAATAGCACCCTTCACTAATCAATTATCCTCGTTAAAGTCGACCGGCATTGAATAAATGATTAATGAAGTTTTTAAGTCAAACCAGAATAATCGATACCTATCTCGACGCCATAAGAAGGACTACAGTAATTTCCGGTTTTGCAATGAAGAAATACCAAAACATTGTTTTTCTGGTGAATTTGTTACTCCTGACATCGGCAGTTAAAATCGGTTTGAACAAAGTAACTGAGTTTGTTTTGAATTTGGAACGATTTTACAAATTTCAAAATGTTGTTTGTTTAACTTCGAGTAATTTTACACCAATATTCTTCAACGATGATTTAGTGGAAACTAGGATGAATATTCCATTTCTGTGGTTGACAGAGATGTCGAACTACACCTTGGGTGACAACCTGAACAAAGATGCTTTGATTTTGGTTTTCATTAATGGAAATGGTGATGAAATCTTCAGCACTTTGGATGTGACTCTAAAAGGAATGCGAACTGCAAAAGTATTATTTATTTTATCTGAAAATAGTTTGAAAACTGAGGAAATCATGGAATTGTTTGAATGGTGTTGGAGGATGTTCATCATGAATGCGGTGCTTATTTCAAAAGGATTCAGTGGTGAACTAATCCTAGTGAGTTACAGTCCATTCCCAGAGCTTCATTTGATGAATAAAACTGGATCAGAAATATCAGACATTTTTCCGAATAAATTTAAGGATCTTAAAGGATACCAGCTTTGATCACCAATTTTACCAAGTCCACCTTTTGTGTTCAAGTACGTCAATGAGGACGGGAGGGAAGTTATATCTGGATTTGCTGCTTCAACATATCTTCTATTTATAAAAGCATTAAATGCTACTTTCAAAGAAATAGTCGTAAAGGATCTTGAAACTTGGTACGATCCAAAAATGTTTCCTAATATGATGAGAAAATACCACATTCATATTGTGGCTAGTTGTTATATGGAAAGTATTGAAGGACTATCACTGACATACCCAATATTATTCTCGAAGTGGGTGCTTGTAGTCCCATCATCACAACCAATTCCTAAATCCAAGTACATTTCGATACCTTTTAAAAAAGAAGTTTGGATACTATTATTCATATTTGTAACATTCATAACCTTTGCAGGATACTTCACTGGAATTAAAACAAATCACCATAAAAAATTTGGAGAGATTTTACTAAACACAATCAGTGCTATAATTTATTTCCCTATACGTTTTCTTGAATCGAAGGAAAAACTTTTGTGGAAATTGTTTTACCTACAAATATTAATCCTTGGTTTTATTCTATCCAGCATTTACTTGGCTCATCTAGCATCTCTTCTCACAAAGACTATATACTCCCATGAAGAACAAAACCCAGAAAAAATTCTAGAAGCAGGTCAAAAACTGGGTATAGCCACGTGGAAAGTTGACTTGTTAAAACATAAATTTAAATATTTGGATAAATTTAAAAATAACTATTTAGATACAAACATCTTTGAAACTATACATGGAGCTCTGTCACTTAACGATTCACTGGGATATATAATAAATAGGGAAATATGGCAATTAGCTTGGCAGCAACAAGCCCTTTTAAAACGTCCAAGGATGCGTGCAGTTGATATGGACGTAATAGAACGGCCGGTGTTTTTGTTTGTTCAACTCGACTCACCATTAGCAGAACCATTGTCTTCGTTTATAAGAAGACTACATGAACACGGATTTTATGTAAGATGGAAATGTATGAACTTTCATGAAGGGGTTAGCGCTGGATTGGTGCAGAGATTTCGGGACATCCAAGATCCCTTTCATGATTTGCCAGTTGAACATTTAAGTCTTATATTTGAATTATATGGAATCGCGACAACTATCAGCGTTATCGTGTTTTGTTTAGAGTTGTTCATTCAGTCTTTTTAATAAAGGATATTTTGTGTGAAAACTTGTTACATTATTGTGTTCAAAAATAAATGTAGAAAATAAGCAAGTATTTTTCGAAAGTAAAGCGATTGAAAGTAATTCCTAGTATTCGCACTTTGTTAATATCTAGCAGTGAAGTGATTCAGCCCTGCCCAGACGAATGATGTATCATGGTTAAGGATTCCAATCTCGTAAAAGCGGTATCCCGCACCATTTTTCCGGGATTGGCGGGAATCGGGGGTTTTGCCAGCAGAATCACTTGTTATAAGAACCGGGGCTATTGAGAGGGAGTGATTAATACTAACAATATTGCAAAGTATTAATAAAAATAGATTAAGGCTATCCAAACACGAGTCGACTGATTTGGAATTCCAGTTGCACACACAACTGTGGGAATCCATACACGGGTCGACAGAAACGAGGCCGATTTTAAACTAGCTTGAGCGTACGACTGTTCTTGCCGTAGGAAGTGAAGCGATTACAGCTGCGTGATTGCAATTCATCTGAACTACTTGACATTTTTCCAAAATCTCGTGGCTAAAAACCATGTGGGCACAGAACACCCTTGTTCTTCTTCTTCTTCGATGACTGTACAGTCCAATTCGAGCCTTGGCCTCCATCAGCTTCTTCCTCCAAACGTCACTCTGCTCCGCAGCTTCTCTCCATTTTCTTGTGTTGAGCACTTTTGCTGCATCGGCCTTAACATTGTCTTCCCACCTTGACCGTGGTTTGTGCCAACTGGTCTTCTGCCATCTGTATCTACTTTTTTGGTATCCTTGAGTCATCCATTCTTTGGACATGACCGGCCCAACGTAAACGCAGTAGCTTGGCATGGGTCGAGAGTTTACACTCTTTGTATAGATCGTTCAATTCGTGATTGTAGCGTACTCTCCATGCATTGTCTTCATTGATTGGGCCGTATATCCTTCGGAGAACCTTCCTCTCAAATATATCCATCTGGTCGGCGGATTTTTGGGAGACACTCTATGCTTCACACCCGTACGTGGCTACTGTACGTATGATGGTTTTGTAGATTCTTATTTTGGTTTTTCTGTGGATGTCTCTGGATTTCATTACTGGCAGTAGTGAGAAGAGAAGTATGTTCTGTTCGCGGCGTTTATTCTTCTTTGTACGTCTATCGTTTCATCGTTGTCTTCACTGACTGCGGACCCCAGGTAGTTAAATTGATTTACCCGTTCGAAGTTATGTTGTAGAACATAACACCCATTGATCCAAAATCAGTTGTGCTCGTGGGTGGAGAAAGGTTTCATTTTGAATGTAAAATGGTTTTGCAGAGTGATTATAGTGAAACCAGTTTTAAATTGAGATCGCAAATCAGTCGACTCAAAAGATATCAGCAAAGGTCAAATGATGCCGTGCAAAGGTCAAATGATCCAAATGCAAAAAAACGCGATTCGAGAAAAACGCGATCAAAGTTTTCAAAATACATGAAACCCAAGAAAATAAACCCAATGTTCAAGGTGATAACTTTTAATTTAAAAGAATAATCAGTCTTAAATTTTTTTTAGGATAAATATAAATATTTTCCATCCAAAAATGCATGCAAAGCCAAGTTGACCTATAATGCATATAGGTCATTTGTCCTTTGCACGGCAGATCTGTCTATAAGCAATACAGCAATAAAACAAAATCGTCTAAGTATATTTATGTGCGTGTATCCGAACGTGTCCGGTTACTGAGTTTCTATGCAGAGTTTCCCCTGGGTTAACTCAGAGTAAGCGTCCACGGAAACGCGAGTTGAGTAAAGTTTTGTTAAATACAAGAAAACTCCAAGAAATAGCTCGGATTTACCCAGGTTTGGTAAATGTGTTGATGTTAAAGTTGAAGTTTAAGTTTACTGCACATATACCAATGGAGACACGACGTGAAATTATCTGTCACTTCAACCCAGAACCCTCATGGAAACAGCATCGAGTTAACTGGAGGGGAAAAGCTTTCTGTAAACTCCAGGAATACTTTACTTCGGTTCATTGAAACACAGTAAATGTCAAGTTACCGTACGCCTACCAGCGGGGGCCCCGCACGCGCATATGAGTGTACGGGGATTAAACCAGCGACTAATTTTATTGTATGTCAGACTACTGAGTCAGTCATAGTATTCAGGCCAATTCCAAACTACGCAGGAATTGATTCCGCTGGAATTTTTTTACATCGGTAACATAAACTCTGCTGTAACGGAGAGTAATTTCGAAATAAAAATGTATGCTACTATGTAAGAAAATTCCATCGGAATAAATTCCGTGCACGTGATGTATCGGACCGTGCTGACCTGTTCCGGAGGAGCGGGTTGGGTCCGGGTGGGTAGTCAAAGAAGCACACACTGCTCCAAAACTGTTATTTGGTAGCAAGCTTTCCTAAAAAGGATAGAATATAGTGCACTTCATTGTTAATCGAAAGATGAGTCAACGGTGTACAGAACAACATGTGGTTTATGAACGAACGAAAGCTGTCTAAGATATTAACGCGTTTCCTGAAAACGCTGGTCTTCCGTTTACTGAACCCAAAACTGTTACTATGCTGATTAACAGCCTGAGAAAACAAGTATACTTACGAATCAGGGTATGGGAACAAATCATCAACTCAATGTGGGCAGCAGCGTTGGACAAAAGGCCTATAAACATAAAATGAAGGGCGGCATACTGATCGGTAACTGTTTCCACCCTATGTCCCATGAGGGATTAAAGAGAAATAAGTAAGTAATACTGACTAAAGTTAAGAATAGATACATGCGTGCGTTCAGTGCGTGAGGTGTGTGTGGCAAATTTCCGCCGACAGATGGTTGCGTGATTGGGTTCCGTTTAGTCTTTTACAAATAACCAAAAACATCTAAGCGACGAATGCATGTGTCTGTTGTGTGTGCGCTTGTGTTTGGTTATTTGTGGATTTAGCGAATGCGGAATAGTTGGAAGTAGACCAGCTCTTGCGCTGCGTGCGTTCTATTTACGTAACTATGTCAGTTTACATTTGAATGCACGCGGGCACCAACGTACACATGTATCTGACTCCAGCCTAAACGACCTTCTCGCGTACTGCACATACAGGACCATATCCAACGATGCGGCGTGTATGATAGCGGGAATTACTGGCGATACTGGCTAGAGAAGACATGCGCCTTTATGATCAAGAATATGTCAGAGGCGACACAAGTTCTGTGTGGCGATAGATGACGCACTGCGAATCTGTAATGTAACAGCAAGGCAAGTGAGACGAGTCTGTTAAGAGTCGGTGGACCCTCAGACTTTTCTCAAACGTGGATGAAGGGTGAAAAGATAAAGGAAGTGAGTTACGGCCTTACGCAGCTCTTGAGTGGAAATGGAGGATACAGCAAATACTGTGACTAGTATGGCTATGTAGCCAGCACGTCTTCCTTTGTCGTGTCAGATTGAGCGAATTTAGGCCGGGACCAGAGGCCTTTTTTGTGTTATACGCTCAGGTACTTATAATGGACGATTGTCGAGCACCATCAGAGATGGCTCCTTCATTGGGCCGTATGGTGCACTTGCACCGGGCGCAATTAGACGGATGCACGATTTAAGATTTTGGAAAATATATAAATCTACTCCCGTGACTTCATTGTCATAAATTAAAGGAATTCACTTTTATTTCCCCGATTTCTTTTTTCCAGTTTATTTTCTCTATAAAATATTCTGTACGTCTGTCCCCGAAATAATGCGGATCTCGCCGGCGAAATAAGTTACACAAATTTAACCAATTTCGGCCTTTGCACTTTATCATGCAAGAAGAAGCGGAGGAGTTTTTTTCCCCTCGTTCAGGAAGTTTCTCAAAATTTTTATAAAATTTCTGTCTAAGTAAGTTTTCATCCAGTAGTGAATCACCAATGAGATAAGAGGAGCAACATGTAGTGTATTTAAATATTTAAATACGCACGTGCCGTAACTTTTGGGGACTTGTGAAAGTGCGACCGTAACTACCACTGGAAGCTGTCCTGAAAAACACAAAATGTAAAGTTGTCGTGTCGAGGTCTTCATGACAGTGGGTAGGTTTTGCACTGTCGTTTAAGGATCTCCTCTGAGCACCGAGCGCAGCCACTTGTATAATGCGTTATTCTGATTTGAAGGCTGTGTCATGACGGATGTTTTCGTGAGATCCTTCCCAACAGACCAAAGGCAGGACGGCGGCCAAGAAGAAAACCTAGACAGCCGGCGGCCGTTATGTCCAAAGAATCTAGGCCCGTAGGACCAGTTTCCATATAATCTAGGAGGAACATTCCTATCAACCAGGGAAGCAGGAACCTCAGAACAAGACAAAAAGAAGGGTGGAACCGCAATTACCCTCCTACTAGAAAAACAAGGAAACCCGAGCCGCCGCTCTGCCCTAACGTTCTGGACTCACTGAAGGACAAGGAGAACCGGAGTGGAATTGGGGAGCCCAGGAAGTATACCCAGGCGCGCTTTCGTGAATTCCTTCCAAACAGACCGAAGACAGTACTGCGGTCGGGAAACTTGAACAGACAAGTGTAACCGACAAACCACTAGACACTGGGGGTGCATGTACTACAATAGGCCAGACGAATGGCCGCGATAGTAAAAATTGACTAGAAAAATCTGCCAAGAGAGAGGAAAGTCGCATTCATTCATACTGTTCTGGAGCACATTTTGAAAATTCTTTAAAAGGCGCCATATAAACTCATTGGGCACTGTGGGAACACTTTTAAATCTTGTTCCATTATTTGTTAAAAGAGGCAAATGAATGAAATGGCGAACTAGTTACTAGATCTTGGTTGGTTTATTAAATTTCAAAAAAATTCATTTTGGGCTTTGTGTTAAACTTTTTTCTGTCTCTTTCCATTTTCCCTCACTGCGATCAAAAAATGATATAGTATAGCATTATGCACCGGGCGCAAAAAACCAAGCACCGACCCTGGACACCATAGCACCTGAGCTAACAACATGACTGGTAACCTTTCAAGAACAGAATTAATATATTAAATTTTCCAAATAGACCTCGTTATGTGATTCCTAAAAAACATTAAGGTTCGATCAGCTTGGCAACTAAAAGTACACTTAATTATTGTTGAATGGTTTATTGAATATTGATTTTGTTTCGTTAATTGAACCAACCATTCATTTCGAATGGCAAATTACGTCTATAAGTAATAAATTATCCATATCAAAATAACTGGTCTGAATGAATAATTGATTAATGAATTTCTTAAGTGCAACGCTTATTCTCGATGGCTGTCTTAAATGTCATATGGAGTAATCCTTATACGATTTTTCAATGACGATATTCAAATATATAGTTTTTTTTGACAAATTTCTTACTCTTGACATCGGCAATTAAAATCGATATGAAAAAATTAACTGAGTTTATTTTAAATTTGGAAAGATTTTACAAATCTCAGAATATAGTTTGTTTAACTCCGAGTGATTTAAAACCAACAATCTTTAACGAAGTTTTGGTGGAAACTAGGATGAATATTCCATTTCTGTGGTTAACAGAGACGTCGAACTGCACTTTAAGAAACAATCTTAATAAAAGCTCCTTGATTTTGGTTTTCATCAATGGAAATGACGATCAAGTCTTCAGCACTTTGGATGTGGCTTTAAAAGGAATGCGAACTGCAAAAGTGTTGTTTATTTTATTTGAGAAGAGTTTCGAAACTGAAGAAATCTTGGAATTGTTTGAGTGGTGTTGGAAGGTGTTTATCATGAATGCGGCTCTTTTTTCACAAGGATTCAGTGGTGAACTAATCCTAGTGAGTTATAGCCCATTCCCAGAAGTTCATTTGGAGAATAAAACTGGATCAGGAATATCAGCAATTTTTCCAAATAAATTTAAGGATTTAAAAGGATACCAGCTAAGATCACCAATTTTACAATACCCCCCTTTCGTGTTTAAGTACATCAATGGACACGGAAAGGAGATTATATCTGGGTATAATGCTTTAACATATCTTCAGTTTATTGAAACTTATAATGCCACATTTAAAGAAATGTCGACAATCTTTTCGCTTCATATGATACAAAGCAGTTTGCTAATATGCTGGCAAAAGAAAAAATTCCTTTTTTGGCCATCAATTATTGCGAAAGCGTTACAGGTATATTTTCTTTAACAATTATATTAATCCAATATTATTTTCGAAGTATGTGCTTGTTGTACCAACATCAAAACCGCTTGCAAAATCGGCATACATCTCGTTGCCATTTAAAACAGAAGTTTGGACAGTGCTATTTATAATTGTTATATTCATCGCCGTTCCAGGATATTTCACAGGAACTAAAACAAACTACCATCAAGAATTCGGAGTGATTTTACTACACACCATCAGTGCTATAATTTATTTTCCTGTACAATTCCTTGAATCTAAGGATAAACTACTTTGGAAATTATTTTACATACAAATATTAATCCTTGGATTTATTCTATCAAATTTTTATTTGGCTCATCTAGCATCCTTTCTCACAAGAACTGTATATTCTCATCAGGAAACCGATTCACAAAAAATTCTAGAAGCTGGTCAAATATTGTCTCTTAGATCATGGCAAGTTGATATCTTATCACATAAATATGATTATTTTGCTAAAGTCAAAAAGAACTATATAGATTTAGACGTCTTTGAAGCTCTACATCAAGTTCTCGCTCTAAACGAATCATCTGCATATGCATTATACAGAGAAACGTGGGAGTTAACATCACAGCAACAAGCACTTTTAAAACGTCCAAGGATGCGTGCAGTTGATATAGACTTAGTAGAAAGACAAACGCTTCTTTATGTTCAATTCGATTCACCATTTGCCGAGCCATTGTCGTTGTTCACAATAAGACTACATGAACATGGATTTTATTTGCGCTGGAAGTCTCAAATTTTTAATGAAGGTGTAACGATTGGATTGGTGAAGAGATTCAGAGATAGTCAAGCTCCGTTTGAAAGATTATCATTTAGTCATTTGGAATTGATGTTTCAACTAGTGGGAATCTTAATACTGTTTAGTGTTATAGTATTCTGTTTAGAGGTGGGCATTTATTTTTTTAAATCATACAAAAAAAGGGAATTTGTTATGTGCTGGTAGAAATTGAAAGTAACACATCGATGGATTCGTCTGGTTTAGTCATCAAAAGTAGTAATAAAAATCACACATTGTTCTGTTTAAATTATGCCATTAAATAAAAAAAGATTTGATATGGATTTAATTGTTTTAGTGAACACTTTTAGAATAAGTAAAAACAATTGATAGATTTACATTGCCTAAGGCTATTATAATGACTTACTTCTAGTACCTATTTGCACAGGTAAGAGACCTGGCTTACACAAGTGTAGCAGTGAGATCGCCTGGACTCCGTGGCTGGTATTTGGAACGTTCTCGAACCAGTTTTTGAATGTAATATAATAAATAGTTCCACGGAATAAATAAATGATTATTTCTTTTTGCCTCTGGTTTTGGCCCATATTTGCCGAGTCTCACACAATAAAAGAAAACCTGCTCTACATTATCCAGTTATAACCCTGAGCTATCGTGCTCGGCACAATGGAAGTATTTTTGTAATCCTCCATTTCTTCTCAATACCTACGTGAGTTCGTAACTCACTTCCCCACACTCTCTCGTAACCCATCTATTTACTTTTGGGATAAATCTGAGGGTCCACCGACTTTTAACAGACTTGTCTCACTTGCCTTGCCCTTACGTTACAGACACATCACATAGTGCGTCATTTGCAGTCGCACTGACTTTGTCTGACGCATGGCTTTTCTCGATAGTATCTCTCACGCTGCATTGTTGGTAATGGCTCTGTATGCGCAGCATGCGCGATGGGCGCTTAAGATGGAGCAAGACCCTCTCAACTACAGGCCCCGAAGGAGAGTTTTTCATGGTGGTCAACCCAGTCCAAAAATTCACCGGAGTGAGCGGAATAAACATGGCGCGGAATAAGTTCGGGAACGTTTTGGTTATAGTTTTGCAGTAAAAAGTGATAAAATATTGTATTTTAACACTTTTAACTACACTTGGATTTACCAGTGAATAGTTTATTAGTGATTTAATTAAAAAAAAATAAAAATAATTTAGTGATTAAGTGTCTTTTAAGTGTTTTAATTGTTAAGGCGAACAACTGTTTTTACATTCACGGTGTTTTTTCATGTTTATTTACGAAAAAAATGTTGAGAATTTAATGTTTTGTTTAGTTATGGGATTACAAGTGATTTTAAAGTGATTAATACATATATTATGTAATTAGTATTAAAAATATAGGTGTAGAAAAACACTTTTCTTATTCACTTTTCCTTTCACACTTTTCTGCACTTATATGTTTAATAATAATTCCATAATAAATTATTTAAAGACTTTAAAATCACTTTTAATTAAATAATCAGCATATTTTTCCTTAATAAACACGACAAAAACACCGCGAAAGTAAAATAAATTGATCACCTCGACAATTAACCCTTTGCACTCGGTTGTCCCCTCTGAGGGGACAACATGAGTCTAGCATATCACTCGGTTGTCCCCTCAGAGGGGACATGATAGTTTGTTACTTCTACTAAGTAACGAAGTTACTTAAACTTTTCGTAACGGTACCTACTATATATGAAAATACCAGAAAAATTCCCCCTTGCCTCTAAGGGGGCCAGAGGGCGGTCCGTATAGCTGCAACAGGTACAATGCACTTATGCATTTCATACTTTTACCTACCACGGCCCCAAAAAAAATCGTAGGAAGCTCGGAGACCCCGGAAAATCTTCGTAATTAATCGTACAATTACGCAAAAATAATATAAAAATCCGCATTTCCCTCTAAGGGGGTCAAAAAGGGTCCTGAAAGTTTGCCCCCCTCCCATATGCACCCTATGCACGCCACCCATGTCTAAATTATAAAACTAGTTAATTACATTGTAATAATTCATAATCAATCAAAAAAAAGTCATTGCACCTCACCTGGAGCTCTAATTACATCAATTCGTAGGTGCATCATAAAATGCACTAAAAATGCACTAAAATTTACCTCTCTTTTGCCTCCCACGGCCCCAAAACAGGTCGTAGGAGGCTCCAAGACCCCTTAAACTTTTCGTAACGGTACCTACTATTAGTAAAAAATAAAAATCCCCCCTTGCCTCTAAGGGGGCCAGAGGGCTCCCCAAAAGGCTAAAAACAAAAAAGTAACTTCGTTACTTACTGATTCCATAAGTAAGATTCCTTTTTTTTCCGAAACTTTCAGTAGGGACAGATTTCTACAAATCTTTTGGATGCTTCATTTGAAGAAAGATACACGAAGCGATAACACAATCAAAACTCGTATTCATAAGGCCAGTAATTATTTAGAATATATAGATTCTAAAATTAGTGAATATTTCATACCATACAAAGGGTATACGCATATATGCACTAGCCGATGCAAAAACTGGATATTTATTTTCAATTCTTCCTTATTTTGGCAGCATCACATCCGATATCATTTCCCGGCCAAACCTTCCTGTAAGCACGAGAATTCCATTGCATTTATATAAAAAGTTGATAGACAAGGTTCCAGATGCACAAGGATAAGGTATTATACCAGCATTCTTTTAGCAGAAGAATTGCTAAAGATGAAATGTAATCTTACCGGCACAGTAAAAGTAAATCGAAAAGGCATACCCATGGCAATTCGTAAACCAAAATTTTCATCAAAAAAGACAGTAGCATATAGAAAAAATAATGGTTCTAAAATTATACTGTATAATATCACGTTTCCAGGATGTACGTTTTCGTTAAAAAGTGGCGTCGAGTTGCTCGTAGGTAACGTCCGAAACGGTGCCGAGTGCAAAGGGTTAACACACTTAAAACTCACTACGTCAAGTCTCCTATAACGCGATCAGTTCGTACCGCGTTATATGGAAACCGTGCTATGAGAAACTTAGAATTAATTCAAATCAGGATATGTTTTTAATGAAAACCGTGCTTTGAGAAACGTAGAAATAAGACAAACCAGAATAATCTATACCGCGTTATATGGAAACTACCTCCGCGTTCTATGGAAACCGCTTTATAAGAAACTCAGAATTAATGCAAATTAAATGATTCGTACCGCGTTATATGGAATCTCAAAAATAAATAAATTCTATATAAATCAGACCTATATAAAAACTGCATTCTCAAAGTAACAAGTTGTGACTGATACGGTTAATAACTAAAATTTTATAATGGAAATGACAATGAATATGTCGATTTTTACATATTTAAATTTAGTTTTAATGAATATAATATATCGTTCATATAATAAAATTATAAACTTAAAATCTTGTTTCCAGCAAAAAACTTAATTTGATACATATTATATTGTTTTATTATTCGTCATCACTGTCAAATATTTGTAGTCGAGCCCTTTTTTTTCTAATTGGACGGAAATCATCTTCACTTTGCAAATTTTCTTCTTGATTTTTAAATGTAATTTTATTTTGTAGTTCTCCCAAAACCTCTTTATATGGAGCCAAGCAATTTTGAAATTCTCTTTTAAATTTTGCACTGCGTATCGTTGAAGGATCATTTTGAGTTAAGTGACGTTCTAATTCTTTAGCCAAATCCAGCCCTTTTTTTAAATCATAGCTAAAGTTTGAAAATAATTCGTTTTCCGTATTTTCATCCTCAAGTGCATTAGAGTTAGACTCATTAATAAATTCCACCAATTCCTCCTCATTTAAACTCTCTTCCCGAAGTAGTTCTTCTACATCTTCATGGTTTATATCTGCAAAACCTTCGGGGCCCAAATCAGAAGCAATGTTTAGTATTTCTGTAAGTGGAGATGAAATATCATTTCCTTTTTGAACCATTTGAGGTAAAAGTGGCCTCCAACATGCATTAAGTGTTGACGGTTTAATTTCTGCACAACTTGATGAGACTGTTCGAATGCAATCTAAAATAGAGAATTCTTTCCATACTTGAAGAAGAGTTTTACCTTCACCATTTTCTATTCTGTTGAAAACGGTTTGAAAAAATTGGCGAATGTAGTACATTTTGAAAGTTCGGATGATTCCTTGGTCCAGCGGCTGTATTAATGAAGTGCAGTTAGGAGGAAGAAAAACAATTTTCACATTGGGGTGATTCAGTTCCTTACTATGACTGCTAGCATTATCAAGAATCAATAATGCTTTGAAACTAAAATTATTTTCAATCATATAGCTTTCCACTTGCGGGATAAAGCAATTATAAAACCAATCCTTAAACAATTCTTGGGTCATCCATGCTTTTTTATTAGCTCGCCAAAATACAGGCAACTCAGACATCCTAATATTTTTGAAGGCTCGAGGAGTTGAATAACAGTTTATTATCATAGGTTTTATTAACAAACTTCCTGATAGATTGCTACACATATGGATAGTGACACGTTGTTTACACGCTTTAAATCCTGAAGCCCGCTTTTCACTTGTTGAAATGTAGGTCCGAAGTGGAAGTCTTTTCCAGTACAATGCTGACTCGTCAGCATTAAAAATCTGATCTGGCGCATATCCTCCTTTATCGATAATTTGAGGGAGCTCCATTTTAAATTTTTCGGCAGCCTCAGCATCAGCTGAGGCCTGTTCACCTTGAAATTTGATGTTGTGCAAGGAGTATCTTTTCTTTAGCTTTTGTAACCACCCTGTGCTTGCAGTAAATGGATGGCTGTGTCGCTCTGTAGAAGAATGATCAATCCTTTTAAAATGCTCATAGATTTTAAGTGCTTTCTGTTTAATAAGATTTCCGCACACAGGTATCTTTTTTGATACACAGTCTTCTAACCAAATCATCAGAGCTCGTTCCATTTTAACCATATTAACGTCTCGGGTACGAGTAGCGCGCCTCGCACCTGATGGGCAACCATCTGCAATAGTTCTCCTTATTTTTTTCACATTTTTCTTTATCGTTCGAATTGTAGATTCATTCAAATTTAAGGATCTTGCAACAGACGTTATTTTTTCTCCATCCTTTAAACGATTTAAAATTTCGATTTTGTCCACAAGAGATATAAACTTCCTTTTTAACTGTTTTCCGTTTTTTTTTATTTCAGCCATTTTACAAACCTATGGGTAATTATTTTTTTCAAGTAAATATTGCAGCAAATAAAAAATTTTACCTAATGTACAATTTCAATAACGTAAATTAAAGAAGTGAAAAGAAGTTTGTTAGTAACTGAACGAAACTGGACGTCTGAACACGTTTAAAGACAATCTTAGAAGAGGACAATGCTTTATTTTTGCCCATTTTTCGGGGAATTCCCTGATAACTAGAATAGACAAACAAAAACTTAAAACATCGAATACAATGTTGCCATAGATACATTTTTCAAGTCATTTGAGTTGTTGGAATGTTCTTGTATGAAAAACGCGTTATAAAGAGACCGCGTTATAGGAGAACTTGTCGCATTTTTCACACCGCGTTATATGGAAATCGCGCTATAAAAACACAGCGTTATAGGAGACTTGACTCACTATTTTTTTTTTTAATTTTTTCTTATTAAATCACTAAAGAACTAATCACTGATAAATCCATGTATAGTTAAAGTAATAACTTACAATGATTTTCCACCTTTTACCACAAAAATATAACGAAAACAATCCCGAGCCTATTCCGCGCCATGTTTATTCTAACCAAATGTCAGATTATGTGGACCGACTTCAGCTATGGTTGTATTAGTTCAAGAGAGAACTTCATGGCATGTAATGGAGAGGGTCTGGGCTGGAGCCATATACATGCGTAAGTTGTTGTGTAAGGTGATAAATATAATAGAAGTGCTTATATTCAAATGCAAACTGACATATAGTTACGTAAACGGAACGCACGCAACGCGAAAATTCGCCGCATACATGCAGGCACTGTAGGCACGAACGTATATCTGCTTCCAGCTTTAGTCTGTGTACGGCCCTCCATTTTCTGCTGTTAGCTCTCTTTCTTGCTACTACGTGCTACCCATACTGGCACTGCGTAAAGGTTGACTAAGCTAACCACCCTCGGCAACAGGAGTTGCGCAGCGTTCTTGGAAATGGTGCACAAATAGCGAATAGAGCTTTATCCTTCATGCTCTCCAAGTGTGTTTTAAAATAAAGCCTGGGGCCGATCATCACTCCCAGGTACCTTAACGCGAGCTGTGAATAATCTGTTCCCATACCTTGATTCTACGGGAACTTGTTTACCCAGGTTGCTGATTAGCGTGGGTACAGCTTTGTGTTCAGCAAACGGCAGACCAGCGCTTTCAGGCCACACTTTAATAACTCAGGTAGCTTCGTTCTCGCATAACTCGATCTCACCGAGGGTTAGCCGCAACACTTCATGATATATTGTGATCCACCGGAGAGATCCTAGGACACCAGATGTTGTTTTGTGCACCGTCGTCGGCCCATCTTCCAAATCACAATTAACTGATCTACTTTCTTTACTTTTTAGGAAAATTTGTTACCAAATAACAGTTTTGGAGGTGGGGGTGTATTTTTCTGACTACCCATCCAGGCCTAACACTATCCGCCGACACTGACTATATCGTCGGCAAAACTGCCTATTATACTATTTGAGGAGACTGAAAGGTCATTCGTGAAAAGTATGTATAACATTGGACCTAATATACTTCCTTGAGGTACTCCAGCTCTAATTTCTTTTAGGTGGGAATAAGCATCCTCTTGCTGTTTCTGTTATAGGAAATCTATTTTCTTCGTATAGAGTGCAATGTCGAACAGAAGCTCTATTCGGGGAGGAAGAAATTGCCACAATCTACCCGCTATATGTTTAATGCACCTACCCCCAACCATTAAGATCGCGACTTTGACATCGGGGCATCGAGAAACAACTCGCTGGAGTGTTATGCCTCCTGAAACGAGTTGAATCTCATCAACCAACCGATGAGATGCGCCTTGGTGATGCGGGGAAGGGCTAAGGAAGGCTATGGCAGGAGGAATCCGGAATGTAAAGAGGGAAGAAGAAAGAAGGAAAGTTATGTAGGTGGGAAAGTGGGAAAGGCGAAGGACCGCGGGGCTGGCTGGGATTCGAACCCGGGACCCTTGAGTTGGTAGCTAGACGCCTTACTCCCTAGGTTACCGAGGCCCCCTAGCATAGGGTTACAAAATACAGGGTGATATGCAAACGTCTACCAAAAAAATTCAAAACGCCCTAGTGGCTGAACCGTTACGATTCCCCCCAACGCATAAGATTTTTCTTCGTCTTTCCAAAAAACCTATCCGTAGTCAGCCGCTTTGTTACCTTATGCAGTGCACCCTGTATAAGATAAGGACAATAATTAATTTGAATGAATTTTAAGAATAAACTGAAAACAGTATTATCTTTAGGTCTTTGTTAAGATCGGATAGTTTCTGAAGGCTTCTGGCAATCAAAGCGTTGAATATTGATTGAGTGTCCTGAGTTGGACTCCTGTGCATTTTTAACATCAGCGTGCATAAGTGGTCTAAGTTAATATTAAGGGGCCCATTCGTTCCGGATTAAAGCTCCGTGTCCCATATTAATGTACGTATAACCCGGGAAATGTCCGGAATTAAATAATTCATCATATCATGTGAATATTATTATATGCGATTAAATAGGTTGAAATTTTCAATCATTTTTCGCAAAATCACGTTCGCTTCCAGGATTTAACAATTATCGTGGAGCTTTCTCTTTGTTTACCTAGAACAAACAGATTCCTCTACAGAGCGTGTTTTTTTAATTATTAATAATTATTGGATATTGAAAAAATCACGACTGCATGTAGACACAGTAAAAGCAATGATGATAACGAAGTGCAATAATTTTGGGTAAAATACTTGTGAAGATTTAAAAAAAAAGGAGAACATTGTGATGAGTTTCTGAAACTCTGTGAATAAATAAATATGAATTAGTTTTATTTATTTTTCCTATAGCTGTATATGTAAATATGTATTTATCAATACCCAGCGGGAAATAAAGCGATTCAGAAAAAATAAAAAAGGTTTCTTCCTTCCCAACGGGAAATATTAATCACTTTTATGCCACTGAAATCTTTTCATAAGCACACGTTAACCCAGAGAGAAAATAAATATTTTTTAGAGCTGAAAAAAAGTATTTCAATTTTAAGCTCTTGGGCGTGCGTAGTAGGTACACTCAACTGGCAAAAGGGCCAATTGTTCTTCCTTCTGCATTACTATTAATCACTTTCGTATCGTTGCAAATAAACTTATTTGAAGCACCTCCCCGCTAGGACATTCAATGTTAAAAAATAAATGTACGGCAAGGCTAAGAGAAGCACTTCTCTGCTTCAAAAGAACCGTTTCAGTAACCTTTTCGAATCGCTTCATTTCCCGCTCGGTTTAAAGCAGAGAAGTGCTTCTCTTGGCCTTACCGTACATTTATTTTTTAGCATTTGTATGTCCTAGCGGGGAAGCGATTCTTCACAGCCGCCTCGACTTGTTTAATTATTTCATGCTACTAACGATTCATTTCCTCATCTTGACTAATCCATATCATTTCTTTTTGTTATAAGTGTGTCTTAAACTGTCCCAATAAATAATTTCCGCGCCCACGGACTTCTAATTCACATTTTTTATTATCGTATACGAAAGTATTAAAAAGTTCGAATTTTTTCAATGCCATTTTGCGATGAAAAAATATTGATTTTCTCTCTGGGACAACATGTGAATGGGCAAGCGATTCTTTTCTGCTTCGGCTGGAAGCAAGTCTAATATATCCCGCTGGGTACTTGCAATTTAAATATCTTAATACATAAACATAACGTGTCACGATATTCTTACACGCTAATCTCCGAAACCGCCTAAGTGATTTAAATGAAAATTTGGGAATGTGTTTGAGTGGATCCAGATTGAAAGATAGGCTAGTTTTGGCCCAGATAACTGGCGCTGTGGTCCAGATCTGGAAGATCTGGAGAAAAATCTGAAAAAACGCATTCCATCTTAAATGAAAATGAAATTATTGTAATAACAGAATGAAGCCATTGTCTATTTTCGGCTGATTTGTGATTCTTCGCATCGCACATTGTGGCTTTGTAGGCATTGGTTTGGTTGTACTATTATTCTGTTGTAAGGTGATTTTGGCCATGGTAAACGCCAGCCGATATACTTAATGCATGTTTAAAGCTGTCCGTTTTAGGGAAGCAGCTCAACACACTCAAATTAAATATGAACATGCGTGTTGAATTGCAGAACGACTAATGGCTAATAGTCGACGTTAATACATTTTTAATACAATTTTTGGATACAGACCGTATGGTCACTACATTGTAAAAAACTTGGGTTAGTGGTCTTTTTGATATCTACAGTACAGGCAAAACATTTCTTATCAATTTAATTTTGGCGTCGATTCGAACGCAGAATGAGATTGAACTTGCAGTGACATCATGTTACGACCTACGTTATATTATTTTATATTATTATTATTACGTTTAAGATTTCACGTAATTCCCGGCGGTACTCAGCGTTGGGGTGGGTGATAGATGATTTTCTTATTTGGGCGCCACGTAGTTTTAACGGTCTACGAACCGATTATTATAACAAAAAAAACTTGGAGGACAGTTAATTGTGATTTTATTTATAATTTAATATTTAATTCTTGACAAATTTAGTTTAGCTAACCAATAATCAGTTAATTGTAATTTTATTTAATTTAAAACTTCAATAGTCAATATTCTCAATTTATCATAAAGGCTATAAATTCCTACCTGTGCCTTATCCCGATCTTAATCTCCTTCAAATAAACTCGATCTACGGTCCTCGATTTACGGATTTACTCGTTAACACGAACTATCTATAATTAAATTTCTCTTCACCGTTAATATGCACTATACTGTAACTATATCACTTTCTACACTCTACCGTCTCAAAAGAAAACCAAGAGAGACTACTACACAAGGGCCCATGTTTATATAGGGAAATGGCCCCTATTTCCAAAGGTTCCCGCTGTTTACCATACTGTTTCGTACCGTTCCAATGATGCTGGTTGGAATTGGTACGTCGGTTATAATCGGTAAACTTTTGAAATATTATCAATAATATTTTTTTTTATAAATCTTGGACCTTGGATTTTTGGCGGCCGGGTGCTACTCCTGGGAAAATTCTACGTGCAAGCATAATCTCGCGAACGGCGAAGAAGCCAGACGTATGGTCTGGATATGCTTGCCGGATTTTCCAGGGCTAACCCATTTCTTCAGTTTATTATCCCCTAGAGCACTCCTTGGTAGTTAATATGCCTTCTGGTATTATCATGTAGTCTTGTGCTGTGAAGTTCAGTATATTTATTTTATGCGTGATTGTATTTTCGAGATTAAAATCGGTACGGCTCAATTCACAGGTGAGTTCTATGTGTTTAATTAATACTATTTACTATTTTTTTTTTTTTTTTTAACTAGGACTATTTATTAATTTATATCTAATTTTTTTTCCTTTTTGGTGATCGCCTACGGCTGCTTCGCTTCTGGTGGTTGGTCCCGGATTTCGAACAAAAAAGGTCCTGGATTTCCAAAAAAAAAAGAGGTCCTGGATTTCCAAAAAAAAAAAAGACCTGAAAAGAGAGATCCAGCAGCAGTAAGGTTCCTTAAGGGACGACACACATAGATAAGTATCTATATCATATTATTATATATTAACTATTAACGCCTCTCTATTTTTAGGTCGTAACATACCTCCCCTTCCTTCAAGAGATTTCGAAGAATAGATTCGAAGAAATCTCAAGAGGTATGAACGTTAGCTCTCTCTAAGTGTCAATTTCACTCTATAACCCTAACTATTTACCATCACCCGGCCTTATCCTATTTCTTATCACTACAAGTTAACCACCACCATGTCTTATTCTACTACAAGTTACCACCACCATGTCTTACTCTACTGCTTTAATCCTATAAGCTTATTTATAACTAACTTCTCCTTCAGCCTGGAGTTGACACATCCGAATTCTCGGCTATCTTTAAGTCCTTGGCATGCCAAACTCCAGCATCTTTACCGGTGCGATCTTTTAATTGATAAGTCCACGGAGACAATACTTTTGTTATGGTAAATGGCCCCACGTATTTCGGGGCTAGCTTTGCACTGAAATATTGCGCGGCATCGGACAAAACATAGTTCTTCCGTAAAACTAAGTCATTAACGTAATACCTCTGATCTCTTCTTCTAAGGTTGTAGGTGTTTTTCGTTGCTTCTGCTAATTTACTTAACCTTGCCCTGACGTCTTTCCACACGTCTTGCAGTACCTTCGAACGGACTTCGGGGTTGTCTTCTCCCTGCCTCGCCCCATGCGCCTGACCATGTAACACCATTTCCTTGCCGAAGTTAATAAAGTATGGCGTTAACTTCGTACCCTCGTGTGTTCCAGTTCGAATTGCGCAGCCAATTTTTGCTAGGTATGTGTCCCACGTCCGATGATTATCGGATACATAGGCGCGCAACATCGACTTAACATTTTGATTCATCCGTTCAGTCGGGTTCGCTTGAGGGTGGTAGAATGCTGTGTAATTGATTGTTACCCCATATTCTGCACAAATTCCCTTAAATTCTTTAGACTTAAACTGCTGCCCGTTATCGCAGACTAGGACCTTAGGTACGCCGAAGATTAAGAATATTGACTCCTCTAAGATGCGGCAAATAGGTGGACCGGTGGCAGAACGTAAAGGGAAAAGCAAGGGAAATTTACTGAAATAATCTACAATGGTTAAAATATATTTATATCCGCGGCTAGATCTTGGTAAGGGGCCGATTAAATCAATACATACGCATTCCCAAGGGCGACTACCGACCACGCGAGTAGACATCAGGCCCGCCGGTTTCTTTCGCTCTGGTTTTGTCGTTTGACACGTCATGCAACGTTTGACATATGAAGCAACATCGCTCTTCATTTTCGGCCAATAAAAACGTTGGGCAATCCGGGCGTAAGTTTTCTTTACCCCTCCATGTCCTGCGGTTGGAACATCATGTGCCTCTAGCAAAGCTTCTTTTCTTTCTGCTTTCGGCAACACTCTTTTCCAGTCAAAATCCTCCTGAGATAACTCTGTGTACTTCGGTCGTATGTGCTTCCAGAGTTTACCGTGCGTGATCTTCCAGTCTGGAAACCGTTCAGGATTCTTCTTTATTTTCTCTGCTATACGCTGGTACCATGGATCGTCGGTTGTAGAGCCATCCCCTAGTGAATCTATGGCCGGAACTGATCGCGACAAGAGGTCCGGCAACAAGTGTTCCTTGCCTTTCCTATGCACTATGTCAAAATCGTATTGTTGTAATCTAATTGCCCATCGGGCTAGTCGGCCTGTAGGGTCCTTCAAGTTATGAAGCCATACTAAAGATGCATGATCTGTAACAACTGTAAAACTGGTTCCCTCGATATATGGTCGTAGCTTCTCAATGGCCCATAGTACGGCGAGGCATTCGCGTTCCGTGGTAGAATAATTTCTTTCTGCCTTATTCAACGACCTACTTAAATATGCTATTACCTTATCCTGTCCTTCGATGTGTTGCGTGAGCACTGCGCCTAATCCATAACCCGAGGCATCGGTATGGATTACAAAAGGGAGTTCGAAGTTTGGGCAAGTGAGTATGGGTGCGCTTACTAAACAATTTTTCGCTTTCTGAAAGGCTTCCTCACACTGTGGCGACCATACGAACTTAGTTCTTTTCTTCAGCAACGCCGTAATCGGAGCAATTAAGGTAGCGAAATTGGGGACAAATCGACGGTACCATGACACTGCGCCAATGAATTTCCGTACTTCCCTGACCGACTTCGGGGTTGCGATATTTAAAATCCCCTGTACCTTCTCTGGATCGACCTGAAGCCCATTCTCTCCCACCACGTAGCCCAGGTATTTTAGTTCCTCTCTACAGAATTCGCATTTGTCAAAGTTAATAACGAGACCTGCTTCTCCAATTTTTTTTAATACTTCGCTCAGCACCTCCTTGTGTTCCTCGAATGACTGCGTAACAATAATGATGTCGTCCAGGTAAACAAAGACTTTGTCGTCCAGGGGTCCGGACAGCACTTTGTCAATCAAACGTTGCCATGTTGCGGGTGAATTGGTAAGTCCGAAGGGCATCCTGTTAAAATGGAATAGTCCCCGACCAGGAACGGTGAAGGCGGTAAATTGCTTGGACTTTTCTTGCATGGGTACTTGCCAAAAAGCCGACCTTATGTCCAGCGACGATAAGTACTTGGCGTCGCGCAACTTGTCCAAAGTGGCCGAAACGAAGGGTAAGGGGTAGGCGTCCTTCTTCGCTACCTTATTTAGTTTCCTGTAATCGACGCAGAAACGATATTTCCCGTCCTTCTTCTTCGCCAACACGACTGGCGAGGCCCACGCGCTGTTGGAAGGTTCTACCACTCCAGCTTCCAACATCTCTTCCAACTGCTCATTAACTATCTTTTGCATGGCTGGCGATATAGGGTAATGGCGTTGTTTGATGGGAGGCGAATCCGTTTCGATCGCATGTTCCACAACGTTTGTGCATCCCAGCTTCGTCCCCATTTTCTGCTTTGCTTCCTCGATAACCTGCTCTAATTCTTCTTGTTGCCTTTCCGAAAGCCTTGATTTGCTTTCCAAGGCGTGAACTCGGACCTCTGTCTCCTGGTCCTTAAACCACCAGCTGTCATCCTCGAAGTCTGTTATAATTTTCATCTCCTTGCAGAAGTCTACCCCCAGAATGATCGTGTGCGGCAACTCCGGAATTATCAACACCTCCTTGATCTTCACTCTCCCTTCCACTGACAGTGGTAGGTCTACTTTTCCTATCACCTCGACTGTCCCTCCATCGGCTACATTAACCACCTTCCTCGGTGTGCTACTGATCTCCACCTTCATTTCCTTTAACTTCTCCCAGCCTGGCCTGCCGATGACAGTTGTTGTCGAACCAGAGTCGAGTAACGCGCAAAATTTCACGCCAAGAATATCTACTGAAAGGTGAGGTCGCGCATCGTTTTCCTTACCGATGAAAACATAATCCACTTTTTCGTGCTGTGCTCCCTCTATAGTCTCCCTTTTAACAGAATGGTCCGGCAGCTGCGGCTTGGTCGGATCTTCGCTAGTTACGGCTCTCTGCGGACTACCCGGCTCGCCGTCTAGGCTCGGGCTCCCTGGTCGTTTCCCGATCCCTGTGTCTGACGCTGCTCCCCCTGAACGGAACGTTGTTCCTCTGCTGGTCTCCGATTGCATCGGTTACAACGCGAGCGGATTGTCCCTGGTGTACCACACCCGAAGCACCTTAGTACCCGACAATTCCTGGCAAAATGCCCTATGCGTCCGCAACGGAAGCACCCCCTCCCGTTTCCGGTCGCACTCGCCCTATTAGGTTGGTCGCGGTTGTCTGCTACCGATAACACTTGATGTTCGACTCCGAGGTACGCTAGGTCTGGCTCCAGTAGAAAGTGGTTGCGTCTTGACGGAGGAGGGATGAAAGCCTCTGCAGAAGATCGTATGGCTTCGAGTTTCCGACCTAATTCGACCATTTCGGTTATCGACTCTATCTCCTTCAACCCCAGTTGGGTCTGGTAAAAGGGATGGACAGTCCTTCGCAAGATTCTAAGTTGTTCCTTCTCTGAAATTGGGTCGTTCAAACGCGCGAACATATTTTTCATTGTAGCCACGTAGATTCCCATTGGCTCGTCCCTTCCTTGCGTCCTCCTGCGAATTTCCTCTAGCAGTCGCTCGTCGTAATCCGGTGGTAGAAATTCCTTCCTCAACTCCCTCACCAAGTCGTTCCATGAGTGCAAGGAACCCTTGTTTGCCCGGTACCAGATTAACGCGCGCCCATCAAACAAGTCCAAGGCCGAACGGTACAGCTGGCTACGGTGCATCCCCCTTGCTTCAGCCATTTCATTCACTCGTTCTAAAAATGAACTAACTGACTGCCCCCGCTCCCCGGTGAATTTAATTCCCCATTTGTGTACTTGAGCTTGAACCCTACTGGTAGTCATTACCGCCGCGGGAAGTGACATTTCGGCAGCCGCTTCGGACGAGTCGTCGTCCGGGTCATCCCCTTCCGCCTTTGTGTATAGCGCACCCAAGGAAACGATCAAATCCCCCCTAATACGTGCTTTCTCCTTTCTTTGTGCCTCCTCCTCCGCTGGCATACGACCCACCCTGGCTAAAGACCATTCAATTTTTGTCAGCAATTTCCTGTACTCTCCTGATTCCGAGTCACCTTGGAAAGCTTCCTGTAAGGTGCTTATCTCGCTTAACTTCTTGAGTAAAGCCTGGGAATCTTCCTCGAAGGAAAAGGGATAGGGTTCCGCTAGCACTCGTTTACCTTCCTTCTCCACTTTTAGGGCCGCGCGGAGGGCCACTCTCATCTCCTCCACCCTACCAGTTGGTAAGTCCCTGATTGCTAATTCATATGCCAGTTCGTCCTGGCTGAGTCGATTGACCTCCATCTTAGTGTGCGTAAAATTTACGAAACGTCACCGCTAATAACTTCCTCGTAAGTGTCGCAACCCACCAAAGCCCAAAATGCCGCAAAAAAATTAAAAATAAAGACCAAGAAACAACTTAAAATCCGCAAAACCAAACAAAGGGAAACAAACCTAATCGAGGCAAAAGTACCACAGTCTAATATCCAAGGAATAGTAACATCATCAATAAAAAAAAACTGCCCAATCAAAATGAAGTAAAGAAAAAAAAATATAATCTTATCAGGGCCAAAGCATCCAGGGATGGTACAATAGGGCTGGAAGTGGTTGTAATCGCACCAAACAAAACTTGGATTCCTTATTTGACTCAATCAACTCCCACGATCCTATTACTCAAGGCTGTTTTTAGAACAGTAATAACCTGTGAACTGCCGCAAAATAATAGAAATTCACGTATCTGTTCAATGATTTCCCAAGTTCCAATTGATCACATATAATTGTTTCTCAATAACGTTATATTCAAATAAAATCCCACGTCTCCACACTACGATCCCCAAACTTCCAAGCCCCGAATATCCTTAAAAAAAATTTAACTGCCTATTGGAAAATGTACTCGGATATAATTAAATAGCGAAACGTGTCGGTTGGTTAAATCTTCACAGTAACTTCGTCCCTTGCTAGTATCGTAAAAGATCACTCAGCACCAAAAAAACAAAGGCAAATCGAAAGCATGAACTTGACCCACAAATCACTTCCAATCGTGTTTTTTTTCTCTAGTAATGGCCGATCGCTTCAATAAAAAAATTTGTCCGGTGTTGTGAGACTTCCTCACCTCGCAGTATTGGATGATTATTCCCCAAAAAAAATTTATAATTCCTTGAAAAAAAACTCCAATCCTCTCTTGATAATGCAAACAACAATTTCTCTTATCCCCTATGATCATTCATAGTCGCACATTGACTACTCATCCGGAACGGGCCAGTTGTACGTAGTAAGTAACGCCGAACGGTTTATGGTACCCACGTTGTACCACGTTTTAATTCGGGTGTAGTAAACGATTCGTGAAATAGTGCTAAGCGTGTGAAATAGTGCTAATATAAAGTTTTTTCAATGAAGTGGAAAATCCAAATAATCCCGTGAAAGGCGGTGTCTTACTGTGAAAAATTAGTGTGTATTTTCTGTGGCAAAAAAAGGGAAAAAATCCATTGATTTTTTACAGGTTGAGACAACCTATGCTACGAGGGATAACGCATAAAATCAACCATCTCTTCACTAAACCGTAAGTGTGCATTATTTGAAAAATATGTATAATTGTGGCAGAAAAAAAATATTGAGTGGCGTGGTTTGTAAAAAAAAATTGGTTTACTATGTTTCGCGCTTCCAAAGTCCTGCAGCTTTCCAAGCTTCGCAACTTTCAAAGTCTCGAAAGCTTTTAAAGTTCCGCAACTTTCAAGTTCTCGCAAGCTTTAAAACTTTCGCAACTTTCGAGTTCTCGCAAGCTTTAAAACTTTCGCAACCTTTAAAGCTCCGCAACTTCTACGGCTTGGCAGCTTGTTGCCTCGCTCACTGCTCTCACACCACCACTAATAATGCTCCACGATAATTATATTTGAGAGTCGTCTGGTTGAACAGCTGACCGATGCCCTTGAAATTAAATGTCACTCTTGCCGGTTCAAATGCCACAAGAAAACTCAACAAATGCCACAAAAAATTTACACCAATCACTATTGCTTTTATTTTTTCTTTCTTGGGATACGAAAAAAAACTCAAGTACGGTATCTTAAACTGGCACTACACACCTTTCAAATTAAACTTTTCTGATCACCACTGTCTTTCGGCTTTCTGAATAGTTTTCTTTTCACTCCTGTAATCAGAAAAAATTTAAACAAAACGAAATTTTATTTCCTTCCACCACAGATTTTTTTCTTTCAGCACTACCTCGAAAAACTGTTTTTGGTTTGAAGTTTTTTTTTTCTTTTATAAAGTCCACCTAGGTATTATTAATAGTATTATCCCCACTAATATTTTTTTTTATAAATCTTGGACCTTGGATTTTTGGCGGCCGGGTGCTACTCCTGGGAAAATTCTACGTGCAAGCATAATCTCGCGAACGGCGAAGAAGCCAGACGTATGGTCTGGATATGCTTGCCGGATTTTCCAGGGCTAACCCATTTCTTCAGTTTATTATCCCCTAGAGCACTCCTTGGTAGTTAATATGCCTTCTGGTATTATCATGTAGTCTTGTGCTGTGAAGTTCAGTATATTTATTTTATGCGTGATTGTATTTTCGAGATTAAAATCGGTACGGCTCAATTCACAGGTGAGTTCTATGTGTTTAATTAATACTATTTACTATTTTTTTTTTTTTTTTTTTTTAACTAGGACTATTTATTAATTTATATCTAATTTTTTTTCCTTTTTGGTGATCGCCTACGGCTGCTTCGCTTCTGGTGGTTGGTCCCGGATTTCGAACAAAAAAGGTCCTGGATTTCCAAAAAAAAAAGAGGTCCTGGATTTCCAAAAAAAAAAAAAGACCTGAAAAGAGAGATCCAGCAGCAGTAAGGTTCCTTAAGGGACGACACACATAGATAAGTATCTATATCATATTATTATATATTAACTATTAACGCCTCTCTATTTTTAGGTCGTGACAATCAATGGAAATTACATTAACGCTACTTGTTAGTGGAGTAGACGTACAGTGAATTCAGCAAAGCACTACTTGCAAGGCATTTTAGCCTGTTATACCTCGATCAACGCTGGCAAATGAGCTTAACGTATGTTTGAAAGTATCGTATCTATGGAACAGTTTCGAAAAAAATCACGCTCCAACGAATATAAATCAACATGTGTCCATTTACTACAAATTTCCCCTGCACAAACATTTTCAAAACAACTTTTGGACGTTGGAAATGGCCAATCGATAACAGCACATTTTATTAGTTTATTATTCGGAATCAACAATACGAAAAAAATGTCTTTAATGTCTCCTACTTCATATTAAAATGCTCAACTGCAAAATAAACGGAAGCTATAGTGCGCACTAAAAGAATCTGAAGTTCAAACGCAGGTAGCTAAATGACAATTTCACGCACATTGACATTTCGTGTATGAATAAAATACAAGCGCATTGTAATTTCCTTACAGAAAACAACCATCAACCATAGCATCTGACCACGACATCAGTGCCAGTGAGACCTTTGGCTTGTGTTTGGGATTTGTGATTTGGGTTTTTAAACGAACGGAGTGACGGATGTACGGATGTTCGTGGTAGAATTTGAGACTCTCACTGCGCATGGAAAAAGCGATTTTGATATTTCCCAATTGTTTTGGCGCACGCCATACTATTAGCTTATGGGTGCAGTGAAGCACACCGAGTTCCAGCTAGTATTATATAAAAATAAAATGAAAATACATTATGTACTGCAATGGTTGGCAAGGGCGCTCTCTGTCCCAAATTATGTTAAGACAAAAAGGTCTCCCTAGTTAATGTATAGTACGATAGGTTTTTTTTATGTGGCAGTGCTAAGCTCAGGAATCACCCTTTGTACTACCAGTCCGTCATGTCGTTTGTCACGTCATGGTGCAATGTCTAGCAGCAAGCTTATTACGGGGGGAATCGGTTAAGGGTTATGGGGGTTCGAAGGGGTGTTGAAGAAGGCGGCGATGAACCCTGCATTTGAACTCTTGGATGTTGTAGGAGCCCGGAAATACCGACTGCGAGAGATTATTCCACAGTCGAGTTGTTCTATTTACAAACGAATTCGTATCTTGTTGAGTGCGTGAAAGGGGGAGTTGTAGGTAGAGGGAATGAGACGAGTGGGCTAATCTGGTGCTGCGGTTATAAGATTTCCGTGGAGGCAGGAGAGCGTTTATTTCGGAGGAACAGTCGCTATAATAGTAGCGATAAAATTTTGTTAGTGCTGATACATTCCTACGATGGCTCAATGGGTCGATGGTGGAGCAGGCGGTGTCGTCATCAATTAATTTAAGTGCTTTTTTTGCATCTTATCTAACCATGCCAAGGTGGTTATCGACGCGCCGCCCCAAACGAGGGAGTTGTATTCGAGGGCAGGCCGAATGGGGGATTTATAAATAACAGCACCGGCCGATAGCTGGAGGAGAAACTTGCACCTCTTAAGAAACCCCAAGCACTGGCATGCTTGTTCGGCGATTTGGAATATGTGGTCATTCCATCGCAAGTTTTTGGCTAATGTGACGCCTAAGATGTGTAGAGATGGTTCGGCCACTAGTTCAACTTCATCCACTGTCAAGGATGGTGAGGTGTTGAACTTTTTTTTGAAATAAGACAGTACTTGGTTTTGCTGAAGTTGAATTCGACACGATTCTTCTTGCCCCACTCTAGAATGAGCTTAATGTCATTATTTATAGAATTGGACATTAATTTACCATCATCAAGACAGGATCTGGCATGAGTCTGTCTTGTGTCGTAGCTGTAAGAGTGACGCAGGGTACCGTCGTCAGCGAAGCTGAGAAGTGGGTTGGAGGGGATTAAAAGTAGGTCATTTATAAAGATTAGAAATAGGGCTGGTGATAGAATTGACCCTCCGGGTACCCCCGCAGAGATAGGGTGGGGTTCAGATTTGATGCCATCCAATACTACCTTAATTGAACGGCCGGAAAGGAAACTCTCAATCCACTTCTGTAAAAGTGAGTCGATTCCAATAGCTTTGAGTTTAGCTAACAAGGCTAAGTGCCAAACTCTATCAAAAGCCTTGGAGATATCCAAAGCCACCAGACTGGATTCACCTGATCCATGCAAACTTCGGCTGAGGTGTTCTGTAAGACAGACTTAAAGATCACCAGTGGATCTTTTTTGCCGGAAGCCATACTGTCTGTCGTTTATGAGTAGGTTGGATTCTAGATATCCCATAGGTTTTTTGTTGATTATCGTCTTCATTGTTTTGGAGAGAATAGAAGTAATTGCTATTGGGCGGTAGTTGGAGGGAAGGCTGGAGTCACCTTTTTTCGGTATTGGCTGAACATGGGCAAGTTTCCAAGAGTCTGGATAGACTCTGGAAGAGTATGATAGGGCAAAACGTTTGCGCAGAGGTTTATCTAAAGGTGAGGCGCATTGCTTTACGACGATAGGGGGTATATTATCGAGTCCAGTGGATTTATTGACATCGAGCTCCTTGAGGGACCTGTACACCTCGCGAGTTCTGAAGAAAACCCTGTCCATTAAATGAGCGCTGTGCTCGAGAACCGGGGGTAGCATATCAGTTTGGGGTAAAGAAGAATTAGAAGCAAACAGAGATGCTAATAAATCGGCCTTGGATTTTCTGTCTGTTATCACCTTCTCATCGTGGATGAATGAAGGAGTTGTGGATGAAGTGAAATTCTTCTTAATGGAGCTTACCAAGGACCAGAAGTTCTTGCTACCAGAGGTTGCATTAAGGAGTTTACTTCTCAGCTTGTTGTCAAATGAATTTTTGATATTCCTGATGGTGAATTTACAGGAATTTCTTAGCTTTATATACTCAACACGGAGCGATTCACTCGGGGAGCTCTTGTAAGCTCGAAAGGCGGCTTCTTTACTTCTAATTGCATTCATACACTCCTGATTAAACCGTCTGTTGGGCCTAGCCTTCACAGATTTAGTAGTATGAGGAATGAACAAATGCATTCCTGCCTGTATGATCCTAGAGATACGGATAGCGGCAGAGTTGACGTTTTTGTTTCGGAAACACAGGTTCCAGTCAGTAGATTGGAGAAAATTAATAAGCCCCAGCCAATTGGTCTTCCCATAATGCCATACAGTTCTTTTAACTGGTTTGGGAGGGGTGGGAAATTTGAATGGGAAACTAGCGCTAACTAAACAGTGGTCCGAATTGCCGAGAGGTGAATCAACTTCGACGGAGTAACGCGCTGGATGAGAAGTTAGAAAAAGATCATGGAGATAGGTTCCTTGATCAGCATCATCAGGGACTCTTGTAGGATGATCCACAATTTGATTCAAATTATTGGTGTCTGCAAAGAGCTCGACGTCCTTGCCAGAAACCCTGGTGCCATTTGAGTAAGACAGCCATTTTACGTTGTGAACATTGAAATCATCCGCAACGATGATTTCACACTCAGGATTGGACGACAAGAATCCCGAGATTTGTTCGGAAATAGTATCAAAAGATGAAGTGGAGGCCTCGTTACTTATGTTAGGACGTCTGTATAGGAAGCAGAAGAATATGACGTGGCTTTGGAAAATGATTTTAACCCAAAGATAGTTAAAATCTGAAGTCGTGTTTGAATATATTTTATAATAAGCCACGTCTTCCCTAACAAAGATGGCAATACCCCTATGGGGGAGAGATTGTGCACTAAAGTGTACCCCGCCACCTGGTAATGACCTAAGTCAGTATCGGGTGATATTTGGATTTCACTAAGTGCGAAGATTGGGGGTTATGAGTCGATAAGTGGCGCTCAACAAAAGAGAAATTCGCATGAAGTCCATGAATGTTACAAAAGTCAATAATAAAACTTGACTTGTAACGGGACTTCGGTTGCGCGGGCTCAATCCCCACTTCTTCGGGGATATTTGCCGGCATTACATTTGCCGCAACCATCAGAGTCAAAAAAATTTGTCCGCGTCAAATTGTTATGCCTTTTGAGACGGGGCAAATTTTATCGACCGACAGATTTTAGCCGCGGCACCTGCAGGACCGAGATGCGAGAGAGGGTAGGGAGCAAGGGTTCTTACTTGCTCCGTTCGTCGGACCGGTCGTGTCTAGTGAAGGGTGATGGGCCTTCGCGTTAGACTGCGCTCGTTTTTTATGACACTGCTTTATTTTATTGTGTGTTTTTTGTGCACGTTTTTTAGTTTTTATTTTTCCACAATTTTTTTTTCTTTTTTACAGTTCACAGTTTTGTTTTGCTTTTTGTTGTTATTTTTCGGCGCGTTTTTCAGGGACCGGAATAGCACAAGTCCGCACACTTTGTTGTCCTAGCCCAAACTCTAGGTTATCAGTTTTTCTTGTTATTACATATGTATGAACGTGGGCAATAAAACTTTCAAAAACATTACATTACAAACCATTTTTTATTTAACAGCATAATTTAAACAGATCAATGTGAACCTTTGATTACTACTTTGACTCAACCAGACTAATATGCATTGAGCGCTTCTATTGCCCCCATAGCTCTATGCCAGATTCTAGGAACACATAATGCATAAATTATTTTGAATTTCTACAGGCACATCAAAAGTTTTAAATTCGTTTTTGTTTTTTTATTTCATTAAAAAAATGAATGCCCACCTCTAAGCAGAAGACGATAACACTAAATAGCATTAATATTCCCAGTAGTTGAAACACCAATTCCAAATGGCTAAACGATAATCTTTCAAATGGATATTGAGTATCTCTGAATCTTTTCACCAATCCAATCGTTACACCTTCATTAAAAATGCGACTCTTCCATTTCAAATAAAATCCGTGATCATGTAATCGTATTATAAACAAGGACAATGGCTCTGCAAATGGTGAATCGAATAGAACATACGGAAACGATGGCGTTTCTGTAAACTCTATATCAACTGCACGCATCCTTGGACGTTTTAGAAGAGCTTGTTGCTGCAATGCCATTTCCCATGTTTCTATACTCTTTATATATCCCAATGAGTCATTTAGAGAGAGAACTCCATGTAGAATTTCATATGGGTCTATATCTAAATAATTCTTCTTGAATTTAAGCAAATAGCTCAATTTCCGCGATAAAAAATCTACATGCCATGAAGCTAAGCTCAATTTTTGTCCAGCTTCTAAAATTTTTTCCGGGTCATTTTCTTCATGTGGATATACAGTTCTGGTTAGAAATGATGCTAGATGAGCCAGGTAAAAATTTGATATAATAAATCCAAGGATTAATATTTGTATGTAAAATAATTTCCACAAAGGTTTATCCTTCGATACAAGAAATTTTACTGGAAAATAAATTACAGCACTGATTGTATGAAGTAAAATCACTCCGAACTCTTGATGGTAATTTGTTGTAATTCCAGTGGTATATCCTGAAACGGTGATTAAGATGATTATCATAAATAGAACTATCCAAACTTCGATTTTAAAAGGTAACGCAATGTATGCGGATTTTGCAAGCGGTTTTGATGCTGGTATAATAAGCATAAACTTCGAAAATAATATTGGATATGTTAGAAAAAATGAAACTGTACAACGTTCCCTATGACTGATAGCCATAAAATGAATACTCTTTTCTACCATCACATTAGATATCTTCTTTGGATCTAACGAAGGGTAAAGATCGCCGATGTCTACTTCCTTAAATGTGGCATTATAATATTCTAGGAACTCGAAATATGTTAAACCTACATATCCAGATATAATCTCCTTCCCATCTTCATTGATATACTTAAATATGGAAGGGAAATATTGTATAATTGGTGATCGGAACTGGTATCCTTTTAAATCCTTCAATTTATTCGGAAAAATGTTCGAGATTCCTCATCCAGTTTTATTCTCCAAATGAACTTCTGGGAATGGGCTATAACCTACTAGGATAAGTTCACCACCGAAACCTTTTGAAACAAGAACCGCATTCGTGATAAACACCTTCCAGCACCATTCAAACAATTCCGTGATCTCTTCAGTGTTAAAACTCTTCTCAGATAAAATAAATAACACTTTTGCAGTTCGCATTCCTTTTAAAGACACATCCAATGTATTGAGGATTTCTTCATCATTCCTTGTTACGAAAACCAAAATCAAGGCATCTGTATTAAGGCTGTCGCTTAATGTGGAGTTCGACATCTCTGTTAACCACAGGAATGGAATATTCAACGAAGTTTCCATTAAATGCATGTTAAAAATTATTGGTGGAAAATTACTTGGAGTTAAACAAATGACAGTCTGAAATTTGTAAAACCTTTCCAAATTAAAAACAAACTCAGTTAATTTATTCAAATCGATTTTAACTCCTGATGCCAAGAGCAAGAAATTTGTGAGAAAATTGATAGTTTTGAATATCGCCATTGCAAAAACCTAACTAGCTTTAAGTATTCAAAGTCTCTAATAAGTACTCCAGACATTTAAGAAGGCGTCAAACAAGTGTTGCACTTACCAAATTCATTAATCAACTGAATTCATTTAAAGTGCACTTTAACAAGAATAATTTATCACTTAAACACATTATATGCCAACAGTTGGGAGATTCAATTGTTCACCATAAAGAAACAAAAGCAACATTCAATAAAAAATTAATAATAATTAAGCCATTTTTAGTTGACATAGTATTTTTGTGGTAATATATGTAGGATTACACTATCTCCAGTATGATATAACTATACAACTATAACTTATAAGAGACTTGCTTGAGAGAGGGAATTTAATAGTACTAGCCAACGATAGAAAAATGACAAGGCACAAGTTAAGCCAGATGGATTCACTCTCGTTTTAGACAGAAATTATAATTTTTACATTAAAAGTTCACTTGTTTTTTTGAAGAAGTTTTTTTTATTATACATTTTTAAAAGTTAAATTCCTCAGAAGTGGGATAGATGCCAAAAGTAATATCAGTATAGATCTTTTCAAACGTGACCCAAATAATTTGATCAGCTCAGTGCACCTCTTTGCCAAATTTTATAAATATTTCTCCATCATTTCGCCTCTTTTTAGTTAAAACGGCAACCCACGTGCGTTGCAACGCTTATAATTAAAAAAAATGATGTGTCCGCGGTAGGAAAACACTATAATGAAAAAAACAATAAATCTATCAAATATTTTGGATTGGAGCTAGATACCTATAAAAATATTGTAATATTTCTTCTTGAGCGTTCTCGGATTGGTCAGGGATTAATATTGGAATATAGTTCAGTCAATCTGTCAAAAGAATTGCACAGAAAAAACCAGTCGGATGAAATGTAGGTGAGTCGTTAGGAAATGATGTAAGAAAGCTTACTTGGGCGTGGCCACCTGCTACCTCTGTGGGTTTTTGAAAAAACTCAAAAAAAACTCAAAAAAATTTTGAAATGCATTTTTCTCGAAAACTATGCATTCTACAGAAAAGTTTATTGGAAAAAAAATGTAGAGGGCATCGTTATCTACAATTAATGTTATTGGTGCAATATTGTAAAACAAAAAATGTGCGCAGTTGGTGGCGCTAAAGTGCCAAAAAAGGTGTTTTTCGGGAATCGTATAGAAATGACATACATTAATCGATTAATCGAATCGCGTTCGTGTTGGGTGTACGAGCGGTAGCATCTGCCGTGCAAGTCTGGGACTGGGATGCTGTCGTCTTCTAATAATAATTCTTGAATTTTAGAATCGCCTCTAATTATTGCTCCTTGTACTAACGATTTCCTACCCTGGACACCCACGTGACGCACATCATCCACGACAAACTTGTCACAAAGAAAACAAACAGGAATATCTTCACTCATTTTCAAGGAGCAAAGTTTTGCTGTCCCGACTCTTTGAAACTCACATAGCAACTGAAAAATGTGCGTTTCTTGAAGAATAGGGCAGCTGACTAAAGGCCCCCATACACGGTCAAATTGGCTGTACAACCAAATTTTTATCAAACCTATAAGCGCAATGTATTTTGATCGGCCGACCGGACCACAATCGATAGTTTTGGTTGTACAACCGCACTTCGCTGTACAACCAATTGGACCGTGTATGGGGGCCTTAAATCGGCCCTTTTGTTAAAACTATGCCAACACCGCCGGAGAAAGTCCCAATAGGACCGAGAAAATTACCGTTAGCACCACTGCGCTGTTCACGCAGCGCTGTATTACACTATAACTTTGGAACGATAGGTTGTACGAAAAAATTTTTTGAATAAAAGTTGTTTGTATAATTGTAAGGAACAATTTTTCCATTCAGATTGTAGCTGAAAAATGAAAATTTAAGGGCGAAAAAGTTGAAAAACACTTTTTTTGGCACTTTAGCGCCACCAACTGCGCACATTTTTTGTTTTACAATATTGCACCAATGACATTAATTGTAGATAACGATGCCCTCTACATTTTTTTTCCAATAAACTTTTCTGTAGAATGCATAGTTTTCGAGAAAAATGCATTTCAAAATTTTTTTAAGTTTTTTTTTGAGTTTTTTCAAAAACCCACAGAGGTAGCAGGTGGCCACGCCCAAGTAAGCTTTCTTACATCATTTCCTAACGACTCACCTACATTTCATCCGACTGGTTTTTTCTGTGCAATTCTTTTTTTTTCGACAGATTGACTGAACTAATAATTTGTTTCTTTAATAATTAATAATTTCAAATTCCTCTTCCCAATCTTATCGGTGGTTCAGTTAGAACAACCGTACTAAATTGGGATGTGACACTGCATTATGTATTCAAGTAGATGCCTCTAAACATGTAACTTTTCGGTGAATTGGAATTTTAACTTTCTCTTTTCGGTTAGCCGTTACACTGCCCCTTCTTACTTAGTGTTCGTCTGGAACACACCCTCCTCCAGGTCCCGTTCTTGCCCATCGAACTTTTTGGAAACGATAGATGGCATCGTTTAATCTCGTGTAGAGGCGCACAAAGGAGGTGGGTCAAAATTGCCCCAGGCCCGGCGCAAAAGAAAAGTATCTCAGATTATCGGCTATAATGAGTATTGAATTTCTGTATAGTTGTTATATCCCGTAACTGTGGCTAAGGTGTTAATAATGCTATTTCTTTTGACGTGACAACGTCTTATAAATCGGTTATACCGGAGCGCGTGGACGGAGAATGTCCCGAAACGGTGTGTGGTGGGCGTGGCCTATGCCCATGTGTGAGTAAGCGACGCCGGCTTTGCCGTATATTGGAAATAAAAAATACTGAATAAATAATCACACTGTTATTGTTACATTTGAGAATAAATAAAAATAAAAATACTGCAAAGTTATATGTATATTGTGTTTATTATATATTGCATAACGAATAAGCAACATGGTAGTTGTCACGGGATAATCGCCGGCCCGGAGCACCGGTTTTTTTTATTCGGGCGAAATGACTAATTAACATGGTTGCACAAGAGCGACATCGAGCGAAGAAATCACCACCGCGCTCACATCAAAAATTGAGCGGAATCAGTTCCGATAGGAATCAGCAATATGAGCGGAATCAATAGGAATCCAATTTGATTCCGCTCATAAATTGATTCCTATCATATTCTGATCGGAATCAACTTTTGATCGGAATCATTGATATGAGCGGAATCAAATTCGATCGGAAATTCATTTGATTATTCAAAAAGATTTTAATAGGGAATAGGACTTTTAATATGTGTTAAGTTAAATAAACACTTCCCAGGACTTTTGGCAACCGCTGAAATTTCAATCAATTATTTCTTTGGTGAAAATCGGAAGTTAATACAAAGTAATGCAAAATGTAATGACCTGTATGTAAAAACCTGTATGATGTAAAAAGAAAGGCCTTACCAGGGCGGACATTGCAATGTAAATGTAATGCAGTTGGTATTGCGTGCGGTAAGGTCTAGAGTTTGTGAATTGTGATTACCAAATCGTTTCCATAGCCATTACCAGTCCTACGGGGTTCGTTCATAAGTTCATATGTATATATGCATAGTATATTTTGCTATGTACAAAATTTACTGTTCTAGGAATTATATTCTGCTTTCAGTTCTGGTAATTTTATGAAATTTAAAAATACATTTATGTTAATATAGTACATAAGATGTTTATTTTATTTTTCAAATGGAAAGTAGACATTGAGTGAAATAGAATTAACTATCCGGCTATCAGCTAATCGAATTTCGGTTTTAAAAAAATATCAATTATTATCTTTAAATCTTACAAAAATGTGTTCTAATAATTCATACTTGTGGAATTATTTTGAAAAAGTTGAAGACGAAGAAACATTAAATAAACTAAGTTGCAGGAAAAAAGGTGAAAATAGTTTTTATGTAGAATGCAAAATAGGTAATTGCAAAAACAAATGGATTGCTGTAAGTTGTAAAACAAATTACAATATGACGAGGCATTTGAATGTAAGTATAAATTCTATTTTTGGTACAGGGTGTCTTGTAATCAGTGTATAAGATATTATCTGGTAATACTAGAAACCATGTACTACCGGTCTTGGCATTAAAATTGCTCTCGTAGAGCGGATTTAAAAAGGGTATAAGAATGGTATATCTTTACTACGAAAAAAGATACAGTCATAACAGCAGAAAATGTTTTTGTTTACTTGCACACTTTCATAGAAAGAGTCCGAATTATGTTAAAAACGATAGTACATACATATACATATTAAAAACAAGTGATTGAGCCTAAATTCTGGAGGATCATTATTGCAAATGGTCTTCCGACCCGTTTTTTCCAAATACCTTTCGCTAATATTGTATTTATCAAAGTATAAAAAGTGCATTTCCTGTTATATAGCCGTAACTTATTGGCAGTAAAGAAATGCACATGTTTTACAATACTTTGGAATCCGCTCCAAATGGGCCAGGTTTTCACAACGGGTTCTAAAAGTATAGTGATTATCTTCATATTACATTGTGTCAAAGCTAGGTGTCCATTTCACAGCAGAAGTTGTTTTTTCCTTTATTTAAATTAAAAACTCCATTAATTAAAAAATAAAATACCCATAATACATATTACTTTATTTATAATTTTCACAAAAAAAACTTCTAAATTTAGAAATCCATTAGATTTTCATATAAGGTTAGTGCGCATATTCTGGTAGTACATATATGGTATGACACTCTGTATACTACATACATTTCGTATAAATCACCAAACAACTACATCGCATTTTAACAGATTCATCATCCAAATATTTCATCATTAGCATCAGAAACATACGAATTTGAACATCAAGTAAGGAAAAAAAGAAGAATTGGAACTGACGATGAAATAAATGGTGCAATAACAGAATTCGTCATATCAGATTTAGCACAGTTTAATATTGTCAACTCCAAAGGCCTTCAAAATGTTGTTAATGTGACAGCAAAAAGAAAGGTTAACCTTATTGCTAGAGCAACGTTAATGACACGTTTGGACGATTTGTATGAGAAAATGATTTCCGACATAAAGCATTTAACAAGAGATGTTCAACAACTTTGCTTAACAGTCGATTGTTGGACTGCTGGGAAGAGATCATTTTTGGGTTGTACATGTCATTGGATTACGAAAGATTTAGAAAGAGAATCTTGCGTATTAGCATGTAGTAGGATCACTGGACCTCATTCATTTAACATTCTTGCCAGAAAAATTCACGAAATCATTGCGAAATACGATATAAAGGATAAAGTTAAATATATTGTCACAGACAACGCCTCCAATTTTGTTAAGGCTTTCAAGTAATAAATGTGTTTTTAATGTAATTTAATATTATTAAATTATTTTGTTCTTGCCAGAATTGCTAATCCTGAAATTAAAGAAGCCTTTGAGAATTTAAGAGATGATTTCGATGAATGTAGGGAGTTTTTTAGAGCTAAAGACATTAATATTAATGACATATTAACAATAGCTCACGATGAAAGTAGCTCAAGTATAGAATTTTTCAAACTCCGTGACACAAAAAATTTGAGCAGTTGCCAAATTTTATAAATAATGTTCTATCATTTCCCCTCTTTTTAGTTAAAACTGCAACAAACACTGAAAAAACTCAACAAAATAATTTGGGAAGGGATGCGCGCATGCCGAATGAATAAAGTTAATTTATCTTTCTATGTGTTGAGCAGAGCTTTTAAATACACGTAAAGCCCCTGCTCAACAAAGGCAGTTTATTCAACATAATAAGCATAATTTTACTTTAATTATGCGAAATATTTCTCATTTCTAAATTTAAAATAATTTAAAAAAAATGCTGAAAAAAATTCCTTTGAATAAATGAGCGTTTTCATTCATAAACCGACAGTTCCCCGCAGTCGCAAGCAACACAACCTCCCCCGGGCAGAAGCGCGTATGCGACTGGCAGGAAACGTCAACGATCTAGTAATCAAAGTGATAAAAACACAAATTTCGTATTTTTTAGTAGAAATTACTACAAATTATTTCTGTAGCATATGTGTAAAATATAATAATCTTAAAATAAAAAAAATATATAAAAACGGGTGTTTTTCAGTCATAATTTGTAAATTTTTTAAATAATCATTGAAGTCCCAGAAAAATACACCTCCCTTTAGCAATACGCAGTCGCGACTGATTAGATGGCAGCAAGTGATTTGATAGGAGGAGTTAACTGAAGCTTTTGTCTGATAAACATTTTTAAGAGCTTAGCTGGGGAACATGCGCGGGATGTCACGAGGTTTGAAAACAACTATACTTCATTCGCTTTACCGAGGCATATAAAATGTGCCAGCCATACATTAAATTTAATATGCACTACGGACTTCGAAAATAGTTTGAAAAAATATAATAGTTTGGCGGTATTTGAAAATCTTTACAAGAAGATATTGCTCAAATGTGCTAAAATTTGGAAATTCCAAAATAAATCAAATGTGAAAGCGGATTACATACATAATAAGTTGAAACGATATTTCATCACACCAACTCCAACTCGCTGGAGTTCTTTGTACGATTCCTTCGTTGATATCTTAAACATTTTCACAGCAAAAAGGGCAGAATTTGAGAATATCGTAGCTTTTTTAAAAATTGATCCATTTACGGAGGAAGAAATAACATTTCTCTCATCTTTGTGTCAAGTAAGTTAATTAAAATTTAGTACTTGCAGCGATTTCAAGACTAATCTTTGTATATGTGTAATAAATTAATTTCAGGTATTTTCGCCTTTAGCTACCGCTATAGATATTCTGCAAGGATATAATCACACATACATATATCGGCGTAATAATTCCAGTTTTGAATAAGATAATTGAAAAATTGAGAAAAATTACGTCTTCGGCAGATACGTGTGGTGGAGAACTAGCAGAAATATTTATAGATAATATAAAAAGGAGGTAAACATCTACTCAAATGTATTTATGAATAATATTCTCGATTAATTAACAAACATTTCTATCACCATGTGATGATAGTAACTATCACACCAACTTAAAAAGTTAATGTAGCTTTCCTTTATAGATTTTCTGATACCTTCGAAAATTTCGATTATCTTATTGCTACATCTGTGCATCCTCAATTTAAGATAAATTTCATTAATAAATATTACCCGCTAAAAGCCAGACAAATTGAAGAATTTTTAGTGGCCAAATTGAATGACGACACTATGTTCGACAATCAAAACGTTACCATGTCGATGAGAAATCCAATACCGAAGAATAATGCGTTTTGGGATTCAGACGACGAAGGAGAAACTGAAATGAGATTAGGGGGACAAAATTTACTGCAACAATTTAATTACAATCCGGATAAGACATTAAATATATTTCAAAATGAAAAATTCAAAATAATAAAACAATTATTTTTGGAATTTAATACAGCGCTTCCCACTAGTGCTTCAGTTGAGAGATTATTTAGCGTAGCTCTCAAAATTTTCGTCTAAAATATGGAGACGATTTGGTCTTAAGCTTAAGACCAAATCGTCTCCATATTTTAGACGAAAATTTTGAGAAGCAATTACTATTGCATTTAAACAACAAAAATAAAAATTAAAATATTTTGAAACATTTTACAACTTGCTTTTCATTACTTTATATCATAATCTATATATTTTTCTATAATTAGTATAAATGTTTAAAAATTAAGAAGCTTGCTCATTTTTATTTAACTTCATAAATTCATTTGATAAATACAAAATAAAAACTACCCTGTTTGCTATTAACCAAGAAAATTAAAAAATATTGGCCGCGGCTAGTCTTAACTCGGCAAGTGTTATTTTACTTAAGGGGGTTTCTTGGTAATTTTTTTTTTTTTTTTTTTTCAAAAAATCGTTATTTTTTTTCGCTTTTCGGCATCCTCCATGCCTCAAAAATATTCTCCTAAAACCGTTTTTCGATAGCTAAACTCGATCCCATTGAAATAGCGGTTCAAAGGCTCAGGTGCACTCGCCGCTTCGGCCGGCTGTTCGCTCTAGCCTCTGAAAAAAAGACAACAAGCGGCTTTTTATGAAGAAGAAGAGGGTATACTCTACGGTACTGGAATAGCTGATTAGCGGTGAGTTTTAAAATAACGTTCATTAAATCAGTCAGCGCGATCGATCGATCGTTCAGTTGTAGCTCAGTCGCGCCGAAAAAAACCGAAAACTTCGAAGTCGATTTACGCGAAACCCATAATTTAAAACTGGTGTAACGCATACAGGAAACACCGATTCAATTACAGCATTCGGATTTTTTGTAACTCACAGACAATTGTTTTCTTGAGACCCCATCGGCGGCCGATTTTTAAAAAATTAATTATTTATATTTTTACGGTGTAGCAAACATGAAAAAAAGGGCCAAAAACAGAAACTTTTTTTCACTGCTCGATATTTTCAATACAAAATACATTTTTTAAACTTTGGGCGCCGATGGGGTCTCGCAAAACTAATTTATTTTTATAAACTTTTATTATATTTTGCTTCAGGTAAGCCGTTTAACCCCTACACGTCACACCAGTCGGACGTGCACGCCGTGCGCGCGCGAACCCATGCTCCCCACAGGCGTACGGTGTCGAATTTCACTTCAGCTAAATTCGTGTAAAATCTTCAAGAGACACTCTAACCACCAGATAAAACCCCAATATTGTATTACTTATTGTTTCAATAAAAAAAAATCACGAAAACTGCCTATACTTTGGTCAGATTTACCAAGAAACCCCCCCCCTTAATCTTTTAGATGTGCAGCATAATATATCTAAAATCTATATTTACAATAAATTATCTGAACATACAACACACATTCAGTCGAAGCATATTAGAAAAGGCATACAAGCTTTAACGCCTGATGTTCAGTGAGCGGCGCTCACATCAAAAACTGAGCGGAATCAAATCCGATAGGAATCAGCAATGTGAGCGGAATCAATATGTATCCAATTTGATTCCGCTCATAAAGTTATTCCTATCATATTCTGATCGGAATCAACTTCTGATCGGAATCAAATTTTGAGCGGAATCAGTGATGTGAGCGGAAATCACATATTTTGCAACCATGCTAATTAACCCTGTATTTTTGTAATGCCATAACATATTTTCGTGAATAAGGTATCAGTGTAAGCAGAATACTCCCACCTATCTAAAATTGTAAAAGCGACGGTACCACAGTACCAACTTCCAGAGTTATGAGTCGTCAAAGTCAAAATTTTGTTTGTTTTTTTTTAACAAAAATGTCACCTTTAACCACCTTTTTCTCCAAAATATTCATAGTCAACTAATGTTTTTTTTTCCCAGAATAGAAAAACTTGGAGTGTTTCCTATGAATGATTTCCAGAGAATACAAGTATACAATTATACAAAGCTAGTGTCGGACATGCACTAAACCATAATAAGACAACAATATTACTAAATACCAAATGACAGTCTTGCGCCTCCTGAAAATGATGGATCTCTCTAACCAGCTGACAAGGACTGTGAGGTCGGCAGACTACCAGGCGGAACAAGGAGGTTTGTCGTCCGATAAGTAACGACACAATCTTAGTGGAACGTTGGTACCCTGATTAACCAGGTTAGACGGCAAAATGCGTTATTAGAGCTGTGTATACCCTTAGAGTGCTGGCTAATGCCCGCGACTTCACCTACCTCAGTTCAATCCACATAAGTAGCTTCACCGGCTTAAGTCCAGTTTATGCGCTTGAAATTATTGTTGCTTTTTTTGCAGAAGTTAGAAATGCAAAAGCTCACTGGAATGTCAAACCATTACTCCACTTGATTACTCTCTTTTGAACGAGCTTTTACATATAACTTCAGTTGGAGTTCAGTTGGGCGAACTGAGGACTGTTTAATTCTCAGTCGAGTATGTCGAAATTGTATGCGAACTGAGCTTATTTTGAAGTTCAGTTCATCAATTTGCTCGAACTTGCGCAGGGTGAAGTTAGTTTATAATGACAATAGGTCAAAACAGTAATGCTGATTTTATTATTAAACATTGATATTTTATAGAATTTAATGGAGTCATTTTTTTTTATTTAGTGTAATATTTCCGCTTGAGTTTGAGGAAGTTTAGATTTAGTTGAATATCTAGTTACTTTTGGCGAAGAGTAAAACATTTTAGTAGTTTTCTGGTGGTTGGAGTATCTGTATGTTTCATGATGCTAACTTAGTTGTCAACCAAGTTTGTCGTGTGTAAGCTGCTTTAGTCTCCCTTTGGTTTTCGTCATGGCCCCATGTTAGAGGTAGGTGTAGTCCCGATTTAAAAAAAATTTAAAAAAAATGCTGAAAAAACCTCTTAAAGACATGCATTTTCATTCCTAAAATTAATTAGAGTTCCCCGCAGCCGCAAGCAGCAAAACCCCTCAAGCAGAAGCGCGCAAGCGACTGGCGGAAAACGTCAACAATCTAGTAATCAAAGTAAATTTCGTATTTTTTAGTAGAAAATTCTAAAAATTATTTCTGTAGCAAATGTTACAAAATACAAAAATCTGAAAATAAAAAAAAATATATAAAAAGGGGTGCTTTTCATTCATAATTGGTAAATTTTTTAAATAATCATTAAAGCACCAGAAAAATACACCTCCCTTTAGCAATACGCCGTCGTGAATTAATAAATGACAGCAAGTGATTTTATATGAGGAGTTAAATGGAGCTTTCTTCAAGCTTTTAAACATTTTTAAGAGCTTTATACCCCAGCCTGCGCGGATTGCCACGGGATTTGAAAACATCTATACGATATTTTTATTTGTGTGCAGTTTTAATTTCCCCAGCAGGGAGCTCTGTTGACTTTTTTTATGGGTTTCCCTCTATGCAATTTGTTTGCAGTGGCCTTTGTTGATTGAACGACTAAATGTGCGCAATGTGTATTTAGCTGACTTTTTTTTAGCGCATCCATGGTAGGGTGCTGATGAGGAGAAGCCGGAGAGATGCATCTGCTGCTGTTGGCAATAAGTCAGGTTCCTCTGAGGAGGTAAAATCATTTCATTTCATTTATTTATTAACCCTCATACGGTCTTTAATGTTACTGACGTTACTGTGCTTCGGGTCAGATTTGACCCAGTACTGAAAATAACTCAAAAATAAGGAGAAGTTTTAATGAAATTATTTTACATTATTTTTATTTTATAAGAATTCTTATTTATTTTACATTATATTTAAAGAAATACATAAATATACGTGAAATTAACCATAACTACATTGGGTACATAAAACAGTTGTATACGAATGTTTTTTACATATGAATTTTTTACAATTCACACAGACCAAAGGTGTTTTATTGTCAGTTTTAGGACACAGTTGACAACGGCTTCTTTTAACAGTTTTCTTAGCTAAAGCAGTATTATTTTCCTCTTGCTGGGTCGAAGATGATGAAGCCTGCACAATATCACTAGATTCTCGAATCTTTTTTGCAATTTCCATTGGAAAAGATGCCCTTGGTAATGTTTTCCTGTTTTTTATGTATGGTGTTACCAATTGCATACCTAGGTTTTCCAAATAGTGACGTCGTTTAGCTAGGCACCCTTCCTTCCAACTACCATTTGCATTACTGAATAGTACAAAAGCATTGTATGCTGATATGTCCACCATGTTACTGAATACTATTTGAGGCCATCTTTTTGTCTTTCTTTTGCAAGTGTAACAGGAGACAGCTTTATCCAGTGTATCCACGCCGCCTTTACATTTATTGTAGTCTAAAATTATCAGAGGCTTTTTATCTAGGCGATCACTTATTTTTGAACTATGATGCAATGTGCTAAGAAGACACACAGACTTATTTTTTTTGCAGATGTAAGACACAATTGTAATATCTTTAGTAAAAGCAAAACATGATGAAAACAATGGTCTTCCTTTCGTTGTTACTATTTCTGGGGGTAGTTCCGGCTTATTTTTACGCAAAGTCCCTACTACAGATATTTGTTTTTCTAATAGTTTTTGTGCAAGTTCATGTGAAGTAAAAAAATTATCCACAGTAAGATTATGGCCTTTCAGGCCGCATGTCAAATCAAGGACTACACGCATGCCTTGGTTTCTTTCAGGTGTACCTCCTATTTCTTTACCCGTGTATGGTTGAATATTCCAAACGTAACTTGAGGCAGAATCACATAGAACCCAAAATTTGATGCCATATTTAGCTGGTTTTGATGGCATGTATTGCCGGAATGGGCATCTTCCTCTAAATGCAACAAGCTGCTCGTCCACTGTTATGTTTTCAGAAGGATTATAAAATTTCGGTAAAAGGTCAACCCACTGATTCCACAGTTCTCTAATAGGAGTAAACTTATCTAACAATCTTCGTTCTGATCGACTTTGTCTATTGTCAAACCTTATCACTCTTGATAATTTTTGGAAAGTTTTTAGTGGCATAACTGCTCCAAAAATAGGTCTTCCTTTCTCATTATCCCACAAGCTTTCAGTACTTTCATTATTTGAACGAAATACACCAGCTAGTAATAGTAGCCCAATATATGCAAAGAGATCAGTATCATAAATATCATTCCACTCATCAGCGAATACACGTTTACCCTCCAAATTAGTGTATTTCAAAATAGTGTGTGTCAAAGTTGGAGGAAAAAATAACTGAAAACTGGATTTTTCTTCTGAGGTAATCCTTGAACAAGAGTAACGCGTCAAACCTGGCATCATGTTGATGATGTTTTCTCTGGAAGTTCTTCCACAAGATTTTGTAACAGGTTCTTTGGAGTACTTTATTAGCCCATTTTTTGACGTAAGTGTTTGAACAAACCCTAATTCACTATCACTGTCCGAGCTATCATACGTTTCAACTTCTTCGATGCAATCTTCTATTTCAGAACAGGATTCATTACTATCTGACAGATCTTCTAACGCCGCTTCTATTTCACTTTCTATCATTTTTTACACATAAATTTTTTTCACAGCTGTAAACTAGGATATGCGTTGTTCGATTGTCGTTTACTGCAACACTGAAAATAGTTCAGGAGGCACAACACATAAGCGAATTATTCCCCGAATTAGAATTGTTAGAATCGCGATAAATTACAAAAGAAACCGTGCGGGTTATTTGTTTCACCTTACTTCTATCAGTTCTCTCTCTCTCTTACTATCTTTCGACTAGAGCTTGCTGTTCGACATTCCACTCCATATAAAAAGGACCTTTGACAGTGCAAAGACGAGCTCAGTCTACAGCTCTAGTCGATCACATGTAAAGAAACACAAATTTAGGGCGCTAACAGGGGGCATGTGGGCTTTTTATTACTTGGGGTCAATTTTGGCCCGAAGACCACTAGAGTAAAAAAGTTCATATAAAGAAAAATAAAAAAAAATTTAACAATTTTATTTCAATAATACATATATTAAAGCGATTAATTAAAAGTCATGGAATATAAAACTCTAAAAACGCATATTATCTGAAAAAATTACATTTTTATCCCGAAATGGGTCAAATTTGACCCGAAGACCGTATGAAGGTTAAAGTTACAGTACATCAAGATTACAATATCTTATTCCGCTAAAAGCGTATGTACTTTAGAATTATATAACGGCCAAATAAGCAAAAACAATTATGAAGTGTAAAAATTTTTTAAATAAAAACAAAATTATATGAAGAAAAACAAATAACAAGAAGAGTGAAAAAACTGAAAACCTAAAATAACTGAAGAAATATTATTGACTAGTAAAATAGTTGAAGACACGTTTCCTGAAAACACCCAATGACCCCGCACTCTGTATATCAGCGGGTAAACTGTTCCATAATTGTGTAGAGTGAACAAAAAAAGATCTCTGCGCAACTAAATGGGAGAATCTAGGTAGGATAAATAGTATTCTTCTAGTCGTACGACCAAAACGGAGATACTCATGGAGGTATGATGGACGATCAGAGTGTAGGAGTTTATAAATGAATGTCATTGCCTTGAGCGATAGGTACACATCAAGTGTGCACCCCAGAACAGAAGAGCGATACTGACTTATATGGTCAGATCGGCGAAGATTATAAACAAACCTTGTACAATCGTTGAAGGCTACATTGAGTTTATCACGACATGACGCATCAAGGGACGGGAAGACCAAGCTAGCATAGGTGAAGTATGGTAAAAGTAACGTTTTGATTAGCTTTGAACGAGTACCTAAGGGCAGAATGGAAACGTACAGCCATAGACGACGCAAATTTCCATATATTTTAGATAGAGTATGAGAGATCTGGTCACAGCAAGTCAATTGTGAGTTTAGATAGACGCCTAGATTTTTAACTCGCAATTGATAAGGTAAGCGCGTCTTCATGAGAATGATAGGTGGAAGGAAGGAGGTGTCTAAATGACTCCTATGCATTGAAATGCAGCAGGATTTCGATGCATTTAGCAGTAAGTGGTTGGAAGGAGACAATTGAGAAATACGCTCGAGATCGGCATTAATGTTGTTAACACAGTTCACAATCAAACCAATAGGACTGTTTAAGTAAATTTGGACATCATCTGCATACATGTGCAGTTTACAGTTAGTCACGGTACTGCTGAGATCATTTATATACATGCTGAAAAGCAACGGTCCTAGAATGAAGCCCTGCGGAACACCGCGGGTGATTGGCAAGGAGTCGGAGGTTGAATTTTGTTGCCATACTTGTTGAGATCGATTGTGCAAGTAACTCCGAATAAAGGAGGACGCAGAGGATGAAAACCTTATGTGGTCAATTAGCTTAGTTTCAAGGAGCGTATGGCTAACACTGTCGAAAGCCTTGCGAAAGTCCAGGAGTACAAGAAAAGCAGCAGTTTCACAGCTACTGCTCTTGCGGAAACCAGACTGTGCATGGGACAACAGGGACCACATTTCGCAGTGCCCATCGATTTGCCACGACATTAATTTTTCCAGTAATTTGCCTAAGAAACATAGTATACTTATAGGACGATAATCAGCGGGGCTTTGCGGAGATTTGCACTTAGGTAATGCGATAACTTTTGCTTTTTTCCACTGAAGCGGAAAGTAGGATTTAGTGAGGCAACTATTAAAAATATGTGTGATATAGGGAAGTACCAGAGGAAAAATTAACTTTAGGAATATGGGTGGGAGGTTGTCTATTAATTTTATATTTTTTGAATAAGAATTCTCTCTCGGAGACAAGACGGCTGATTTTAGCGGAGAACCAGGGAGAAGTAGAGGAAAAAGTGCGTTTTGTTTTAACTGGGACAAAAAATTCGTGTACATAGTTGGAGACATAGCAAGCGAAAATGTTCTATTTGGTTGTCTATGTAAGAGATGCGTTATATTTGATCCCATGGTAGTGAAGAACATTCTTGCAATAGAGCCGGGAAATCTATGGACTTGTAGTCACGATACGAGAACAATTTCCGTTGAGTGTTTTTTACTGAGAGTTTAAGGGAAAGATACAGGATCGAGGTCGTGATTGAGGTAACTAGGTGGGCTGATCTGATTATGGAATAAAACGTTATCAACATTTGACACAAAAAAGATATCCAGCAGGGATGGATTATTATTAGTGTTTAGGTATGTCGGAAGTTGGTTAATGGGCTTTAAGTCAAACATTTTGAAGAAGTTGAGAAACTTTTTGGACAGGGCGTTGTTGGATAAAATATTTACATTAAAGTCACCACCAACCACGATGCTCTCATAGTTATGGGTGGCATCGGCGAGCCATAATTCCAGTTCACTGGCTTCGGTCAACGAGAAAATTCGTGGAGGGCAGTAAACTACAGTGGCGAGACATTTTCTATAACCACAGTTAATTTCAATGCTAAGGAATTCCAAAGGATTAGATGCAGATTCCTTAACTTTGAAAGACCTGAGGTTATTCTTCACATATATGGCTACTCCACCACCAGAACGGTTCTTGCGATCATTTCGGTATAGATTGTACCCATCTAATGTAACAAGCTTCGTGGAGACATGATCGCAAAAATTTAAGCCTTGAGCCCTGGTTTGGAAAACGTTGAGCAGTGTTCTAATTTTGTTCATTTTTTTTTGTTTCTTAGCCGAAGTCACAGAAACAGTGTAACAGAGTGAAAGCAGGACGTGGCACGACTAAAAATTCCAAGTCTAAAAAAAAGCAATAATATTCCAACATTACAAAAAATCGAAAAATGTAACAAAATAAACTATAAAATACAAAATAATTAAAGAAGAAATTAAGGAAAAAAATGAAAAGTAATATAAAAAAAAGTTCAACCCAAATAAAAACATACATGAAAACAAGCACAAGACGTGTAAACAGAATCTCCGCATTGATGGACGGGTTGCTCCAAATTCAGTAGAGTGAGAGAGGAGCTGGCGGCATCGTTCAGATCCAAAACTGATGTGAATAAACGCGGCTGTTTATTTCTCTCCAGCTGCAAACATCGAGTTTACTAAAAAAAAATGTGTGTTATAGAAAAGAACAGGTTTGTATAAATAAAACTCTGCATGAATTTATATACTATTTATTAAATAAAAAAATAGCATTACCCGATATGTAATTGTTTATTACAGATTAATTTTACACTAATGTTATTTTTTAAATTCGGCATGGATTCTCCTTCTTTTCAATTCGTGGATGTTTTTTTAAACCCCTATAACTGGACATATCCAAGTATTGTTTATATTTATCTGATTTTGTTTATTCAATAGCATTCAGACAGCAGGTAGACAAACCAAATCCTTAATTGGTAAGAAAAATGTTCGTACTATTGCAAAACCCAATACTTGTTGAACAAACTAATACTAAACTATTTTAAATTTTAATATAAAAAAATAACTAGATAGCTCTAAGAAGAATATGATCAGACTGAAAAGTGTTGAGATTCCATATAGCTTCAATAATAAAATTAAATGTTCAATCGACAACGCTTTAAAGGGTTCTTGATGATCAGTAAATCTCTTCATTAATCCAGCTTTAATACCTTCTTGAAAATTTAAATACTTCCATCGTATATAAAATCCGTGCTCATGAAGTCTTATGGTCAACCAGGACAATAGTTCGACAAATGGTGAGTCGAGTTGAACATACAGAAACATCGGCCTTTGTGTTAAATCCATATCGACTGCACGCATTCTTGGTCGCTTCAAAAGTGCTTGTTGTTGCGACGCTAACTCCCACATTTCACTGTAGATTATATATCCAAATGAGTCATTCAGTGCGATCGATGCCAACATAGACTCATGAACGTCGTCGTCGAAAAAGTTATTTTTATATTTATCTAAATATTTAAATTTACGTTTAAGCAAATTCACTCGCCATGCAGATATGCTCAATTTTTGTCCTGCCTCTAGAATTCTTTCTGGGTCATTTTCTTCATGGGAATATATAGTTTCTGTGAGAAAGGATGATAGATAAGCAAGGTACATATTTGATAGAATAAAGCCAAGGATTATAATTTGTATGTACAACAGTTTCCACAAAAGTTTTTCTTTCGATTGAAGAAAACATACAGGAAAATAAATAATAGCACTGATTGTGTTGAGTAAAATCACTCCGAATTCTTGATGATAGTTTGTTTTAGTTCCAGTGAAATAAACTGCAACAGGGATTAAGATAACAACTACAAATAGTACAATCCAAACTTCATTCTGAAAGGGTAACGAAATATAATCCGACATCGGAAGTGGTGGTGATGTTGGAACAATAAGCATCCACTTCGAGAATGATATTGGATATGGCATTGAATAGAGTTCTGGATGAAATTCCATATAACTGTCTGCAATAATATGAATATTTTTTTCTGCCATAAGTTCTTTCTTTGTAATCGTCATGTCTAATTGTATTTCATTAAATGTGCAATTGTAAGTTTTAATAAATTGTAAATATGTTAATGCTACAAATCCAGATATAATTTCCTTCCCCTCTTCATCGATGTACCTGAGCACAAATGGAGGTTTTATTGCAAGATATGATTCTAGTTGGTATCCTTTTAAATCCTTAAATTTATTTGGAAAAATTTCGAATATCTTTAAACCAGTTTTATTCTCTACGTGAACTTCTGGGAATGGGCTATAACCTACTAGGATAAGTTCACCACCGAAACCTTTGGAAACAAGAACTGCATTCGTGATAAACACCTTCCAGCACCATTCAAACAATTCCGTGATCTCTTCAGTGTTAAAACTCTTCTCAGATAAAATAAATAACACTTTTGCAGTTCGCATTCCTTTTAAAGACACATCCAAAGTATTGAGGATTTCTTTATCATTCCTAGTGATGAAAACCAAAATCAAAGCGTCTTTATTTAGATTGTTGCTTAATGTGGAGGTCGACATCTCTGTTAACCACAGAAATGGAATATTCAACGAAGTTTCCATTAAATGCATGTTAAAAATTATTGGTGTAAAATTACTTGGAGTTAAACAAACGATATTCTGAAATTTGTAAAACCTTTCCAAATTAAAAACAAACTCAGTTAATTTGTACAAATCGATTTTAACTCCCGATGCCAAGAGCAAGAAATTTGTGAGAAAATTGATAGTTTTGAATATCGCCATTGCAAAAACCTAACTAGCTTTAAGTATTCAAAGTCTCTCTCTAATAAGTACCCCAGACATTTAAGAAGGGGTCGAATAAGTGTTGTACTTACAAAATTCATTAATCAACTGAATTCATTTGAAGTGCACTTTAACAAGGATAATTATTTATCACTTAAGGACATTGCCTTTGCCAACAGGTGGGAGGTTCAATTTATTTATTTATTTTATTTATTTATTTATTTATTTAATACAGGAGTGAGTACACAAGACTTTCATCTTTTAGAGTAACAGAAAAGAAAACATAAATAAATATATAAAAATTGGGAACTTAATAAATAGCTTAAACTAACCTTAACTAGATAATTACACAAATTAATTAAAACTATTTCTGTGATCATAAAAGCATAGAAGAAAGAAAAATTAGATAGACTGAAGAAGAGAAAATTAAGAGGAGGAGAGAAAAATAGATGCTTGCTTTTTAACGCCGTGACTGTGGCTATTCTTTGCACCACGTTGGGAAGGTTATTCCAAAGCCTAATAGCATGCACAAAGAAGGAGCGACTACCAATTAGGGACAGATGGGCAGGAATAAGAAATTTAATTGATCTAGTGGAGTGCAAGGGAGATAACAAATCAGATAGGTAACAAGGACTTTTGGTATAGAACATCATCATCATAATCATTGCGCTCCTTTAATCCCTCATGGGACATAGGGCGGAAACAGTTGCCCTCCAGCGGACTCTGTTTTGCGCGACAGCTCTCAGCTCCGACCAGGATCTCCCAGTTGTTGCGGCTTCTGCTAGTAGGGTTCTCCTCCACGTTGTTCTAGGTCGTCCTACTCGACGGGATCTTTGCGGATTCCAGTCAAGGGCCTGTTTGGCTAGATTTTCGTTTTCGCGTCGCAAGGTGTGGCCAACCCAATTCCATTTCCTTCGCCTGATTTCGTCGTCTATCTTTTCTTGGCCGGCACGGCGCCATAGTTCTTCGTTTGAAATTCTATCTTGCCAGCGGATCTTTAGGATACGACGAAGGCATCTGTTGATGAAGACTTGTAGGCGCCCTGTGATGAATTAGGTGATTTTCCATGTTTCGCAACCGTACAAAAGTACTGCCTTAACGTTGGAGTTGAACAGCCGCAATTTGGTGTTAGTTGAGATCTCCGTTGATCTCCATATGCGGGACAGGCATCATATGCGCCTCGTGCTTTATTTATTCTGGAACTGTCGTCTTATTCTGCCCCACCATTTTCGGTAATAATACTACCGAGGTAGCAGAATTTATCGACCAGTTCCACGTCACGGTTATTCAGCGCAGTCCGTTCAATGGTGTTTGCATTTATCCGCATTTCTTTAGTTTTAGTTGGATTTAGCCTTAAGCCTGCTGGACTACTTTCTGTTGCCAAATTGTTAATCATGTTTTTGAGGTCCTGGTGTCTATGGGCCAGCAAACAGATATCATCTGCGTAGTCGAGATCGTTAAGGCGGTCTACCAAACCCCATTGTATGCCGCCTGTTCTACTATCTAGAGCGCCGACAAGGATGTCATTTATTACTATAAGAAATAGTAAAGGCGAGAGTAGGCATCCTTGTCGTACTCCTGAGCTCACCTCAAAGCTGTCGGATAATTTTCCATTATGGAGAACTCTGCATTTGGAATTGTTATATAGGGCTTTTATCAATTCTATTATTTTATCAGACAGTCCAAGTCGCCGTAGTGCCTGCCATATAAAGCTCCTATTGACCGAGTCGAACGCTTTCTCATAATCTACGAAAGCAAGGTAAAGGGGGGATCGGAATTCAGTGCTCCACTATTATTCGTAAGGTGTTGATATGACCAATACATGAGCGGCCCTTCCCGAATCCGGCGTGCTGCCTCCTAAGCGTTCGGTCTACTGCCTCACTTATCCTAGATAGTAATATAGGGGACAAAATTTTGCCCACAGTAGATAGTAAACAGATGCCTCTCCAGTTGTCGCATATTGTTAGGTCCCCCTTTTTTGGTATTTTGACTATGATACCTTCCGTCCAATCCTCCGGAAAGGTACAGGTGTTCCATGCTGTTTCCAGGATTGGCTGAAGCGCATGTGCTATGAGGCTTGAATCGGCTTTCAACAATTCTGGCGGGATGCCATCTATTCCAGCTGCTTTACCATTGGCCATCGCATGAATTGCGGTTACTATTTCCGTCTTGGATGGGGGCCGGGTGGTAAATTTGGTACAGCACCTTACTGTTGCCTGTGTTTGCCGCGTTTTCCGCTTTTTCTGCGAGCTCATTTATCTGCTGCCTTTTATCACGCCGGACACTTCTCTTTACCTCCCGGTGTAATTGGGAGTATTCCCTTTCCAGTTGGTAACGTCTTTCAGGGTCGCTTGTAGAGTTTACGTTATTTTTTAGGGCTCTCCTGCGTTCTATTTTTTGCCAGGTTGTGTCCGAGATCCAGTGTTGCTGGTTTCTTGGGACATAACCGATGCTCGTTTCCGCAGCCGTCAATATTGCGCCCTTTGTTCTACTCCACAGCTCTTCAATATTTGTGTCGGCAGAAACGGTTTGCTGGTTTAATAATTCTTGTAGGTTTCCAGCAAATTCCCGCTTTTTACCGCTCTCCCGCAGAAGGTCTACGTTTAACCGTCTACGGTTTATAGCATCGCGTTGTACGTTTCTGATTGCGGCGATTTTAAGGCGAATAGTTGCTACTACCAAATGGTGGTCGCTTCCAGTGTCTGCTCCCCTGAAACTCCTGACATCCTCAAGGATAGTTCTCCATCTGCGGCTGACGGCCACATGATCTATCTGATTTCTCGTTCTACCATCGGGCGATACCCAGGTCTCTTTGTGTATCTTCTTGTGACAAAAGTAAGTTCCACCTACCATCAGTTGGTGGGAGCTACAGAAGTCAACGAAAAGCTCACCATTGTTATTGGTAACTTGGCTTAGACCTTGATTTCCAATTGTTTGTTCAAGGCCGGTGTTGTCACGGCCGATCTGTGCGTTTAAGTCACCCATTAATACAATGATCTCTCCCCTTGGAATAGAGCGAAAAACCTCATTCAGCCGCAAATAGAACTCGTCTTTGATGTCATCTTCAGCGTCCTCAGTTGGAGCATAGCATTGGACTACCGTACCGTGGAGCATAGCATTGGACTATCTTAGTCTGGTACGCAGGCGCACGGTAATAATCACCTCAGAAACTGGTGACCAGCAAATGAGGCTGGACCTGGCATCTTTGGTGAGTATTACACTAACGCCACTCCTACGGCTTTCAGTTTCGTTTCTCCCAGAATATAAAAAGCACTCACCATTTGGGCAGATATGTTCCCCCGCGTCGGGCCATCTGGTCTCGCTAAGTTCCATGATCTTGATTTTATATCGATTCATCTCGTTGAGGACTTCATTCAGCCGTCCCTCAGCAAGCAGTGTTCTCACATTCCATGATCCGATTCGTGTCCTTGTTCGAAAAGCAAAGGTCGTCGTCGTGTTGTCCATCCGGTTCCGAGGCATTGTTTGCCGATTCGTAGCAATGGTGTTTTTTATGGGAGCGGGTTGCTAACCCTCAGCCCAACCGACTTGAAACTCTGTTTTGTAGCGCAGAGAGCTCGCCATTCGCCCGTCTCCCGTTAGCTCCTTCTGAAGAAGTACCCCAGGGGGCACCGCGGGGAGGTGGGATTAGGACTTGCTAACAGGTCTGCTAGCTTTTCTCGGGTTTTGGCAGAGGTGGCAAATCGGGTACCAACACTTTCCCGGGTCCTTGTTAGCCGTTTGCCCCTCAACACCTCCTTTTATTCACAACAAGGAAGTGATATCAGAAAGCAAACCCAAGGCCGATCTATTAGCTTCTCTGTTCGCCGCAAATTCTTCTTTACCCGCTGCTATGTCACCCCCCCCCCCTCTCGAGAATACCACCCACTCAATGGACGGAGTTCACTTCAGGACTCGCGAGGTGTTTAGGTGTCTCAAAGAACTCGAAGTCAATAAATCCACTGCCCCGACAAAATCCCCCCTATAGTACTTAAAAAATGTGCCTCACCTTTGGCTAAACCTCTGCGCAAACTTTTTGCCCTGTCTTACTTCTCCGGAGTGTATCCCGACTCTTGGAAACTAGCTCACGTTCAGCCAATCCCAAAAAAAGTGAAGCCAGCGACCCCTTAAACTACCGCCCAATAGCAATTACTTCTGTTCTCTCCAAAATCATGGAGACAATAATCAATAAAAAGCTGATGAAATATCTGGAATCCAACCAAATTATACACGACAGGCAATACGGCTTCAGATCTAAACGGTCTACTGGCGATCTGTTTGTGTGTTTAACCGAGCGTATCAACCAAAGCATTCACAGCTTTGGTGAGTCTAGCCTAGTTGCTCTAGATATCAAAGGCTTTTGACAGAGTATGGCACCCAGCTCTGTTGAATAAACTCCAAGCTATTGGTATACACTTAGTTCTAAGGAACTGGATTAAGAGCTTTCTTTCAGGCCGTACAATCAAGGTAGTATTGGATGGCGTCGAATCCAACCCCCACGCCATTTCGGCCGGAGTTCCCCAGGGGTCAATTCTCTCACCCGCACTTTTTCTAATCTTCATTAATGATCTGCTCTCAATCCCCTCCAACCCACTTCACTGCTTCGCTGATAACGGTGCTCTGAATTTCTCTTACTCCTTCGACAATATAAGACAAGCACGTGCCAGACCTTGTCTTTACCACCGTCAACTGATGTCGACTTCGATCAACCGGGATATCGAATCGATTCTTCATTGGGGCGAAACGAACCGCGTCGAATTCAATGCCACAAAAACGAAGCACTGTCTGATCTCCAGCAAAAATTGTACCGACCAACTATCAACATCCTAGGGGTAACTTTAACGGAGCATCTGCGATGGAATGATCACATATTCCAAATCGCCAAACAAGCCTCCCAATGCCTTGGATTTCTCAAGAGATGCAAGTTCCTCCTCCAGCCAGCCGCATTGGCTACAATATACAAATCCTATATTCGGCCGCGCCTCAAACACAACTCGTATATCTGGGCAGGCGCCCCAAAAACCACCTTGGCTTGTCTCAACAAGGTGCAATTAAGCCACCGTAGGAATGTAGCAGCCCTCTCCATACTTTATCGCTATTACCATGGCGACTGTTCCACTGAAATTCAGGACCTCCTGCCTGCACGGCAATACTTTTCCCGCAACGCAAGACTAGCCCGCTCGGCTCACCCCCATACCCTAGAGCCCCCTCGTTCACGCACAATACGGGTTAGAAGTTCGTTTATGAATAGAACAACTCGACTGTGGAATAATCTCCCGCAGTCAGTATTTCCGAACCCGTACAAAACCTTAGAGTTCAAACGTAAGGTTCATCGTCATTTTCTTCTACACCCTCCAGACCCCCTCTAACCTTTCCTATTCTCCTCTATTCTTCAAACCAAGCTTACTACTAGACATTGCACCATGAACTGAACGACATGACGGACTGGTAGTATAAAGGGTTACACCTAAGCTTGGTTTTTTCATAAAAAAAATAACAGATTAAAAAAACGCGGCATTAATAAACTTTGTTTGCTTACTCATAGTCTGATGACTTGTTCAGTTATTCGCCAACAGTTTTTTCTTTCTTGGCTAAAGCTCGAACTGTAGTCAATGTAGGGGGTACTACACGGAGACTCAAGAAGTACGAAAAACGCGGTTTTATTTGAAAGTAACATCGCACAGGACGCACATGATGGAACTTTAATGAAAGATTTTTCATCCAAAAATTCCCTCATAAGCAAATTTCTTTTTCAGATGTAAACAATGACCGCGGTAGACAGACACAGTCCAGGAGAGACACTCACACACAGAGTCCAGGAAGATAGCGGAAAGGTATGTATATGTTCAGTCTTATAACTCGTTATCTAAAAAATATAAAAGTTATCAATTTTTCAACACATATTTTTAAACATACTTACCATTAGAATTTTTTCCATTTAAACCAACAAAAGGTCAGACCGAATGTTATGAAATTTTTTCAAAGCATTTTCTCGTTAATATTCTTCTTTTGGCACCTCAAAGAAGTCGATATAGTTTTTGGTTCACGCGGTATCGTTCAGGTACAAAAATCACGAACGTCGTTTAAACAAAAAACCGGTTCGACCGAATTGTACGATCATACTTTCGTTAATATTCTTCGAACGGCACCTTAATTAAGTCGACATCTGTTATACATAGTTCGCTTATGTCGTTTAAACCAAAAAACGGCTCGACCAAATTTTATAAAAAATCTTTTCAGATCATTTCGTTTAATACGCTTCGAACAACACCTCAACGAAGTCGTTATCTTTTTTGGTTCGCGCAGGAAAAAATGACCAAATACGTACGCACACACACACACACTCATATGCCTGAAAGGCAGGTTTTAACGCCTTTCCCAATTCGAGATTACATTAATGCTCTGCGTTTATGTTAAGTATCTATTAACATTATTTTTTAATTGATAGCAAATCTCCACGTCATAGCCAGGGGCACTACAGTCGAAGTTACATAAACCCAGATTACACTGAACTAAAAGGAGATCGAATTGAATTGCGAATTCGAGTCCAACTTGGAAACGTTTAAATATTATTGAGAATATATTAAATTTAAACAGAAGGTCATTTTGAAGTTGTTTATTAATATTTATTCGTGAATTTAGTTGAAGTTATTTGTATAAAATACGAATTTGGTAATATATAATTAAACTTGAACTAATGCAGCAGTCTTTTACTCTACGGCTTCGTTGTAATCACTGAGTTTAGCAGATAGGTTGTCAGAACCTTAACAGTAGCTATTTCTGGCTGTTTCATTGCGTAGTGCAGCTTTGTTGACTCGAGCCTAATCAGCGGATACAAAGCTTTTCATTGGAGCTTTCTCCAAGTTTTTAAAAATTTTTAAGAGCTTTGTACCCCAGCCTGCTCGGATTGCCACGGGATTTGAAAACATATATATGAAATCGCGACTTTGACATCTGCTGGAGTATTATTGAACGAGTTGAATCTCGTCAACCAACCGATGACATGCGCTTTGGTGGAGCGGGGAAGGGCTAAGGAGGCTATGACAGGAGGAATCAGAAACGCAAAGAGGGAAGAAGAAGGAAAGTTATGTAAGTGGGAAAGTGGAAAAGGCGAAAGACCGTGGGGCTGGCCGGGGTTCGAACCCGGGAGCCCTGGGATGGTAGTCAGTCGCCTTACTCCCTCGGTTACCGAGGCCCCCAAGCGAAACCTGAAAGATGCATCTGCTTCTGCTGGCAATAAGTCAGGGTCCTCTGAGGACGCAAAAACTGGATGAGCCGGGATATATTCAAGTGCATCGAGTTTATTAAAAAAAATTGTATGTCATAGAAAAGAACAGGTTTGTATAAATAAAACTGTGCATGAATTTATATACTATTTATTAAATAAGAAAATAGCATTACCCGATATGTAATTGTTTATTACAGATTAATTTTACACTGATGTTCGATAATTATTTATTTGTAAAATTCGGCAGGTATATTGCTTCTTTTCAATTCGTGAATGTTGTGTTAAGCCCCTATAACTGGACATATCCACGCATTGCTTATATTTATCTGATTTTATTATTCAATAGCATTCGGACTTTTTACCTATAACCAGAAAGTGCGGCTATGCAGGTAGGTAGGAAAACCAAATCATGATCCTTATTTAGTAAGAAACCCAATACTTGTTGAACAAACGAATATTAAACTATTTTAAATTTTAATATAAAAAAATAACTAGATAGTTCTAAGCAGAATATGGTCAAACTGAAAAGTGTTGAGATTCCATATAGCTTCAATATTAGAACTAAATGTTTAATCGACAACGCTTTAAAGGGTTCTTGATCATCAGTAAATCTCTTCATTAATCCAGCTTTAATACCTTCGTGAAAATTTAAATACTTCCATCGTATATAAAATCCGTGCTCATGAAGCCTCATGGTGAACCAGGACAATAGTTCGACAAATGGTGAATCGAGTTGAACATACAGAAACATCGGCCTTTGTGTTAAATCCATATCGACTGCACGCATTCTTGGTCGCTTCAAAAGTGCTTGTTGTTGCGACGCTAACTCCCACATTTCACTGTAGATTATATATCCAAATGAGTCATTCAGTGCGATCGATGCCAACATAGACTCATGAACGTCGTCGTCGAAAAAGTTATTTTTATATTTATCTAAATATTTAAATTTACGTTTAAGCAAATTCACTCGCCATGCAGCTATGCTCAATTTTTGTCCTGCCTCTAGAATTCTTTCTGGGTCATTTTCTTCATGGGAATATATAGTTCCTGTGAGGAAGGATGCTAGATAAGCAAGGTACATATTTGATAGAATAAAGCCAAGGATTATAATTTGTATGTACAACAGTTTCCACAAAAGTTTTTCTTTCGATTGAAGAAAACATACAGGAAAATAAATAATAGCACTGATTGTGTGTAGTAAAATCACTCCGAATTCTTGATGATAGTTTGTTTTAGTTCCAGTGAAATATACTGCAACAGGGATTAAGATAACAATTACAAATAGTACAATCCAAACTTCATTCTTAAAGGGTAACGAAATATAATCCGACATCGGAAGTGGTGGTGATGTTGGTACAACAAGAACCCATTTCGAGAATGATATTGGATATGGCATTGAAAAGAATTCTTGAGCAAATTCCAGATAATTGTCTGCAATAATATGAATATTTTTTTCTGCCATAAGTTCTTTCTTTGTAATCGTCATGTCTAATTGTATTTCCATAAATGTGCCATTGTAAGTTTTAATAAATTCTAAATATGTTAATGCTACATATCCAGATATAATTTCCTTCCCGTCTTCATTGATGTACCTGAGCACAAATGGAGGTTTTACTGCAAGATGTGATTCTAGTTGGTATCCTTTTAAATCCTTAAATTTATTTGGAAAAATTTCGAATATCTTTAAACCAGTTTTATTCTGTACATGAAATTTTGGGAATGGGCTATAACTCACTAGTAATAGTTCACCATTGAATCCTTTTGAAACAAGAACCGCATTTATGATAAACACCTTCCAACACCATTCAAACAATTCCTTTATTTCTTCAGTCTTCAAACTATTCTCAGGTAAAATAAATAAAACTTTTGCATCTCGCATTCCTTTCAAAGACACATCCAAAGTGCCGAAGATTTCATCACCATTTCCATTGATCAAAAACAAAATCAAAACATTTCTATTGAGAATGTTGCCTAAAGTTATGTTAGATGATTCTGTTAACCACAGGACAGGAAGTCTCGTTTCCATTCCGTAAACTAAATCCGCTAACCAAGTTGCATTATAATCATTTTGTGTTAACAAAACCACATTTTGAAAATTATAAAATTTCTGCAAATCAACAATAAATTCGGTTATTTTATCGAAATTTTTTTCAACTTCCGATGTTATAAGCTGCACATTCAGCAAGAAAATAATAATGATTGTCTTCATTGCAGAATGACTTTGTACTAATTGAAATCGTGACAAGCAGTTTACATTTCTGTATAAGGACTTGTCAATGGCAATCATTACTTCGTTGTGAACTTAGTCAGCATTATTTATTAATAGTCGAAAGAAGTGGGAATAATTAATCGTGAAAAAACGTGCAAAGCATGAATGTGACAAGCAACAAAACGTGGATGTGATTTTAACTACTGAGAATACACCAATTTGTAGGCATTATTACAAAATTTCGATGGATTAACCATTAGTGGATATTCAGGTTCACCGCCAATTGGGCTATTGCTCGTTATATGTGTGTTTAGTTAATTTTTCTACCGTTTATTTTTAAATTAAATGCTCGACGACATTGAGCGCGTTTACAAGCTACTACCCGGCGAATTCACTAGCACTAGGCGAAATCGACAGTGCAGAGAGACACTTCGAATCACCCCTTCACTTCCAACCCCCCCCAAAATGCCTTTTGTATGAAGAAAATTCAACTTGGACGAACTTTTCAAATATTTAACGGCATGATAAAGGCTAACTTTTCCGTTAAAAATATGAAACAAAAAATATGACCCATGAAAATTATTGTATGTTGAATAATCAAGCGCCTTGAAATCTACGTAAATTTCCAGGTACCATAGCTCAAAAAGTAAAAGCGATGAACATCCGATTATTGAATTTGTTGTCTTTTTGGTTTCGAGACCTTTTATTTAAGCCATATATTGCTAAAATCAGGCACATGCAAACGAAATTACTGCAACTTCGCGGCCGCTGAGTAAGAATCCGCAACTTTATGACAAATTAAGCAAAGGACACCGCACAAATTATATGAGAAAAGGGTCCCGGCGGATTTGGCTGAAATTGAAGTAGGGTAGACGAACAAAAAATTGTAAGGGGGAGGGGGGTAAATCGTAACGGTTAGCCGTTGGTGGGTTAGAACCTCGACTTTTACAGTTTTAGATAGGTTGGAGTATTCTGCGTAAATTGCCACCTTATTCACGAAAATATTTCACAGGGTTACAAAAATACAGGGTGATATAAAAACATCTATCAAAAAATTCCAAAACGCCCTAGCGGCTAACCGTTACGATTTACCCCCCCCCCCCCCCTCCCTTACAATTTTTTGTTCGTCTACCCCCACTGACTAACATACTTCAATTTCAGCCAAATCCGCCGGGACCCTTTTCTCGTATAATTTGTGCGGTGTCCTTTGATGAAAATCGGTATATAGGGCTTTTCAGGAACACTGAATAACAATCCGTTATCAGATTTAAAAAAAAAA